>OV049925.1:67168144-67768144 GCA_920104205.1 Eupeodes latifasciatus
TAGTTTAGGCGTGATTGAGTAACAGACCAAAGTTACTTTCGCATTTATAATATTAGTATATATATATATATATATATATATATATGTATATATATATAAATTTCATGCAAATTGGTTTATATCTATCTATCTTCTTCTTAAAATGTATTAAACTAACCTAACCTATGACAATCACACTTAGTATGGCCTCATCCCATCTCGGCACAATTCAAACATATACATACGTACAAAAAAGTACAGCTCAGGTTTTTTCATACTACTATCCAAAAAAACTATCTAATGCGGACGAAGTCGCGGGTAAAAGCTAGTAATAATAATAAAATACAAAATTCATAGAAAACGTATTGAATCAATTCAACATATGTAATTTCATTCGCTTTGTTCTAAAGGGTCTTCCTTGGGATGATCTGCCTCCCTATGAAAATCGTATTCAGCTTCTTCAAATGCAATCTCTCCATAAAAGGCGTGTTAATAATGACTTAATATTCTTCATCAACTCATTAATGGTGAAATTGTTGCATTTTATTTATTATCTTGTATAGATTTGAATTACCAGGGCGGAGCTCATCACCTGTACATATGTACATATTTGACTTTAAACATAATGACTTCCATAGAACTAACTATGGGAAGAATGATGCTTTAAGTCAAATGACCATTTCATATAACCTAAACTG
This sequence comes from Eupeodes latifasciatus, assembly GCA_920104205.1. Lineage (NCBI taxonomy): Eukaryota > Metazoa > Arthropoda > Insecta > Diptera > Syrphidae > Eupeodes > Eupeodes latifasciatus. The sequence continues at coordinate 67,168,822 of OV049925.1, forward strand.
TTCATCGATTGATTTAAATCTAAATAAAGTGGGATTAAAATCATTATTTAGAACCAGTGCTCCACTCTCGTAAACATCTTTATTTTATTTTTTGTTCTCTAATGGTTCATGTTAAATGTTAATTATGTTTCGTATTTTGTGCGTGTGTAAGGCTTTAAATGTATTATTTTCTTACTAAAAACTAACACATGCACTTATGATGACTCTCTGATCGTTTGGCGGTTGCTATAAGCTAACTTCTTTCTGAAAATTCTGAATTGTAGAAAAAATGTTTCAGTTAGACGTTCGCATACAATTTTAAATTCTGTTCAAGAGATAAAAGTAAGTTATTTGAACACTGAACATAATAATAAAAAAAAACTGCTTGCGTCGGAGGAGAACACCTTAAAATTTAACATCTTTTTCGGCTATACGTCAATTATTTGATAAGTCCATAAGATACGTATTCCTGGGACTGAAAGCTGTTCAGTCTCTTATATAAGGCCCAACTATGGATTGTAGTATTGAGAGGGGTAATTTTGCTACAGAAGACAACATTGGGTTTTTGAAGTATTAAGTTCTACTGGGTCTTCCATACCCGAAGAATGCCTTTGAAATATTAAGTGCCTTAATCGTATTTTCTTCGAACCCATTTACAAATTTGTTTAACTTTGTCGTAAACCATGAGTATCGGAGGAGTCAATACTGCTGAGAAATCGATATGTCGGTTATTAAGACGATTTCGCCCCTCAAGATATTTCTTAAGTTGAAAACTAATCATGACCTTGGAAAGGAGAGATGTAGACATAGACCTGGGTACCAGCTTTTACTTTTAATTTTACTGTGCATTGCAAGTACTAATACCAAGTGCCTGACGCTTGAATTTTTAAGTACCTAACACTTGATTTTTGTAAGTACTATACTCGGAACTGGATTCTTGACAAAGAACTGAGAATACGACAAGTTGTTCATTTTGTAACAAGAATGTACACGAAGAGAAGACGTGTTGTGCTAAATAAAGTCCAGCAAGGATAAAAGTGACCTTGTACATTGAAGTGAACAAAGTGTTGGGCAAAATGTTTCTGCTGAAGGAAAAATTTAAAAATTGAAGACCTTGTAAATCTCAGATTAACCAAGAAATGTGAAACAAATTCGTCGTTTATGGGATTATCATGCTATTTTCGAAAACTACTTCAATTTACTGTAAAAACCAGATACATAACTGCTGTAACAAAAACCGATAAAGAAGATATTTAATTAAGGAGCAATGTGTGGTTATTCAGAATGTCAAGAAATGTAAGAAAGTTTGTGCATGCAATTGAGAAAAATATGATATGTTTTTACACAATTCTCAATGATAAATTAGGTCCTTTTAATGGACGGAAAAGATAACCATTGCAAATATTGCATCTGACCAGTTTTATATAGCCTTTGTGAATTATATCGAATTGAACGTTGTACGTTGTTGTATGTATGTTTGCATCCAGAAAAAGTACATTAATAGTAGACTCCCAACATCGGGCTTTTTAACATCGGTTGATTATTTTTTGTAGGTTTATGTGAAATCGTTTGTCTACGCAAACTCAATACTTAATTGGCGCCCGAGCAGAGAACCAGCAAATTGCATTCTTCTTGTTCTTGAAATAAAGACCAGGAAACTTCTTAAATGGGGCGTGACAAAACTGTTTACCGGGGAATACAGTTTCTTTCCTGCATCTTGAATATGTGGATATTCGTAAAGGACTGAAAAAATATGTGTGAATTTGATCGTGCCAATAGTAGTAGGTCGTTAAATGACTAAATGAGGGAAATGCGACCCTTTCCAGCCGGTTCTCTTTTGAAAGCCTGTGATCTTGTAAATATTATATGAGTTTTTGACTATGAAAAAGCTGCTGTCAGTGTGGGTGCCGCGTTGATTGATGATTCCGTGCAGTGTTTGGCCATGTTTAAACGAAACAAACCGGATATACTATGATATACTATGAATAGAACATGGATGCGGTAAGCCTAGAAAAAATGCACTATACGCTGTATAAAAATCTAGAGTTCATAGTTTTAGGACTGTGAAAGAAGGTACCCAGGATAAGTTTCTATAGAATCATAAATCTTTCTTACTTAAAGAGATAATTAAGAATTCAAAATCCAGCCACCAACCCACCAATCCACGATCTCAATCCCTCTTCCTAATTTATTACAACCTTGACAGTTTCTTAATTGTAGGTTTGATTAACATATGTATAACGAGCTTTGTCCAGTTGGTGTGTCACTAATTATATTTATTTGTACATATTATGTAAGTAGTAAAAAAATAAACAATTAAAAAAAGAATGAACAATTTAAAAATAAATTCACATTATTAACTTACCTATATCTTATATATGTACGTACATCAAAAATAAAAAGTCATGTTTAGTGTTAAACAAATAATTTTAATGTATCAATAACTGAACTTTTATTATACAAAATTAAAATTATTGTAAGTAGGTAAAAATACACTTAAGGAGAACACAAATTAAGAATTTACATAAAATTAATTAATTAAGTAGGTAATCAATAGGGGGAATAATAATTGTAATCGAAACGGCAGGTTTCTAAATAAATATTATTTACATCACATGTAGACTTATATTAGTTAGAACTATCCGCTTTTAAGTATCTAGCTGCTGCCGCCGCCTAAAGGAAAAAAATAATATGTGTTAGAAAATTATGTACTTTTTTTCTGAGATGATTGATCAATTTAAGAAATCATCTTTCTCACTTGTGATTCGAAGTGGAGAGTTCAGAAGATTTTACGCAGCAAGATGAAATATATAAAGCAAATTTAACGCCCGCTGTTACTTATGTAAGCCCTGTATGAGAAATGATTTCATTTGAAAATAACATATATTTCGTCAAACTAATATGAAAACCTTTCGGGAAGAAAGTTAAAATATGGATCCAAAACTATGCAGGTATTAAACTTTAATTACTGGAACTGCAAACGCGAGTTAAACTTTCGCTGATAACTTCAACAGTTTATTATTTTTCTCTTCTTTTTGGACGTTACGAATATATTAGAATGACGATGACGATATATGTATGCACAACGTACGCACTTATTATGACCCAAACTTTTCTTTTCTTACAAAGACTTAAGAATGGCAACGTGATAAATAGCAATGATTTTGTTGATTATGAATATATAAATATTAACCCATGCATGCACACACATTGAAGATCCAAACAAATGAAATATTGCAAAGTATTTCAAACCAATAAATATATGAATATGTTTATTGTTTTTCAATAATTTTGCGCTTTTAAATAATTTAATATAAATTAATTCTAATTCTTAGGGTAAAAAATGTGAAAGAACACGGTGTAAAGTATACAACGATCAAATATGTAGATGTTAAAAAGTTTTTACAAAAAATAAATGTGTAGACTTTAATTTATAGACCACCACCAGAGCGGTCAACGCTTATTTTTACTTTGAGGTTATCTGCTTCGTGTTTTTGTTCCTCTAATTCAGCCATTCTTGCGAATCTTGAATACGCCACATTTCCGGTTTTAATGGCAGACATCATCTAAAATGATATTAACAAATAATTTCAATTAGATTTTAAAAACGAATTTATATTAATTAAATATTTTATATTCACCAATGAAAAATTGGAGAGTTTAAAAAAAAAATGATTTTTCTGTGCAAACTGAATTCAACTGAATTTTTTTAAATTACCTGTAAATATTCGTCTAGCTCAACTTGTCCATTCATATTTGTATCGATTTCCCGAAGAATTTCATGCAATTGTTCTCCTGATACATCAGCTTCTCCGAAACTCTAAAATTGTGAAAATATTTAATATTAATAATTAATGATAACTACATATGTTTTTCAATCACATAAATCACACTGGATTCTGATAAAGGTGGTGGGATTCGAATTAGTGAATTAAAAAAAAAACATTACAAGTATGTACATATGTACATACGTCGGATGAATTCGACTTTTTTTCATCTAATAAAATTTTTAACATTACAATTTGATGCCGAAAGGTTTTATTTCTATGTATGGTTTAAGTATTTATATGCTTGACAATTTTGGCAAGGGTTTTAACACCATTGGGCCTATAGAAACGGATATAATCGAAAACAAGGTTTTCGCGACTTTTGACTGCCCATACAAATTGTGTTTAATCAAATCAAAATAGTGTTTGAATAATTAGCCAGTTTATATTTGTTAGATATCAGAGATTTCCTTATTCTCAGAAATACATATGTACATACATACATATGTTTGAACAAAATTTCTCATACAAATAAGAATAACTAACTTTTGCTGTGAGAAATCTGATAAGAGAATTTTTATGATTCAATTTCTCAAGAATCTTCTACATCACAATTCAAAAAGGATGAACAAAAATGCAAAACTAATTTGATTGCTAAGTGTGAATGAATAGTGAATTGTGTTTATATTTCCTTGTCAATCCATCTGAGAAAATTCTCAGAAGTGTTATAGAGATATGAACTGGTCAAAAAATAATTTTATTGACATTTAAATCAAATTTTAAAATATATCATAAGTCATAACTTGAAAGCGCGTTTAAACTATGTAATTTCGACCAAAAAATAGATGAAAATAACACTGGTCGACAAAATTACGTTTCCTTCTGTCCTCCAAACAAAACAATACTTTTTCAAATTATTAAGATGTCCTTAATTCGTATTTTTCCTCCTTTAAAAATGCTAAAAACAACTAAAAACGAGGTTTTTAAGGCTACTCTAAAACTCAAAATATCTTTTAACAATAAATTGTATAATACTTTTAGAGCGTTGAAAAATTCGTTTTGGACTTAATTTTTAGTGCTGATTTCGAATCCAAACTTAAAATTTAACTATTTGTTCAAGTTTTAAAAATACCCGTTTTCAACATTATTTTTACATACATACATATGTATATTTTTTAATGTATTTCAAAAACTTGATATATGTACATACATAATAGTATCATGTAGACAATAGAATCGTTACCAGAAATCGGTAGCCTCAAAAACTCATTCATTAATTTTGAAGTCGGATTTAAATTAAGGCCATCAAAACCCATTGAAAAAGTGCCAGGTAGAAAACTTTGCCAATCGGTATAAGTGTTTTAGAGGTTTTCTTATATTCAAAAAATCAAACAGTGTTGATTCCATATCTAGCCAATATTAATGGATATTCCTAATAGAAATGTTGCTTCTAACTCTAAAGGATTTTAGTTTTATGAAAGATCTACATTATGTAGCAACGCTGCCAATGAGTGTTATGACTCCGCCTGTCATCCAGCGCGTTAGTGATTCTATGGGGCCAATCTTTTTTCGCACTCGTACTGTGGCGAGAGTCCTAAAAGATTTTAGCATACATAAATCCGCTGGTCCGGATGGTATCCCCGCTATTGTTCTGAAGAGGTGTTCTTCAACGCTGGCAAAACCACTGCGTAAACATTTTCATCTGTCCTACTCCTCAGGTCTCGTTCCGAGTGGATGGAAACTGCATTTGTCCAGCCTATTCCCAAAAAAGGCGAATCTTGCTCACCCTCTAATTACCGACCGGTTGCACTTACGTCCCTTCTTTCCAAGGTCATGGAAACGCTGATTAGTTATCAGCTTAAGAAATATCTTGAGGAACGGAAGCTTCTTAATGACCGGCAATACGGCTTTCGTAGCAATAGGTTCACTGGTGATCTCATGGTTCATCTCACCGAACAGTGGAACAAATCTTTACATCGTTTTGGAGAAAGTAAGATTATTGCACTTGATATTTCAAAGGCATTTGATAAAGTCTGGCATCTTGCTCTCTTATCGAAAATGCGTGCTTTCGGTATCGACGAATCTCTTCTTCGTTGGATTAGAAATTTTCTTTCGAACCGTTCAATACAAGTTGTTTTGGACGGATTCAAGTCTGAAACCCATAAAATAAATGCTGGTGTGCCCCAGGGCTCCGTTTTGTCTCCGACCCTTTTCCTAATTTTTATAAATGATCTCCTGTATGCTACTTCTAATCCAATACATTGTTTTGCTGACGATAGCACTCTTAGCTTTTCATATTCGTTCCCAGACTCACAACCCTCCTCTTCGGGTGTGAAACTGCAACGGCAAAATATGATTAGCTCATTAAATTCCGACCTACACAGCATTGTACAATGGGGAATAAAAAATCGTGTGGAATTTAATGCTTCGAAAACGCAATGCTGTCTTGTATCGTTAAAGCGAGATAAACCCTCTTTGCCACTATCTATGAGTGGCACTTGCATCAACGAAACGGAAAATCTCGACATCTTCGGAATGTGCATCAGCAATCACCTTTTGTGGAGCGATCACATCGCGATGTCGCCAAAAATGCCGCAAGATGTCTAGGTTTTTTGAGACGTTGCAAGAAATTTTTCTCTCCGTCTGATCTGGCTACAATCTTCAAAACCTACATACATATATACGTCCGAAACTTGAATATAACTCTCATCTCTGGGCTGATGCTCCAGTAACTTATTTAAGCCTCTTGGACAGTATACAAAGAAGAGCTTTTAAAATGATTGGTGACATTAACATCATAAACTCGATTACGTCACTCGAACATCGACGCAAGGTTTCTTGTCTCACCCTTTTTGAGTTATTTTAACGGACTATGCTCTAGTGAAATAGCCAGTTGCATTCCTCCCCTTAAACAATTTAACCGTAATACCCGCGCTTCTAGGAATGCCCATCAGTTTACCCTTGAGTCCAACTTCGGCCGTACTATGAAGTACAGAGATTCATTTTTTAGCCGAACTACGCAAATGTGGAATGCCTTGCCACGCTCTATCTTTCCCTGTCATTGCAATGTTCAGGAATTCAAAATCAATGTACACCGACACCTCCTATCCAAGCCTTCCCTCTTTTCCTAATGATCACACTGTGTCTTTGGCATATTAAAGGTATAAAAAAAACCCTTTTAGTGTTTGCTAATTATAAAAAAAAAAAAAAATGTATAAATGTTGACTGGACCTGGGTCAACTGTGGTCCTGGGGTCCTACGTTCGTGTTATATAGTGGCTGCTCTTAAATGTTTACCAAGGTTGAATTTGTGTATAGTTATACTTGGCCTTTGTTTCACCAATGTAATTTTAGCATTGAAAAATGTTTCCCTCAAACAGAAATTGAATGAAACGTAAATCAAATTTACCTAATTTTGATTTTTATAAGGGGTTGCCAAACCATATAATGGATAATGTTAATTGAGAGCCACACCTTAACGCCATGTTTATTAGCCGGCATCTATTTACATTTCTGTTTTGGATGCATAGACAAAGCGTGACTGTTTGGTGCGATGTACGGGCTGGATGGCTGGCGGTGACATCATTGGTGTGTGTGTGTATCTACTTCTTTGTTCAAGATATAATAATCGTGAATGATTTTCACCAGAGAAATGATAACGGCCAAAAATTGAGAATATGGAGCTTGCGATATGTGGTTTCACAACGAACGATCGATGGTTCCACTCGACAAACAGCCAACGAGAGTAGTTTCTTTTGTGTGAGAAGTTCAATGGGCGTCATATCTCACGTCGTCGTCGTCATCGTGGCGATGTCTTTTGACTGCCATTTTTCAAAGAAAAGGTGTGCTTCAATAATCCACGATTCAAGACAAAAGGATTAGATAATTTATATAAATGAAATTGTATCTCAATTATGCCTCTGCGTCATTAAAAACTAGAATTTTTGTAAACAAAGGATAAAAAGGAAACTAGCAATAAGCTAACTTTCTAATCTCTGTTCAACAAACTATCGAAAAATTGTATTTTTTTAATAAACACAAAATAGTTACATAATATGTTTAGAATTTTTGTTGTAGGTTCAAAATGTTCGATTTTATCTGTCTATCTCTGTATATGTGTGTACATATATGTATGTATACATACATATATGTATAATTAAACAAAAATATTACCTTCATAGCGCGACGAATGTCGGTAATAGAAACATATCCCTTGTTGTCTTTGTCAATCAACTTGAAGCGTTTGATGTACAATTGTTTTTCGTCTTCAGAAAGGGCAATTGGAATCTTGTCCTTGGATTGCCTATTAACATGTTGTCCCATTTCATTTGCCAGGAAATCGGTAGCTCGTTTCATTTCAGCCTGTTAAATAGAATTGAAATACAATTTTAACATAAAATTAAAAGTAATCTCACTATTTTCTGATCCTTGGACCATTTTAATTCTTCGCCCATAATGTCAATTATAACAGGTAAAGCTTCTTGAGCAGCTTGCACGTTCAAAAACGCCAAACGAAGTCTTCTTGCAATCATATCCACAGCGTTACAAGCGTATTCGCGAATACCATATCTGATTTCGGCGTCAATGTAGGGAAATTCGGGATGAATTCTGTTGCCAATAATTGGCCATCTCTTGCCAGTCAAGGATGCCATCTTTGAAACGGCAAAAGCTCGATCACCATATGATTTAGCTAAATGCTGGGCAACTTCGCATTCTAAGCCAAAATCTTGCACAAGTCGAATGTACATTGTTGGTGTCCAACCTTGGCCGCCCTCAATTTTTAAGTACGATGTTACAGCTTCGGCTCTTTCCGGTTTTAAGTTACATGCTAAAATAATTGTTTGTTTATATACATATACATATGTATAAGCACATGAAGAAAGAGACACTCTACAGTCAACTTACCTTTAATTGCTGCATCGAGGGTGTGCTCTGCCATTGCTCTGTAAGTTGTCCATTTTCCACCAGCAATAGTCACCAGCTTTGAGGGGCTTACATGTACAATATGGTTTCTAGCAAGTGATTGAGTGTCTTCCTTATTTGGATCTGACACCAAGGGACGAATACCACTCCAAGCTGAGAGCACATCACCTCGCCTCACTTCAACATCAGCGTTAAGATAATTTTTGATTTCACTTAAAATAAATTGAATTTCGTCTTCGGTGGGACTGGGATTGTGCGTAATTTCGCAAGGTAAATCTGTTGTTCCGGCAATTGTCTGTCTTTGCCAAGGTAAGAAGAAAATAACTCTTCCATCTGAGGTACTGGGATCCAACAAACCCATCTGGTCGGGACTGTAGTAGCCAGGAAGAACAATGTGCACTCCTGAGCTTGGGCAGCATATACTCTTGACAGTAGGGTCATCCATTTTACGAATACTGTCCGTAAATGGACCAGTGGCATTAATGATACACTTAGCCTTAACAGTGAATTTCTTTCCTGATATATGATCAACAAGTTCTGCACCACACAGAACATCATTTCCGCTACCATCTGGTTTTTTCAGTAATTTTAATACCTCAACATGGTTACAAACGGTTGCTCCATGGCGTGCAGCTGTGAGAGCTACAGCTAGGGCCATTCTTGCATCATCCTGTTGGCCTGTTAATATTATTTTTGAATTAAAAAATTTTGTTTGTCGATATCATCAGGAAAAATAAGAGTTATAAATATATGAATATTTATGTATGCTAAATTTAGTTCGACGTTTGAAAATTCACATTTACATTGTATGTATATTGCTATTTGCCACTAAACTAGCAAACTCTATGTATGCATTTGTCTGAAGGTAACTTATAACTTGCAAACGAAGCCTCGTTTTTGTTTATAATTTGTTTAAACTAAATAAATAAATAAATTAGGTGGCACAACAGCTCGTAGAGAATAAGTGCCTAGTGACTTACAACTCTCAACTATTGCTGTGTAAGAGTTTTGTCAGTGGTGGGGGCGCCCAACAGTTCTTATGCCAAATCCTAACGGCTAGTTTGAGAAAGCACTTTGCTTAACAACAATTTCTCTTGAAGCATTTGTCAATTTCTCACAAGATGAAGTATCCGTAATTAAAAATGTAGGTGGCACAGGCAGGAAATGAATCCAGAACACTGGCATGACAGTCCTACGCACTAACCATTACGTCGTTATCATCATTACATTTTTTGTTTAACCCAATAACGTTTAAATTAACCCAAAAATTTAGAGCTTAAGATTTCTCATCCAGAATACGTAGCATCCACTTTCTTATACTATACAATTTGAGACTTTTTACTCAGAGGAGACTCTACTTGGTGAGTTTTATTTTTATGAAATAATTGTTCCTAATCTTTGAGTAAGCTTTAAATATAAACATAAGAATTGAAATGACTATGAAACATTAAATACAAAATTTATCTTATCGGGTTCGGATTTATCTTAAAAAAAAAAAGCTTGATGCAAAAAAGAAACATTAAAGAAACCTAATGTATTTGGCCAAAGTGCTTCAAAAGAACATTGCATTGAAGTTCAAACTCAAACTAACTCATATAAACTCTTTACCTATGTACATAAGTTGGTAGGTACATAAATTATAAGCAAAAACTTACCATCATAATAAACAATAGCTCCACACAGCTTATCCTTTTTCAACATGGGGAAAAGTTCCAGAGCATCTTTTTTGGATAAATAATATGAGCTCTTAACATTTCGGTCACCTGCCACCAAATCGTAAGCTTTTATTCCAACCCAAAAGTAAGGAACCTGCCACCATCTATAATTTAAATTAAAACAAATTTAGTGAACAGACTAACATTTCTTCAAATGTTTAAATTTACTGATATACTGGAAGCATAATTGGAAGTGGGTGAGCCAAATGGGGGGCTGACTCTAACATAGACGCTCTTTCTGCTAAAGCTTCTTTTACCATACGATATTGCTCGTAGTCTAGCTATTTGAAACAATGTTTTTTTTTTATAATTGTAAGTTAAGTTATTTTTCGTATAATATTTATGAATACTTACTCCAAGGATAGCTTTCTGCAAGTATCTTACGCCGCCATGGATAAGTTTTGTGGATCGTGATGAGGTACCACTCGCAAAATCGTCCGCTTCAACAAGTGCAGTTTTCAAACCTCTAGTCACAGAGTCAAGTGCACATCCGGATCCAGTTGCACCCCCACCAATAATAAGTACGTCATATTCTTCTCCACTTTGTAGTGATTTGATTTGTTCGCTACGGGGTGGTAGTGTGCGCTTTCTTTTTGGCGGGCGAACTGCAGCATTGTCAACCTGAGATTAATTTAAAATTTAATTTTTGAACATTTAACCGCTTAATCAAAAGCGCTAACCACACGTTGTTCACCACAGTACACATATTAGAGGTTATTATTCATAGTTTTAAATTAAATACAATTTTACAAATACAATATGTACATGTCTTTGCAAATTGTGTATCATAATTCATGAGCAGCAGAAGAAAAGATTCGCATTATTTGCGGGTTATTTGATCAGCGGATGGTTAGTTTTGTTCATTCATGGAATAGATTTCCATGGTTTTAAATGAAGGTCAAGTTAGCTAAACAATATTCACCGATAACTTTGTTTAGTGGATAATTTTACTTCAATGGGCAGGTTGAGGCGAAATAAGGGACTTGAAGGTAAGGCCAAGTTTCTAGTTTCTAACTGGCCAGCTGCGAAAAAATTTGCTTTCTAATTAAGGAAAGACTTTCTTGGATTAATAATCAAGAAAAATCTTCCTAACTATCAAGTTAAAACACAACTTCAACTCAAGGAAAAACACAATTTTTTATGGACTTGTTCCATGCGTAAGGAGTTTATTTTTTTATTGTTATCGTTGGTGCTTCCTGCACGATCAACAGGTAAAAGATAGTGAAATATATATCCAAGTTTCCAATTAATGACTTCTGAAAAATTAACTATCTACCACGGTCTAATTTTGCATTCAAAGAATGCAGATGACTGCAAATGAAGACCCTTATGTTGGTAAACCTGTCCAATTTCTCATGAATTTATTTATTTTTTAATATTATTCAAACGCATTTTTAAGACTATGACTTGAAAAAAAAATTAATAAAATTACCGTTATAATTGGGCTCCTCCTTTCAAGCGCCCAAATAGATACAGCTGCTCCTATGCATGCTCCTAATGTGGTAACACCCGCTTGGCATAATCTGGAAACCATCTTCTACAATCTGCTTTGAAAAATCAACAAATTAAAAATATAATGAAATTTCTTTATTACAGAAAATCTAATAATGTATTTTTATCTCGATTGTCTATTTTTTGCTATCTAATATAATGTATAAATATGTAATACTTTGCGGTTTGCTATCAGTTATGTGATATTTTATGTTGATACAGGTATAGATTTAATTTTATTATAGAGTTAATTAAACACTGACCTACAACTCACGATTAACATTCTAATACTATAAAGATCGAAGATATAAACCGATTTCGTTGAACTCTGATTTTAATAAATAATAATATTTTTGCAATGTTCTTTTGATTTCAACACTGACTGCTTATCAGTTTGCATTCTTCATAATCGTACATTCCTAAATATGTATTCTCAAATTACTATTTGCAAATAATCTGTACGTATCACATAATTCATTGATCTATCGAAATAGGCACTTCAACAAATCGTCTGGGTTATACTTGCGTGAAATCTTATCATGTGGCACTGACCTTGTTGATATCGTGTGTGAATGAAACTTATAGAATGGATTTCACGTGATTGCTGATAGCTGATATTCTTACGTAACATTATTATCTGGCTTATAAGTGCCTACACAATCCATTCGTGTTATTCGATGTTCTTTTTTTAAAATCTGTTCTGTGCTTTTCCTGTCACTTCTATTATTTTATCACTTCACTCTGGATTCTGTAAAGAATTTTACTTTAAACTTGTTCTAATCTTGTCTAGCTTGTCCTTCATATTATAATCTTTTTATTCAATTTGAACAATGTTTATTTTAAAAAAAGAGATAACAGAGTACGGAAGACAAGTTGGTTTTCCAATATCTAAATGAATTTCGTGCCGTGTGTAAGAACGTTCACAGAAAAATAATGGAGGGAAATTACTTAAAAAAATCAATAAAATGAGAAAATTGCCGATTAAACATTATTTCCTTTTATCTATTTGAGTAACTTTACTTAACTTGGATAATAATTTTTAAACTACTTAAGGAACCGTTTGAATAAAAACTATACGTCTATTTGGAACCTATGTACATATTAAGAAAGTCTTTAGTCCTATCGATTTAAAATCTTTAACTTCTATTCCATCATATAATTCACATTGTGCTTTAACGATTTACACGTCTTTGTTATGATCCACTTGAAGTTTCAAAAATATTGAAATCATGGTCGAATGAATGTTGAATAGCAGGAGGGATAGATCGTCAGTTCTGTTTCTAAGTCTAACTATAGTGAACTATTGTTAACATTCGTTACCTATTGTCGTTCCTAAACGTTAAGATTGTTGTTGAAGTGTTAAACAGTTACGATTTGTAACAATTCACTAACTCAGCTTGGGAGCTGGGTTGAAAGTGTTGAACTGTCAAAGTGAATGATTTGTTTACAAACAATTCATTGTTTTTTGTAACAATTTTATATAAATTTTTTAAAAACATATGTATGTATGTAGTATGTACATTGTACATTTGTATATTGTTTATCTCACCAATTTTTATTAAATTTTTTAAGCAATTTGAAGTTTCAGTTCTTCTTTCATTGGCCAGGTTCAGACAACATAAGGGACTTCATTTGCAGTCAACTTCATTCTTTGAACGTAAATTTTGACCAAGGCAACTAATTAGTTTTTCAAGTGTCATGAATTTAAAATTCAGAACTTTACTTCATATACCTCTACTTCAAGTTCATAGTACAAAAACTACCAAAATCATTATTTTCTACAAAGCACTCCTCAGGCAAGCTACAAGTCCATCACGATTTGTATTTTGTATTTTAAAGAAATGTTAGTTATTTCTTTTCCAAATTAACAAGGAACCTTTTTACAGAAAGCATTAAATAAAGTTGTGCAGAAAATAAATTAATCATTGAGTAATAGAGTTCAGCTTTTAATTGAACTAAAAAACATGAACAATTGTCATTTGACATAAGTTGACTTGACTTGACTTGACTTGATAGTAAGGGAGATTGGGCAGGTTCAGACAACATAAGGGACTTCATTTGCAGTCAACTTCATTCTTTGAACGTAAATTTTGACCAAGGCAACTAGTTACTTTTTCAAGTGTCATGAATTCAAAATTCAGAACTTTACTTCACAAACCTCTACTTCAAGTTCATAGTACAAAAATTACCAAAATCATTATTTTCTACAAAACACTGCTCAGGCAAGCTACAAGTCTATCATGATTTGTATTTTGTATTTTAAAGAAATATTACTTATTTCTTTTCCAAATTTACAAGGAACCTTTTTACAGAAAGCATTAAATGAAGTTGTGCAGATAATAAATAAATCATTGAGTAATAAAGTTCAGCTTTTAGTTGAATTAAAAAATATGATCAATTGTCATTTTGACAAAAGTTGTTTTGACTTGATAGTAAGGGAGATTTTTCTTGCCTAACTTTCCAGTCATCTTTCCAATAAAGTTGCCTTAATTGGAAGGCAATTTTTTGGCAGCTGGCCAATCAGATGCAAGAAACTTGCCTTACTTTCAAGTCCCTTATGTCGGCTGAACCTGCCCATTTTTCTTGACTAACTTTCCAGTTAACTTTCCAATAAAGTTGCCTTAATTGGAAGGCAATTTTTTGGCAGCTGGCCAATCAGGTGCTAGAAACTTGCCTTACTTTCAAGTCCCTTATGTCGACTGAACCTGCCCATTATTTAATTTGTGATTTAGGGTTATAAAAACAATTTGTATAACTTTTGATATTGGTAGATTGATAGGCCAACATAATTTCCAACAATTGTCGTTCCTATACATATATGATTCCAACAAACTCCAAATTCGTAACAATGACACTTTAAGAATTTTTTTGACATAACAACAATAGTTAACAATTGTTCAAAAAGAACAGACCTTAGTTCTTATTCTTTTCATGCATAATTGTTTACATATCGTGTATAGACATATTTGGGTTCTCTGAGTGCGTGATATTTCAGTATCACCTAAATTCAACTTGATTCAGTTTTAAGATTTAGACATCTTTTAATTCAATCTAACTACTATTTATTTATCTTTATTTTATGCTAGTTTTTGTTGTTTATAAAAATGATTTAAACTTTTTTCAATAAATTCGATCACATTCGATCATTGCTCGTCTAAAAAGTTTATGAGTGCCTTGACTTTGCTGCCATAGTTAATCTTAAAACTAATAGTGACAATATTCTTTATCTTGTTTAAAAAATTATTTAAATTCAAAAACATACATGTATGTATGTACATATGTATGTAAACTAGGACAAGAACAAAATAAAAAATACCAAGTCTCCATATTAACACAATAAACAAACGTTAAGAGAACCAGGAGAAAAGTTAACTACATACATACATACATATACATATGTAATGTATTTATGTATGCTAAGTAAGTATTACTATTAAGTTAAGTTTAAAGTGAGAAATAAAGAACATTGAATTGACACCACAGGAATCAATTAAACGCAGTGATTACTGATTATATCGAAACGTTTTGAAAAACTCGAAAAATTCAAAATTGCATTAAATTCAGCACTCTCATCTGCGAAGATCAGGAATAAGACAGAATTTGAAGAGAGTTTTATAAACTGTTCTTTGTGTTATTTTCAGAGATTCAGTTGGATTTTAATTACAGTAGTCGACAAGGTTTTGTTTGTTTAAAATTATTTTTGATAGCCTTTATTCAAAACCGACTTCAAAATTACTATATGACATACCTAAGGTTTTTATAAAATTCGAAAGACTCATTTAGAAGGGTTTTTGATTCTACCAAAATTCATGCACCACCAATCAGCACTAAAAATTAACTCACAAATGTATTTTTCAAAATAATGAACACATTGGGGCATATTCATATGTAGATGTTCGATAAACTCTTGCTAAGTTGTTACTAAGCAAGTCCAGAGTTTAGGCTATTTATAAATAAATTTAAACCTAAGTTTAGAGCTAAACCTGTGGTTTAACTATATAAACATAGGAAATGCTGTGTTTAAGTAGTTATTATCACAGCCAAATGACATATTTGATTTTTGTTTGTGAATTAAAAAGCTGAAAAAGGAAATCATATCAAATAAATTGTACATAAAACTTGCTGGTGTAGCTCTTCTTTTTGGCAATTTTCGCTACAACGTTATTACTCTGACTGCGATAAGTTTTCCTGCCGTTCGCGTTTTATATTTTCCTTGTTGTTCATCTAAAATGTTATTGAATGTTGTTAGTTGTTTTTTTTTTTATTTTCTATTAAATAGTTTTGTTAACTCTTTTCGACATACAATTCGAGAAATGACAGCACAAAATAACGAGTTTGAAAATATAACAGTATTTTTTTTCTTTGACCTGTCATTTGAAGTATAATTGTAGTAGAATACAACCTTAAACTGGGGTTTTACTAAACACATCAAGAAAATTGATTATGAATAAGAGCTGTGTTTATTTAATCAACAAGCCTTAAACTATAGATCAAGAAATCACGACTTTAGTAATTCTCTATGAATACGCGCCATTAAATTCAAGGTTTGCTCAAAACTTCAGTTAATTTCCTTCAAAAATTGATTTTTGTGGTGTATGAAACGCGATTGGAATTGCTTTTTGTTTGTCATTGTATTAGTCTAACTTTGTGTACGCGTTAACAACTGCGGTAGAGCTGTCAAATTTCTAGCTAAACATTTTTTTAAATTAAATAAGTATTGGCGCAAAGAGTGGTAAATCTGCCGAAAAATCCAGATCTGCAGATTTGATCTTAAATCATTTTTTTTGTGTTTTGACAGATTTAGATAAAAAATAAATTGATTTATTTTACCCACGGAAAACTCGGCACGAGTACGATAACTTTGGTGCCAAGATATAATAACGGAATTTGTTAGAACAGTTAAAAATAAGCATTTTTTACTATGGGAGGGATGTCTATCTCCCCCCGTTTAGGCGGTAGGGGCAATTTAAAAAAATTATTATTTAAAATGGAAAAAAATAGTTAAAAAATAACGGTGATACTTACAATTAAGTTTTAAACTTTTTTTAAAAGCCAACATTCTGTTTTATTAGCCAGTTTTTAATTCAAGTCAAAACTATGCGTAGTTTTTGAAAAATTTAATTTTAAACTCAAAATTTGAGTAAAAAAAGTTAAAAAAAAAGTTTAAAGTGTAATTTTTAAATACTTCAAAATTATCGACCATTGTTTTTATTTCAGAATTTATTGCTCTTATTTGTTTTTGATCAAAAACTGGAAACTAGATGATTTTATGTCTTTTAGTTTTTGAGAAAATTGAAAATAACCACAACTACTATTTTAATTTAATTCTTTTTTTTTTGCTTGAGTGGTCTTATTTTGATAGTAACAATGGTAGGTGCGAGTTTGGGTGTATGCAACAGTAAGGTGTGTGCGAATTTGGGTGTATGCAACAGTGGGATCTGTTACGGGGGGCATGATGCCCCCCTGCAACCCCCCTGCTTGGGAACACTATAGGATTTGGGGTGGGTGCAAGTTGGAGTGCGTGCAAGGTGTGGAGGGGGCAAGGTTCGGTGGGTGCAAGATGGGGTGCATGCAAAGTTTCTTTTGCATTTAAATAAGCTGGATTTGAGAAAAATTAATTTACCCTAGGTGTATCTTAATCCATATTCGATTATTACTATCAAAATAAGACTACGTTAATACTTAAGCAAGGAAAAAGTAATTTAATTAAAATATTTTTTTCTGGTAATTTTCAATTTTCTCAAGAACTAGAAGACATAAAGTCATCTAGTTTTCAGTTTTTGATCAAAAACAAATAAGAGCAATGAATTCTAAAAAAAACCAGTAGATAATTTGAAAGTTTTGAAAAACTACACTTTAAACCTTTTTTTTAATTTTGTTTGCATAAATTTTTAGTTTAAAACAATTTTTTCAAAAACTATGCATAGTTTTGACTTGATTTAAAAACAAGCTATTAGACAAAAATGTTGGCTTTAAAAAAAGGTATAATACTTAATTGTAAGTATTACCGTTATTTTTTAATTATTTTTTTTCCATTTAATGTACACATTTTTTTAAATTGCCCCTACCGCCTAAACGGGGGAGATAGACCCCCCTCCCACCGCCTAAACGGGGGGAGATAGACCCCCCTCCCATAGTAAAAAATGCTTGTTTTTAACTGTTCTATACAAATCCGTCACTAAACTTTGTCGCCAAAGTTATCGTACTCTCCCCGAAAACTCCATTAGAGCCAAATAAAGACTAATAAATATAATAATAATTTACAGAAACTACGTCAGATACCAATATAATTTATACTATAACTAAACGATAGGTTTCAAAAAGCAATTTTGTATAATCCTGTAAACTTGCACCTACCCTAAATTCTATAGTTGCACCAAGCATAGAAATTGCAAGATAGCAGTTTACATATGCCCGCCTATTTCATTTTTTTAAAGTACAATAAGGTTCCTTAAAATATATTTTTCATTTTAAGAATGATGGACTAAATCAAAATGTATAAATAATAAAAAATATACACAAAACTCCTGAAAATTGGCCTTATATTATTTCTCTATTGCAAAGCGCACTTAGCTTTATTTCCGGACACCACTGGCCTTAACATTCGAAGCGTCTAAAGCTTAAAAAAAAACACTCCTCAATGATGTCATGAAGAAACAACCAAAAAAAATGACATAGAATGTAAAAAAAAAATCCTTTTGGAAAGTTGTTTTTTTCCGGACGAAAAAAAGTTTAACTTAAATATGGTCCATATGGATATAAATCTTTGCAGCCATGCAAGGCTAAATGCAGTTTTAAAACTACGAACAAAATTAGGGCGTTAAAATTAATTGCAACCAAAAAATAAAATACTCATACATACGTCCGAGAGTACTATTGTTTTATCAAATTAAACATTAAACATACACACAAATAAACAAAACTCTATCATTCATGTTTTGACACCATGAAATTTATTTGTTCAACTTTCAAGCGAAATGCATAGCAAGTCCTAACGGTTTTTCAAAATTTGTTACTTTTTGATCGTCCCTAATTACAAATTAATATTTTGTCGGTGTTAATATCGTTTGCGCTGCACTTTACTTGCTTAAATTTCAATCTTGTATCAATTACCATTATTTGTTTTAGATAAGTTTCATCAACTTAATTAATTTTCCTATGAAGGTTGTTTTGTTTTGTTTTGTTTCCATTCCATAGTTGAGAAAACACTCAATATGAGTTCCCAATTCCAAACATGTTCTCGGTTCAGGAGTGTATGAGCCTTTCAAGAAATAGACACGAACAAGTCATGCTAGTTAATCAAATATTCGCCAGTCTAATTAAATTAAAATTAAAAAAAAAACCATATGGAACCCCTATATTCACTTTTCACTTTGTACATCAGAAATAAATATTGGCGAAATTGACTCCTCCAATTCAACAGTTGAATCATGAAAACCAGAAGCACAAAATCGTTATCATTTATAACTATTTCAAAACTATATTTTGCACAGGGCGCAAGAAACAATTATACCGGCTATGTCTACTTATGATTTCATTTTCAACATTGTGTGGGGTTGCAAAAACATACAAATATGGTTTACATATGTACCTATAAAGAGGTGTGTAGAATTTATCAAGGTATATCTATAGAGACAAAAAAAAAAATAAAAATCTTTCAAACTAAAAACAATACAAAAACTTGAACGCATTCCAAACCTTAACTCGACAGCCTACACTAACAAAATATCTAATTTTGGATTTGACATTCAACTAGGTACATCCCTATCGAAAACTTAGGCATTTTCAAAGCAATCATCATAGAAGTTTGTGTATTTGAATAATAACTTTCATATCCTACATAGGTTTAATCGAAATACGTAAGAAAAATATTAACATCACATTAATCTAGCGAATTATATAACTCGTTTAATGACACCTTGTTAAAATATAGAAAAATTTCACAATGAGCAGAAATGTGATTAATCTGGGAATTTTATACATACACCTCCTAGGAGAGAAATAAGGTCACTGAACCACAACTTATCGTTAAACTATTTTCGGGTCTCGATCTCGATAATGAAAGTAACCGAATGTAAAACGTAAACGTCTGTTTTGACTTCAAAAATATCAAAATCAAAAATTAATCATTAAAACGCGTAAGCCTTGAATTACTTTTAACAGCAATGACACCAAGATCCGATATGTATGTACTCGTATGTATGTATGTAATCTATAAGTGCTTACTTTAGCTGCGATAAAAATTTGTAAACTGCACATGCGAAGTCAAAAAGAAGACTGGGCAATGTGCGGTGTTCGGCACATCGGCAATTCAACCTCGCAGATGAAATCAACACATTGTATATTTTGTATAGAATATTATGTACATGAATGTGAATGATTTTTCACAAACATTGGCAACCGCAATAAGTTTGCAGATGATGTAATTTTACATTAATTGTTTTCGTTTTCGTTTCATTTTAGTCAATCTAGCTGTTTTAGAATTAGATATAATGTGATTTTAACTAAAAACTAAATAATCTGTCCTCCATTGTTCACATTAGTTTTTTTTTTGTTCATTATTATAACAAATCATGTAGGTATGTACATACATACATCGGTATTCAGATATATGAACATTCGATGAAAATTTTCGCTAAAATTTGTCATAAACAAATGGTGGTGAAGGTGATTCGTAGAAAAGGTATTTGGATTTTGGAATGTGGTATTAGGTATGTGGGAATTGGTAATGGAAAAGAACAGATACGCCGTGGCAGTGATGCCAAACTATCTTTGGGTTTTGTTTTTATATGAGTAAATGCGTGGAACGTTTTAGATTTTAGTAATTGTCAAATGATTGCGTGCAATTTGTGAAGTTTCCCATAAACTTCTTGTTTTTTTGTATTGGTTTCTGGACAGGAGTTGATACACAAAAAGGTGAGGAGTTGTCTGTTTTTGTCCCGTTTGAATGGGCGCATTCATAAAGCTAGATACTACGTAGTCTTAATTCAACTAGCTTTGTGAAAGCAAAATCGCACTACAAAGCTAGTCAATCCGGAACTGTCATATTACTGACAAATGCAAATATATAAAATAAGAAACATTTTTGATTTGATAACTTTAAATATTTTTTTTGTTTTAAATTCCAATCAAGATTTCAAGATTTGTTTTTTGAACTTTTATATATACAATTGGATAGTCTTAAGATTAAATAGATACATTAGCCGTGTTTTATTATCACCATGATCTGATCCGGATCAGATCATGATAATAAAACAGCATTGGATCATCATATTTTTTGTTATTTAAAGTTTGGTAGCAGTGTCAAATTCGTTGTTTCAAAAGTGACATTACGAAGCAAAACAAAAACAAACACATACCGAAAATGGAAGCTCCACAACTTTTGAAAATGTTTCTGCAAATCACCATTGCACTCTCAAACTCAAAGCATCCAGGAACGCTTTGGTCTCACATGTAGTACAAATTCTTTTTGACCTTTTAATAAATGTGACACTTAAATAATTTAATTTAGAGATTACTAACAATTTATTTGAACATCTTTTCTCCCATTTGTGCTGCAGCTTTCACGATTTTATTTATATTTTTTGACATTTAAAGCAGGGTTGCCCAAAGAACATTTTGCTCAATGATTTTTTTTGTTCCTTTTTTTGGGAAAATAATACCCATAAATTATGTCAAATATACATTTTTTTGGACTTAATTATTTTAATTTCACCAATTAATATCTAGTTTTGTTAAAATATCTAATTATTTCATGGATTATATACCAAATAAATAAATATAAAGCTTCTCGCTTTCTATTTAAAAAATATTTTATTTCAGTGAAATGGAAATGTTTATATGGCAATACAGGTTTTATTTAATTTGTTTGCAATGATACCAACATTTACATGTGAAATTACAATGATAAAGCGCTCCTTGTTGTGAAAAAAAGAATTAAATTTTGGATCTCAAATTGAGATCCAAACACAAAGCTGGATCTTGTGTTGTTGTTGTAATGCATGTAAATCCAAGATCCGGATCAGATCAAATAAATAAATAAATTAGGTGGCGCAACAGTCCATGAAGGACCAGGGCCTAGTGACTTACAACTCTCAACCATCCCTGTGTGCGAGTAATGTTGTCAAAGATGGAAGGGACCTACAGTTTATATGCCGAATCCGAACGGCTAATTTGAGAAAGCACTTTTCATGACAAGAATTACTCTTGGAGGATTTGTCAATTCCTCGCAAGAGGCAGTACCCGTGAAAAAAGTTAGGTGGCACAGGCAGGGATTGAACCCAAGACCCCTTGCATGACAGTCCAACGCACTAACCATCACGCTACGGGTACTACCGGATCAGATCATGGTGATAATAAAACGTGGCTATTGTCTTAGAATAAAATAGTTTGTTGGCACATAGGGGGCCTAACTTTATATATTTACACTTCAGAATTTCAGAAAGTAGTAAGCTTATAGCAAGCGTCAAACTACGATCAGAGGCTCATCATAAGTGCATGTGTTAGTTGTTAGTAAAAAAATAATACAATTATAGCCTAACACACGCACAAAATACAAAACATAATTAACATTTAACTATTACAGAACAAAAAATAAAATGAGAACGTTTACGATAGTGGAGCACTGGTTCTAAACAATGATTTTAATCCCACCTTATTCAAATTTAAATCTATCAATGAACAGTTTAAGTTATATAAAATGCTCATTCGACTTAAAGCTTTATTCTTTCCATAGTTAGTTCTATGGAAGTCAATATGTATAAAATCAAATGTACGCAGGTGATGAGTTCCGCCTCGGTAATTCAAATGTACACAAGATAGCAAATAAGGTGCATCAATTTCACCATTAATGAGTTGATGAAAAAATACTAAGTCATTATTAACACGCCTTTGATGAAGAGATTGCATTTGAAGAAGCAGAATACGATGCTCATAGGGAGGCAGATCATAAGGATCATCCCAAGGAAGACCCTTTAGGGCAAAGCGAATGAAGTTATGTTGAATTGATTCGATACGTTTTCTATGAATTTCGTAATAGGGAGTCCATACCTGCGAAGCATATTCAAGATGAGGACGAACATGGCAATTATACAAAGAAAGAGTAACATATGGATCATTGAACTCCTTTGCCCAGCGTTTTATAAAACCAAGCATAGAACTTGCTTTATTAACAATCAAATTAATGTGATGTGTAAATTCTAAGTTGGAACAGAAATGAACACCTAAATCTTTAAATGTGGAGATTGGAGATTGGCTTAAGTTTAAATTAAAATATTGTTTAATATGTATGTATGGCGTTCTAAAAATAAAAGTCGGTTGACTTGGTTATCCTCGGGGTGTTCCTTCCCGGTTGTCATTTGTTGAATTTGTTGATTGGTTAGAGGGTTGTTGGCTTGTTTAGCCACGTCGCTCGGTGGGCTGACTCGGGGTCAGCGTAGAATGCAACGGCATCTTCGTTGTTGACTTGAATTATGTTATTATCCATAATGTCCATGACGCTAAGGTACCTGGCCTCTGGCAGCCGCTGTTGGGTTGTCATCCTTCTTATTAGTTGGTTCGGGTGGCTAGATGAGTTACCTACTAACTTTTTAGCCAAGAGTAGTAGGTAGTTGTCCAATGTATTTATTCTCGCTTCAGAATAAATTCTGTCGTTTTTAAAGTATTTTTGACGCGCCCTGTCAAAGACAAGCCCAGTGCAGATTCTTAGGATCTTTCTTTCGAAGGATTTTAGCTGCTTCATGGCCGTTTTGGAGATGGTATACCAAACGGGAAAGCTGTATCCAATGACTGGTCTCAGCAGTTGTTTTTACATCAGGATTTTGGTCTGTTGACTTAGTCCATTGCTCTTCTTTATCAATGGATGGACACGATGAAAGGCCCAGCTGGCTTTCCTAAGAACTTTCTGGGCGTGTGGGTTAAACTTTAATAGCTCGTGGAAATAAATTCCCAGGTATTGGCCGGTCCTCTTGGCTGCAAGTGACGATCCATCTGGGAGTTTCAACTTCAGGTTTCTGCATATTGTCGCTTTTAGCGATCCTCTACGGACGACAGTTGACGGCCTTCTGAAGCAGATGAGTTCCGACTTTGCTGCGTTGATTTTAATACCCCATTTATGGTAAAAGTCAAAGAGACGGTGGATGTGTTCTTCTACTTTCTTCACGGCTATATGTGGTGACATTGAGGAGCAGTAGGTCAAGGAATCATCGGCAAATAGAAGGTTCTCGCAGTTGACGGGGTTGGGTTGGTCAGATGATTGGAAAGCCCAGCATGTGAAGTTTATGGATAAGGCCTTCAATCCATACGCTATCAAATGCTTTCTCAACGTTCAGAAGGCATCCAACGGTGACACGATGGCTATTAAGAGTTGTGGTGATGTCGTGTTGAAACTTCATCAAAGGATGCAGCGTCGAGTGTTTTTCCCGAAAACCAAACTGCATGTCAGAATTTATACTGTTTTCACAGCAGAATTTTTTCAGTTTCCTTAATATAATTTCCTCCAGGAGTTTGCTGATGTTACTCTCCTTTCTTGGGAATTGCCACGATCTTAGCAGTTTTCCATTTTTGGGGAAAGTAGTCGTTGTTGAGGCAGTTGTTGAAGACGATTGTCAGGAATATAAACACTGCTTTCGGTAGCCTCTTCAGGATGAAGTTAGAAAACCCATCCGGCCCTGTTGACTTCTTTGGTTTGCCGTGGTTTATTATTTCACATATTTTCTCTGAAGTGCTCAAGTATGGGTTGTCAGTTGGGTTATTTGCCAAGTTGGTTTCGTTGAATATACTTCTCTCTAGAGTGGGAGCCAGAGTTTGTTGGATGGAATCATTCACTTCGTTGATGAAAAGTGGGCCAGACGGAGGGTTGGGGGTAAAGTTGCCTTCGAAGTGGTTGGCAAAGGCTTCCACTTTGTCATCCAACGATGTAATCTCAGTGGTGTTGTCCATCATGACTTCCGGTAGTGGTTTATTTCTTCCTATAAAGCGGTTGATTTCTTTAAAAGCGTCTGATCCGGGTTTTATTTCTCTCAATCTCTTCTTGAGAGATTTGTCATTGTGGTGTCGAATAGAGTTCCGGAACATGATGTTAACGCATTCGAGTTCGCTTTTCACTGTCTGGTAATCCCGATTCACTGTGTTGAGTTCTCTCTGGTGAATTCTCTGTAGCCTTTTCCTCAACCTTTGTCGGTGTGAATACAACTTTTGTACATATTCCGGGAGATGTTGGTACCTATGTATCTTTGGATGTCATGGGAACCTTTTGAACGTCAAGAGCGTTGCCGATTGTCGCTTCCAGAATTTCGACGGCACCATCGATTTCATTATTCTGGAGGTTTCTGTTGGCAGGAGGAAGTACCAAGTGTTGCTCGATATGCCTCTGCATTCTCTCGACGTTGAGTTTTCTATAATTTATGTAGTCTGCTTGGGGTCTCGCTGTTAGGATGGCTGGCTGAGTGAGTTTTATCGAAAGCAGAACTGCTTCGTGGTCAGAGTCGCTGGGCACCGTTGAACAGGTGAAGTTGCTGATTTCTGGAAGAATATAAATGAAATTAGAAGTTGATAGGAAAAAATCTAAAGTTGATGCAGTTCTTGGAAAGGTTGACTTTGGTTGCGACACTACAACCAAAGAATGTTCATCGCTGTGAAGGTCCAACCAGTCGATGATGAATTTGCCTTCAGCACTGATAGCGGTATCCTGCCACCTGTGGTGTCTTGCATTGAAGTCGCCACCAATTAGACCGTAAGTTGTTTGTTTTAAGACACTGTTGAGTATGTTGAGGTCGCCATGGATGTTTACTTTATAGGAACCGCATTTGAAGTAAACGCCGATTATTGTCAACTTTTCTCCTTGTCCTAGATCTATCTGGACCGCTGTAGCTTCGCTTGTTTGAAGGCCTGGGATGATAACTTCGCTGGTGCTGAAAGAGATATTTTCCCTCAAGAAGATGGCTGTGCCTCTTGCGTGCTGACCTTTGTCCTGTCGGAAGGTCTTATATCCGACGATGTTAATATTGTTCCTTCGGGTAACATTGGTTTCACTTATAAGAGCGATGTCCGGTTTGTTGTTTTTCATGAACATGTTGATTGACGTCCTCTTATCAAAGCTGTATAATGAGTTTACATTATACGTCAAGATGCGGAGCTTCTTTAGTTGCATGTTTGGAACAAGAAGGTGGCCAGTGCCACGGACTTATCTCCATCGCTGAGAGTAATTTGGTGGAACCGCACTTCTAGGTTTTCCCATGACCGTGAGCAGGTCGGAACCAAAGATTCTCTGGACTTCGCTGTTGGATTTACTGGTGCTGCGGCTTTGGTTGGTCCTGTTTTTGCTGGTATCCTTGGTGCTGTCATCTTGGCTGAAGTTCCTGTGACTTGTTGTGCCTTTGTTGGTGCTGGTTTGGTTGATGGGCCTCTTTTCATCATTGCTGCGTAGCTGATTCCCGGACGAGTAACCAAGCAAGCTGACTTAGCAGCAAACTCTTGGTGAGAACGCTTCTCCGCCAATAGCCTGTTCCTTTCTGTCAGGCGAGCCCTTAGCGTTGGACAGCCTTTAAAGCTGACAGGGTGTCCAGTTTTTTGGCAGTTGGCACACCATATACGTCCAACCCAGTGTTTTCTTTGCGCTTGCACTGTCCTGGTTCATGGTTATCCTTTCACTTAACGCATACAAAGTCCCGCCCGCAGTTGGTGCCACATGTCCGAAGCGTTGGCACTTATGGCACTGAACGATGTCGTTGGATTTTAGCTTCTCCCAATGGACACTCTGGTTCATAATGCGAGTCTTTGTGTAGACCTCATTGATGTCGATGGACTTTGTTAATTCCACAACGAAGTTGTTGTACACCTTTCCTTGGGCCTTCTTTGCCTTGAAGGGGTGACACTTTAATTACTGGATTTTGTGTTACGGTTCTTGAAGGTCATGCTGAGGTTTGTTCCTTTGAAGTGTCTGCTTATTTCAGCGATGTTTCCAGAAAACACAAAAATTGGTGGCATTCCTGAAGATTTGGCGGTGTTGTATTTAGGTTTGGGTGGCGGTGACTGAGTGTCGGTTGTTGTTGCTGTGGTTGGTAGCGTATTATACCTTTTTTTAAAGCCAACATTTTTGTCTATTAGCTTGTTTTTAAATCAAGTCAAAACTATGCATAGTTTTTGAAAAAAATTGTTTTAAACTAAAAATGTATGCAAAAAAAATTAAAAAAAAGGTTTAAAGTGTAGTTTTTCAAAACTATGGATTAAGAGGTAAATTAATTTTTCTTAAATCCAGCTTATTTAAATGCAAAAGAAACTTTGCATGCACCCATTCTTGCACCCACCGCACCTTGCACCCTCCCCACCTTGCACGCAATCCAACTTGCACCCACCCCAAATCCTATAGTGTTCCCAAGCAGGGGGGTTGCAGGGGGGCACCATGCCCCCCGTAACAGATCCCACTGTTGCATGCACCCAAATTCGCACACACCTTACTGTTGCATACACCCAAACTCGCACCTACCATTGTTACTATCAAAATAAGACCACTCAAGCAAAAAAAAAAAAGAATTAAATTAAAATAGTAGTTGTGGTTATTTTCAATTTTCTCAAAAACTAAAAGACATAAAATCATCTACAAATCAAAAACAAATAAGAGCAATAAATTCTGAAATAAAAACAATGGTAGATAATCTTGAAGTATTGAAAAAGTTACACTTTAAACCTTTTTTTAACTTTTTTTTACTCAAATTTTGAGTTTAAAATTAAATTTTTATTTTCAATTTTCTCAAAAACTAAAAGACATAAAATCATATAGTTTTCAGTATTTGATCAAAAACAAATAACAGCAATAAATTCTGAAATAAAAACAATGGTAGATAATTTTGAAGTATTGAAAAATTATACTTTAAACCTTTTTTTAACTTTTATTACTCAAATTTTGAGTTTATAATTAAATTTTTCAAAAACTACGCATAGTTTTGACTTGAATTGAAAACTGGCTAATAAAACAGAATGTTGTCTTTAAAAAAATGTATAAAACTTAATTGTAAGTATCGCCGTTATTTTTTAATTATTTTTTTCCATTTTAAATAATATTTTTTTTTAAATTGCCCCTACCGCCTAAACGGGGGGAGTTATAACCCCCTCCCATAGTAAAAAATGCTTATTTTTAACTGTTCAAACAAATTCCGTTATTATATCTTGGCGCCAAAGTTATCGTACTCGTGCCGTCTTGTGACTTATACAAGCTCGCGGTGCGAAACTCGATAACTGGAAGATAGCCAAGCTAGAGGAGGTGAAGAATCTTTATAGGAGTGCCATTGTGGTACTCAATGAAGAATCCTTGGCTCCTCTAGCCTTAAACGAAGGCTCTATACACTATGGCTTCGAATCCATTAAAATTCGAATTTATAAAAAGATGAGGTTAACGCGGATAGCGGGCCTCATAAAAAAACCGAGGGTGAACTAGCGGTTGGTGGGCCTGGGACGTCGTCTTCTCTCCTAACAGAGGGTGACGATGCACCCATGCCCTCTCCAATCGCGACTCCACCCTCTACAAAAATCGTAGACAGTCCATCCTTAATGGAGACTTAGGACGACCTTAACATGATCCTTCTGAGCGAGGACGAACTCTTGGGTTCATCCTCAGACTCAGAGGATCAGAACAAAACCGTGGTGGAGGTTGATCTGCCTAATTGTAGCCAAAATGCTGCAGTTAGTAGATTAATCGCCAGCACTCCATAAAGGCATCGGCCTCACTTCTTCTCCGTATGGCAAGAAACGGGGAAGACATTGTCCTGATCTAAGAGCCATGGATTGTGGGATCCGTTGTTTGAGGACTCCTGGGTACTACACACTGTGTGTGACAGATAAAGGTGAACCTAGATCTTGCATACTAGTGAAACGTAGCATTAATGTAGTTTTACTCCATCATTTCAGTGACAAATATACCACCGTAGCTTATTGCAGAGTAAAAGTTAAGAAAAGATGTAGACGGCTTGCCGGTTATAACAGCAGTGAAACGATTTATTTAAAAAGAATAGAAATACAAAAGAGATGGAATGATATAAAAAAGAAGAGTTAAGAAACATATGACTTATGTATCATATAGGGTGACTCCAACACTCCTCCTTAAGGATATGGTTCTTATCGCACTCCCATTGCTTCTCTGAATTGTGCATGTTTAATTTTATCCAAGGATTTTGTTAGGGCATCTGCAGGTTGTTCGGCTGTGCTTATATAGTCGACTTTTATTTGATCCTGGTTGAGTACAAACCTGTATAAAGTGATGACGTTATGTCGATGTGTTTAACTCTAGGGTAGAACCCTGCATTTGAGGCTATCGAAATTGTGCTCTGATTATCGCAAAAGATTTGCAATGGAGGTTTCTGTTGTCCAAGAAAATTGACGAGTCCGTTCCACCATAGTGCCTCTTGCAAAGTGGCTGATAGCGCCATATATTCCGCTTCGCAGGAAGATAGTGCTACCGTGTGCTGTTTCTTGGAACTCCAAGATATGGCTCCTCCTTGGGCAATAAAAATAAACCCAGTGGTAGATCTTCGATCATCGGCGTTGGCTGCCCAATCAGCATCACTATAACCAATTATGGTGTTGTTGGCCGTTTTCTTGAATTCAAGTTTCATTGCAGATGTTCCACGCAGATATCGGAGCAAATGCTTAACAGCAATCCAATGTCGAGGTCCAGGGTTGGAATTGAATCGGCTGAGTATATTCACAGCGAAGCAAATATCGGGTCGCGAGCATTGTGCTAAATACATGAGGCAACCAATTGCCTCCTGGTACGGAACATTTTTCATGAATTGGATATCTTTCGTGTCAGATGCACAATCCTTGACTGATAACTTTTCACTGGAATTCATTGGTGTCGTCGTAGGTTTGGCCTTTTCCATCCCAAACTTTTGGAGAACTTTTTCGATATAAAGCTCTTGGTCGATTGCAATTAAATTGTCGGACATTGTTATGCGCATTCCAAGAATTTGTTTTGCTGTTCCAAGTTCTTTCATTTTGAACTGTTTATGGAGCCGCACTTTAATATGCTCTAGCCAGTCGTTGTTATTTGAAAGAAGCAAGAAATCATCGACGTAAACGGCTATGATGAGTATATTTTGATTTTCCAATTTAACGTAGATGCACGGATCGTGCTTTGATCTTTCCAATCCAAATGATTTAAGCGTTTTGTCCAGCTCATGATTCCAGACCCTACTGGACTGCTTTAGTCCATATAAGGCCTTTTTTAAACGGCATACCATGTCTGGGTTTTCAGCACTAGTGTAATGTGCTGGCTGTTCCATGTAAATTTCTTCGGAAAGGCTTCCTTGAAGAAAAGCGGAAATTGCGTCCATCTGTTCGACTTTGAGATTAAGTTGGACTGCTATTGCGAAAAGAAATCGCAGTGAACTATGGCGCACAACAGGTGAGTAGGTGTCCTCATAATCTACCCCCTTTCGCTGCGAATATCCTTTGATGACTAACCTGGCCTTGTAGCGATCAATGTGCCCGGTTACATTTCGCTTTGTACGAAAAACCCATTTCGATTTGATAGGCTTTTTATTAGTTGGCAATTTTTGAAGAGTCCACGTGTCATTGGCAAGTAGTGACTGCATCTCTTCTTCCATTGCGAGTCTCCACTGATGTGCATCAGGTCTGGATAGTGCCTCTTCCGGTGTAGTCGGGTCATCTTCGATGGAGTTTTGATATGACGATGAGGTTAAAATTCCCGAGAAACCTTGGAACGGTTCCATCTCATCAAGCGAATTTTCTTGAGATATATCCGGATCTTGAAAATTTGTACCTTGAAAAGATAAGGAAGGAGTATCGTCGTTTTCTACCAAATAATCATTATACTTGCCTGGGGGCTTGCGCTCCCTTTCGCTGCGCCTCAACAGCTGCGGTTGCAGTGTGTTCGAGTTGGATTGCTTAGGGAGCGCTGTAGAATCTGATTCAAATGATGTGACTGCGTCTTGAAAACTGTCGTCGTGAATTTCATTTTGTTCTACATCATCGACTGGATCGTTGCAATTTTCTGGTTCTCTTTTGTTGCTGATGTGGATTGAATGGTTGAATTTATTTAGCGTTGCTGACTTCTCATGTGTTTTGCACACAGAAACATTGGACTCCTCATCAATAAATGATACATCTCGACTCTTGAAAATACAATTTTTGTTGGGGTCATAGAGACGATAGCCCTTGGTTTGTTCATCATATCCAACCATAATACATTCCTTGGCTTTCGGATCCCATTTTTTCCGTGCCATGGTAGAAGTTCCAAACACTCTGATATGGGCGAGGTCAGGTAATTGTTGAGTCCATGCTTCGAATGGAGTTTTTCCAGTTCCTTTTGATGGAGAACGGTTGAGAAGATAAACTGAATATGCGACTGCTTCTGCCCAAAATGATTTTGACATATTCGAGTCGGCGAGCATACATCGCGCTTTTTCAACGATGGAACGGTTGTTCCGTTCGGCCAAACCGTTCTGTTCAGGCGTGTGCAGGTTGGTGGTTTGATGCAGGATTCCATTACTACGAAGTGTGTCTTGAAACTTGCGGTTCAAAAACTCTTTGCCGTTGTCAGAACGTAGGATTTTGAGCCTGTGACCACTTTGTTTTTCGGAAAATGCCAAGAAGTCTTTGAAACATGAGAGAACTTCCCAGTCCATTTTTGTTTTTAAGAAGTATACAAAAATTCTTCTTGATTTGTCATCAATAAATGTGATGAAGTAACGGCTTCCACCAAGCGAACAATTTTCCATTGGTCGGCAAATATCCGTGTGCACTAACTCAAGCAGTTCACTTGCCCTACTGCCACACTTGTTGAATGACAACCTCTGTTGTTTGCCGATTGCACAGACTTTGCAGTCTTTTTCAATTTTGTTGCTGAAATTGATTCCGGTTGCCAGACCTTCGTGTAGCTTGTTCAAGCTTTCATGGTTTAAATGGCCCATTCGGCGGTGCCAAAGGTCTTTTGTGCATTTTGAACTGCATGCAAACGCAACATTTTTTGACGATTCTGTGTTCAATCTAAATAAGTCACCAACATTTGTGCCTGTGGCAATTAATTGTTTTTTTGAGTTAATTACTTTGACACATTTGTTGTTGAACTGTACAGTGTGTCCTTGCTTTACTATTTGTCCAACAGACAAAAGATTGACGGATAAATCTGGAACCAGTTTCACGTCGTTGACTTTAATAGCTGATGTATTGCATGTTGGTTTTAGTGTTGCCGTTCCGGACCCTGTTACTTGCATTTTGCTATTGTTTGCAGCAACTACTGTGCCGATGTCCTTAGAAACGCACTCCAGAATGTTTTCGTTAAAGCTCATATGTGATGTGGCCCCCGAATCAAAATACCATTCATCTTGGTTTCTCGCACTAGATATTGTGGATAGTACACAACTGAAAGCATCAAAATTTCCACTTTTATTTGTGTTGCTTCGATTTTTCGAGCGACAGCTCTTTGCGATGTGCCCAAAATTGTGGCATATCCTGCATTTGGGTCCTTTTTGTGGTTTTTTGAATGATGCTTGGCGTGTGTCTGTGTGAAAGGCTGAGCTTTCGTTGCTATTGCTGGGACGAACATCTTGCAAGAGTTTTGTTTTTATAATATCACCACTAATTTTTGTGCCTGAATTTTCCAAGGCCATTATCATGGGGCGATAGTCATCTGGAAGTCCAGCAAGCAATAATGAACCGACCCATTCTTCATTTATTGGAAATCCAATTCCGTTTAGAGATTGGGCAGTCGTAATTATTTCCTTTACGTATATGTCCATTGAACCACAGTTTACGAGCGACGTTGTAATGAGCTTACGCAGAAGTGCTACTCGACGTGTTAATCCACTGTCTTCGTAGGCATTCGCTAGCTGCTGCCACAGCTCTTTTGCTGTTTTTGCTCCCTGTATATGGACATAACAAACGGGATCGATCATTAATGTTAACTTACTTTTAGATTTCCGATCCTTTTCGGAATCGATGTCAACTTTGGGAGTTCCATCATCCTTGACTTCATAGTCAATTGTGGTTGTCCACAAATTGTCGATGTCCAAGCATGCTTGCGCAGCGATCTTCCAAGTCGGGTAGTTTTCCCTACCGAGCAAACGATCTATTGAAACACTCGTACTATTTAACATTTTTAATTTAATTTCTCTTTTTTTTATTTTAGACAAAATGATTAATCAATATCAAAAAAGGTTCAATTTCTTAAAATATTATTTGGCTGGGCCCATAACCTATTGCAGAGTAAAAGTTAAGAAAAGATGTAGACGGCTTGCCGGTTATAACAGTAGTGAAACGATTTATTTAAAAAGAATAGAAATACAAAAGAGATGGAATGATATAAAAAAGAAGAGTTAAGAAACATATGACTTATGTATCATATAGGGTGACTCCAACATAGCTAGGCTGGAAGCAACCAAAGGAAGTTTCTGGCTAGTGTCGGCGTATCTTGGTCATGACCACCTTGGCCCTCTCCCTGGAAAAAACCTGGAGAAAATCGTCGCTGAAGCGGAAAGGCAAAGGATCCACCTAATTATTGGGAGCGGTGTTAACGCTCATCATACGGTTTGGGGAAGTACTAATATCAACGACAGAGGTGAGTCTCTTTTTGATTATATTCTTGGTACTAACCTCTTAGTAAGTAATGTTGGAAATGAACCAACCTTCATAACTAAAACTCGACAAGAAGTCTTAGACATAACTCTTGTCTCAGATACTATACACCATAATATGATCTTGGACTGGAAAGTATCCAAAGAACACTCGTTCTCTGATCATAGATATATCCAGTTCATATCAATGTGGATGATAACCCGAGTCCATTGACTTTTCGAAATTATCGGAAAACTGATTGGGCCTCATACAGGAACTCATTACAGAGTTTACTAAAACCTGGACTATCTAAGTCCTTCCTCTAACGCTAATGAACTTGACAACAAAGTCAATGACCTTACCTCAGCTATGAACAGATCGCTAGAAATTGCTTGTCCACTTATACACATAAGAGGAAACCACAATGGTGGGCCTCAGAGCTTGACTCGCTCAGGAAAGAATGCAGGAAACTTTTCAACCGAGCCAAAGCCGCAAGACTAGCCTCTCACTGGGATTCTTACAAAGAATCCCTAAGAATTTACAAGAAGGCACTAAGGAAATCTAGGGATCTTCTTGGCGATCCTTCTGTGGCACGATAGAAGAAACTTCTGAAGCCTTTAGGTTACGGAAAATTCTTTCAACTAATCCAGCGATGCCAAGCTGCTTGAAAAATTCAGACGGCTCCTGGACAAATTCAAGTAATGAATCGCTGAACTTACTACTGGATACTCATTTTCCTGGTAGTTCTCTTAACGAGACTTGCAACGGTTATATATGTACATACGTTCAAGTCCCAATACAACATATCCACAAGGTCTGATCACAAGGGACAAGCTACAATGGGCTCTCAACAGCTTCAAACCATTTAAATCTGCAGGACCAGATGGAATAATACCAGCCGAGCTACAAAAGACTTCTGACATAATTGCACCAATCCTTGAGGCAATTTTTACTAGCTGTCTTTACCTGGTCCATGTTCCCTCGGCATGGCGAGAAGTTAAAGTTGTTTTTATACCCAAGGCAGGTAAATGCTCGCAAGTCAATCCTAAAGATATACGACCTATAAGTCTATCATCATTCCTTCTTAAGACCTTGGAAAGATTGATTGATATCCATTTAAGGGCAAGTATTGAACAAGACTTCTGTCTTCGTCTCAACATGCCTACTGTAAAGGTAAATCGGTGGAAACAGCATTACACACCTTAGTACGCACCGTCCCTCTATCATAGAGTTCACTATGGTTGCTTTCCTTGACATCGAAGGTGCCTTTAACAACGTGGACATATCTGCAATCACATCTGCACTAACATCGCTAAATGTAGAGTTCACTTCGGGAGTTAATAAATGAATTAATTAATGCTTACTAGCCGAATAATTAACTCAAAACTGGGCAACTCTTCTGGCAGACGATTCGTTAGTAGAGGGACACCGCAAGGTGGTGTTCTACCCCCTCTCCTCTGGAAACTAGTGGTGAATGAAATCCTAACTAGTCTGGATGCGGAGGGTTTCAGAGTGATAGCTTATGCGGACGACTGGCAGGAAATGCCATAATTTTAACATTTTTCGCAGGTCTACATTTGATGAGGATTTCCGGTTTGCCCTAATTAGTAACCTGTAAATAAAGTTGAACCCTATCTACTGGATTCTCAAGATCTTGAATTATG
Source organism: Eupeodes latifasciatus (assembly GCA_920104205.1). Lineage (NCBI taxonomy): Eukaryota > Metazoa > Arthropoda > Insecta > Diptera > Syrphidae > Eupeodes > Eupeodes latifasciatus. The sequence goes on from OV049925.1 coordinate 67,203,927, forward strand.
TACCTTTATGCGTATACAAATGTCCATTATTTCTATTTAAATAATTTATTGGAAATACTTAAATAAAGCGGAAAAACTTGAGTGCTAAGATTTTAGAACTTTTATATATTTGTTAAAACTAGTGGTTAGTAATAATAAAGCTCTGATCAAAGTGCAGGACTTGGTTGTGGATATGATGTGGTGATGTCGTTGATGCCATCATATTTCAACACCGAGAGCAACTTTACAATCGAAAACTTCTTCACACCCTTGGACTTGGCATTGAAGTTGCTTGATAAAAAATCCCACCATCTTGGGAAAAATCCACAAAAATAAAAGATACGTGCTAAGACGTTCTGTAATAGAGGAATTTATTGATGACAGGAAACAGTGTCGCCCAGTCTACTCACTTATCTATCTATCCAAAGCTAAACAAGCAAGTTGTTTTATTATCGACGCAACAGAAATGCTTCCGGTTTTCAAAATAAGCCAATGAAGATACTGCAACAAAACCAAAAGTGGAGGTGATGTTTTCGAACTGGCATGGCGGAGGAACTAATGGAGTATGCAATGAAGGACCGTTCACACCCTGTAACGCGAAACAAAATGGGGAAAACTTCTTTGGATACCCTTCGCCTATAGGAAGAGGTCTTGCTTACAGTCTCGTCCGTGACAGTTGCGGAATAAGATATTATATTCTTATTGAAATAAAAAAAAAATAATGAACAAAATACAATTGCTATTAGATATTATATAGTGAGGTAAAAAGGGACCCCATGCCAGTTTTATGAATTATTTCCAGAAAAAAATACTGTTAAAGGTCAGTTCACTGATTATTAATCCCATACAAATAAAATTAAAAAAGTTATGAATGTTAATAATTGCTCTGTGGTACATTTGGACCCAATGACCTTATTCCAAATATTATCAATTTATTTTTTAAATGGGTTTTCATCATCACAAACATCATTACTTTCCCATCGACGACACTTGGAAATACATTCCCATAACTTTCCATCGTAGGAAATTTTATTCACAATGGCCCCTATTATGTGGTTTTTAGTTCCACTCACAAAAACATTAAACTTGTAACTGAAACTGTTAACAATGTACTAAAAATATTGTCTGCCTCTGCACAAGTGTTTAAATACCAGAGCATATTTTATATTTATGCATTTGAGCTTAAATTTTTTGTTCAATCGATTTTGAGGTATAAAATGATCTTTTTTCGGCATTCGTATCTTCTTCGAAGGTATCTGTGATCAGGCCTATTTTTTAAGTAAAATAAAGTGCAAAGATTTAAGATAAGGTTTCTATATCTTACTTTTTAAGAGAATGTGTTCTCTTTGCTACCAAGATCTCTTATTCTTTCATTTTTCTCAATTTTTTGTTCTTTTCCAAGATGTGCCTTTTTCAAACATTAACAAACGTAAAAATGTTTTTTTTTTTCAATTAATTACGTAGTTTCTTATTTATGTATGTGACGTGAAAATACGATCAATGCAAATGAAATCCATATTATCGTAAATTGAATTCGATCTTTTGATTGTGTCTATTTCAATTTTTACGAAATAAAGTATCTCCGACGAGAAACAAAAGACAAAATTTGATACGGATGGAAATCGACATTCATAACCGATGAATGCTGATGTTGATATTTTTGAGTGGAGTTGGTAGCTTAAAATATTTAATATCGAATTCGAACAAAATTAAACTTTGTTTTCTTTTGCAGGAAAATGAGTATTATGATCAAGATTTCATTCCACCTTGCATAATTTTTTCACAAGTATTACGATCCTTGTTTTGATATTTTTGAAAGGAGTTAGAACGCCTCCAGGGCCTTACTTTTTTAAAAGCTAGATAACAGCGACTTTAAACGAATTCCATTTTTATACTTACTGATTTGTCTTTCTTTTCTGTAAAAGTGAAACATAATACAAAATTAAAAAAGTATTCCAATAAAAGAGAAAGACAACCAAAGAGAATAAAAGAAACAGAAGGAGCAAAAATAATAAAACAAAAAATACATTAATAAAATGTTCTTTACTCTTGCATTAGTCATGTAACAAAAATCAAAAACAAAATAAAAAATATGACAAACATTAAATAAACACAAAGTAATACATAAATATTTGCACAATATTATAATAAAAAAAGAAATAACATAGAAAAGCAAAAATCGAGCAAATACAAAAAGTAACAATTTACTGATCGAAGCATTCGTGAGATGTTAATGATATTATTATATTGGTTATAATAATATTATGAACATCATCATAGGTTTTTATTAAAAATTATTGATAAGAATTAAAATAAAATAAAATCATAACAATTATAACAACGATAAAAACAAAATGCGAGTTTACTTCTCAGGATTTTCATCATGTAAAAATAAATAAATTGGAATACATAATATTTGTTTTCTTTTTTTTTTAATCCTGTTAATATAAATAAAATTTAATTCATTGAGTCTTTTATAGTAGACAAATTTATTAAAAACATTAAACTACAAGAAGGTTATAATAATTGTATGAGATAAGCAAACTAAAACAGCTGCAACGTTTATTTGTTTTGTTTCTTTTTGTTTTCCATTTTAATAATAATAACTAACACTAGTTATGATATCGTTTTTATCATTTTTAATAAACGCGAAAAACTGTTTTAAACCGAACAAGTCTTGACATATTTATGTAAATGTTTCATATTTTTAGCTTAGCAAAAATAATTATTAAAATACGAATTGACAATTCATGTTACAATACAATTTCTAATTTCAAAATTCCCTAAACGAGTTTCGTTATTACAATATGTATCTGTAAACGAATGCAAAAACCACACTCTCATTTAACATTTAAATTTATAATAAAAAAGGGTATAGTTTTTTTTGTTTTTTTTTTCTTTTTTGTTTTTGTTTTAATATTTAATTGCATATTTTATATAAATAATATATTATGTAGTTGGAATCATGGATGGTGTGAAAAAAAAACCATACGGAGGTGATGGTTTTTATTATTATTATTTACGTTTAATAATGTCATTATTTATTTTATTCTTTCAAGTGAAAGGGTTTGCTTTTTTATCTAAGAACAGATTTAAAGTAACAAATGGGGCTTTCGCTTAGTAATAACCTGAACATATATATATATAGATATACATATCTTCAATATAATCTAAATAAAAACACATAATAAAAATCACTTAATTGCTAGACAGTTAAAAATTCAATTCATTAAACGAAACATGATTGTTACAACTAAATGCATTTTATTTTTATAAAGTCAGTCAGTCGTATAAAACTACAAGTCATAAAAATTACTTAGATCGGAGCGTTTTATTTTTGTTTCTTTCATCTTTTCTTTTTTTTTTTGTTTGAATACACAATCAATAACACTGTAGATGTTTTTTTTTATATATATATAATATAAGAAAACATTTTAGATCATTTTAGTCTAGTTAATAATTTTTCTGTCAACATTTTAATTTTTGTATTATTAAAATATGTTGGGTTTATCTTACTTTTTGTTCACGTATCAAAATATTGAAATATATCAAAAATATAATTTAAATATTAACACTAGATTAAACAGCTTATTTTAACATTTTGAGTATACAACAGTTAAACAGCTTAGTAATACAAACTTGCAAAGATTTTTTAAGGAAAATGTCCTCAACATATACACCTAATGTACATACTTGCGGGATCAGAAGCAAATTTTGAATATTTTATTTCCTTACATTTTTCATTTTTTTTAATTTTCAACAAACAGAAAATAAATAAAAACAAAGAAGACTAGTCTTAATTCAGCTAGAGAATTTTTTAATAACTTTTTTTTTGTTTAACGCATGCTTTAATATAACCACTACCAACAGAAATAATTAGTTTGGATTTTGTTTTATTTTAATTTAATTAAGACGACACTTTTAAGCTTTATTCAAAAAGCTAATTGGCAAAGCAAAAATCGCAGTGGTCAAAACTAAAACTAAAAACAACATAAATGTTGGGATAGATATTATAATATAATAGTATTAATAATAATAATAATAATAATAATAATAATAACTAAACAGCAGTATTATTTATAACATTATAATTTTCAAAATGCAACACAAGAACATGAAATATAATATTATAAAAATAGTTTTTTTTTGTTATATATTTTCAATCTTAAGTACACATATTTAACTGTTATATACATAATATATATCTTATTTATATATATATATATATATGTATATGTATATTACGGAATGTCTGTCATGTTCATGCTCTTTCAATCCAGAAAAAAAATATTTATTTTTGAGATCTTAAAAAACAAAATGTGACGTCAATATAGCTTATTATCTAATTCGAGAGCAGATACAACTTAATAATTTTTATCTTCATTATACTTCTTTTAATAATCATGTAAAAAAGTAGTTAGCTACTTATTATTTATATCATGGTCAGCAATACTTTTGATAATATAAAAATAGTTTAGTTTGTAATAGAATGTAGACTCTAGTTTTTTGTTTGTTATATAAAAATATATGTATACGCAGAAGTAATATTAAGTTTCATCAAAGACTTATATATATATCATATATAAATATATATATATTGAGTTATCAAAATAAAAAGAAAAGTACGCATTACTTGCAATACATAACATACATACAGCAAAAATAATACTATAGTAGTAATACGATTTTTAATTTATTTTTCTTTATTATTATTGTGCAATTGTTGTGCAAATTAAGTTTTAAATGAATCTTTTTATTTAATACATTTTGTTCCCATTTACATGTTTTTTTATTTTTTAAATTTAATTTAATTTTAAATTGTCAAATGTTTTATTTCAATTAAAAACATTTCGTTTTTCAATTATTTTTTGATTAGATATAGTTTTTATTGTTGTGGTAAAAAAGACAACAAATTCATTAACATCTACTTAGTATTATAATGTAAAGAGGAATATGTACGTTTAATCAGTTACCAATATATTTTTATTTTAGTCCACAATTAGTCTTTGCTGATTGCCAATATTTAATAATATGTACGTAATAATAATAAAAAAGAAACTATATCATTAACTTCACGTGTTCTTCTTAAACACTATCGTTTATTACTTTATAAATAAATAACAAAAAGTTTTAAAATATTAAATTGTTTTTTTTTTTTGTTTCTGTTTTTTTTTTTTTATATATATAAAAATATATTATAAATGCAATTGTCTTTTAAAATATCTACATTAACATAACGAAAAAAATACAAACAATAAATACATAAAAAAAAAAAACAAAAAAAATAAGAACATTCATAAAAAATAAACAAGGAAAACATATACAGGTATAAATAAAAAATAATAATTAAATAGTTAATAAATAAGTGTTGTACATGCACCGGATACATTTGCATTACAAGCCTATCGGTGGTACTTGAACATAGCGATAAATGTATAAGCGATAGTCCTTGCTAGCTAAGACAACACTTCCGTCGTCCATCAAAGCAACGTCGAAACACTGAGCGTGTTTTACTTTTGACTCAAGAGCTGACACCAACTGACCGTCCTGTGTGAATATTGTCAAGTTAAAGTTGTTATGGTTGTCAGCTATCAGTATTTCACCATTAGAATTGATTCCGACTCCAATCGGATAGTTGGTTACGCCTTCTCCTCCGATCTGGCGCAAGTACTGACCTTCGTAATTAAATACCTTAACGCAATGGGCCCGATTGTCACTTATAAAAATTTCCTGTTTATCATTTACAATAACTCCATTGGGAAATTCCAAATGCTTGCTGCATCCGAATTTCTGAATAACATTACCATTCTGATCAAATATTATGACTCGCATTACTTTACATTCCACCACAATAATGCGTCCCTTATTATCCACTGTAACGCCGCGGGGGTGTTGCAAGATATTAGCACCAAACTTTCGCACGAATTGTCCATATTGATTGTAAATCTGTATTTGGTGTGTTGGGGAACGTTCGGTAACTATAATGTCTCCAGATGTTTTAACAACAGCCACACGATTAGGATACAACAGTTGGCCATCTCTTTTGCCACATTCACCGAATTGGAATTTGAATCGGCCCTCCTTGTCGAATATCTGGATGCGATGATTATTTGTATCGGCAACAATTATGTCATTTTGAGCATTGACAGCAACTCCACTTGGTTCTGTAAATTGTCCCTCTGTAACCCCAAATTCACCAAATTTGCAATGGTAAATCATCTTTTGTCTCTTGATTTGTGATTTTGGTGGATACATTGTAGTGGACAAGAGTTTTGAAGTCAAATCCATAATGCTATCAGATGATGGACTACCAACGTTGTTATTTCCAACTGACATAACATTGTTACTACCCAGATTATTGCATGCGGTTTTACCCAAAGACGATATGTATTGCTCCGAAAGACCAGTGAAAATTGTATCAGAGCTTCCATTGCTCCATTTCTCATATGGATTCAATTGCATATTTAGATCAGTGCCAAAGCTGCTTTGAAAGCTGTTATTGAAGCGTTTGGACGATACGGCATTAGAGTCGAAGCTGTTGGTGGAATGAGTGATTGCATTTTGAGAGGCAGCAGATACGCTGTTATTGACAAAAGAAATGTCTAATATATTCGAGTTCATGGGAAGAGCTCCCATATTATTTGAATTATTTATGGTTAAGCCATTCATTGAAGATTGATTTGTGTTGCTTGGTGTTGGCCTTGCAATAGGTGGTTGTTTTGTTGTCGTTGATTCGTTTGTTGCACGTATATAGCCAAAAATGTTGCGAACACCAACTTGAATTGACTGATAGTTAGAAACAAATTCAAGTTCAAATGGTACCTGTAGGTCTTGGACAACGGATTGGTACTGATATTCAACAGTTTTTCTTAGAGCCAAGACATCTTTTACGGTATTGGGCTTTACAGGTGTCCTTTCAATATTATCGCATGCTTGTAGTGCTTTGTCAACTGCCTCTTTCGATCGATTTACGCATGAATTAATTGCCAACATTTTTGCATTGTGTAAACTTTCGAGATCTTTTAAGATCTCTTGTTTTCTTTCGTCCAACATTGAATAGAAGAATTGGTATGTTTCGTTAACTTCACTGTGTGCCTTTTGATACTGTGATTTTATCTGGTTAACAATTAAATCGGAGTTACTAACAACAGTAACGATTTCACCAACTTTTCCACGAAGTTCTGCTACTATTCCTTGAATAACGCAATCGGGTTGTTTGTGAAGAAACTCTTGCGAGTGTTCTACTTCATGCAATGCCGATGAATGTTCGCTAGAAACACAATCCTTGCAAACTAGTGCACTACAAGTGCGACAAAAATAGTTGAGTAGTTCATTCTTATGTTGATTACAAAAATACTGACTAGATTTGGTCATTGAGGTGGAGGGTATCAATTGTGATGCAAGTAAATTGACGTCGTCGCGATTTGATATACTGTTAGTTGAAGAGAGCTTTGTCATAAGTTCGTCTTTACAATTAAAGCAATGATTCTGTGATGAGACTCCTGTGTTGTTTTCATAAACACCGTTAATTATTTTTGACAATGATGAATTTGATCTATTCGACTGTGATTGGAATATATTCGATATAGAGTTGCCGAATTTAAATTCGTTTATGCTTGATAGTCCAGAATTACTGTTCAATGAGTTTGGAATTGATGGATTTTCAATCAAACAAACATTATGTCCATTAAAACAATGCATAAATTCATGCGCAGTTACACAATTTGAGCAAAGGAAATTAGCACATTCGAAGCATTTTGCTACTGCGTCTGATTGCTTACTTTTGCATGCAGTACAACGTGGGACTGCAGATCCATTAGGAAAACTAATGCTTACAAGATTTCTTGTGATGATGCCATTGCATTGGACAGTGTTTTCCTTGTCGCTAGCGTGTTCGTCAATACTTTGAATTGTCGACAGGCCAGGAACTGTTCCTCCGCAATTTAAACCACTGCTTGACGAAGTCGATGACGCCGATGATGATGCGGATGATGTTTGGTGTTGGGAATCAATACTGCTTGTTGCTCCGCTGTAATCGTCACAAATTGCAGAGTCACTTACTGGTGGCGAAGAACCGCTCAAGGTTAATGGCGAGTCTGACAAGTAACCATTATGATCACCGTATGATTCAATTGAATTTGTTCCCCTTATAGAATCAAGTGATGGCGTTGGAGAAGTAGCCATTTCCAACTGGTGTGTTTTTTAATGTAAATATATGTATGTAGATTTGATGTTATTTATAATGTTTTTCAAATTATTTCTCTTAGTTTATAGAAATAATTAAAGCTTCGAATACAGTCATTTCGCTCCGATGTAATTTCAATTTTGGCTAGAATGGGAAAAACTTTTAATAGAACTTTATTTTATGCATATTTAAATCTTTAAATGTAAGTACAATTTGATAAATAGAAGCTTTCAGCTGGAATTAGGTATACTTAAACCGTAAATTCTACTCTTTTGGACATGATTTTGAAGTTAGTTCATAGCAAATTAGTCTTATCAACAAATCAAAATTCCCTTTATTTCAATAGTGCTTACTTACGAAAAATGACACTACTTACAAAAACTTTTTTCCTCAGTTCTTTGAAGAAGATATGTAGGTAGTTATTTTTGTGAAAATTTAATCCAACACTGATACTTTGCTAAATCTAAGTCACTAACAGAATATCGTTGTTTAACAGCTCAATTTAGAATGTTTATACTTTGTTATATATAACGCAGACTTGTGTGTCATGTTCTATAATCTAGACTTTTAAGTTTTAGTTTAAACAACTGATTGAAATTACATAAATTAATGTATTGATTATTTTCATTAGTAAGCTTAAACTAACTGCTTGTAAAAACAACAAAAATATTGTTCATAAAGAACAAGAAAGGTGTAGTGAATTTCCTTTATTGTCGTAGTGAATTTCCTTTATTGTCCGTTATAATAATGCAAGGAAGCAAGAAACCTGATCAGATCGAACACACCACTATTGTCAACCCTCTTCGATGATCCACTTTCACTTCCTTCCGCAGGGGATGATACATAACTTGTATGTAGGTATATAACATAATTTTGTATTTTTATTTTGCTAACAAAACACTATAAGTTGTACCAAAGTTGTACACAATTGAAGTTTTACAATTCCACCCCTTCAAAAAATTGCGAAATGAATCAAGGAAGAGAACAAAAAACACACCCATGCGCTCAGACGAGGGCTCATCACGCACACACTTGCGTATTAACGGGGTGGTTTTAATTCTGCAGCTGGTTGTTTTTACATATGCTTCGCTAGGTTTTGTATCGTTTTTGATTCTCCATTCTACCTATATCCATAACGTTTTCTTTAAAAAAAAAATGCTCATTTTAATCCTATTGCAACATTTGAAAGAAAAAAATTTGTATTGTTATTGAATACCTATTCTTTCGTGAACATTGGCAGTGTTTTGATTTTTAGACAGATGGCCGATTATCATACAGCTTTATACCACTAAAATTGTTATTTGATAAAATAAAAGGATGCTAGTTACCAACCCATATGGGCATGTAACAAAGAAAGAAAAAAAAAGACATTTTTTCGATCGCGACCCACAAATTCGTTAGAATTTCAAAAGTGAAGAAATAGGTTGGTATACCATTTTACATTTTACGAATACTGCATTCTTTAAACTTTACGATAAAATAAACAAAAATGTCGTTTTCTTTTGTAAGAGCGATCTTATAAGCAAGTGTGCGGGATGTTAACTCGACACAATTTTATTGTCTTGAGCACAACTTTTAAATTTTGTTTTAAATTTGAATGTTTTTTGAAATCGTGTATGTTGCGAAAAAGTACCTTAATCCTTTTTAACCCTTGAGCATTAACCGAATATTAAGGTCACTTTAACTACTTACGATCATCGAAGTTTAAGGAATTAACAAAATTAAAAAGTGAAGTAATACTTCAAAGTTATTTCTCAAATACATTTTGAGGTACATAATGTATATAATAATTGCGGAATCAGAGAATCCAAGTGGAATCCAAGTGGTAATTACTTTTGTCACTTCAAAATTCCTTGTTTCCTCATCAAATAGGTACAAGAAGCTGGTTGATGCGATCTTTACTGATAACTTGCTTCATAGCTTTGAAGTGTCAACTGAGTTTGCTAACCGTCGTACTGATTGGTATTTGGTAAAACTAAATACATATTGGTAAAACCTAAATTTAATAGGAATTTAATTTTAATACAAATTTAAATTAAGTTCCAAGTTGCTAAAATATTGGTTTGAGAAAAAAAAAAACTAAAATAAAATCAGAAATTTTCATTTTTTGAAAACTAACATAATCGATTCAACATTGTTTAATTATTTATACGATCACAATGATGGACTCTCTAGAAAAAAAAGATTTGAAACAATCTAAATGACATTTGAAACGAACGACTAACTCGAGTTGCATACTACGAGTAGTATTACTTATATTCCACCTCTAGTGACTCGGTTTGATATACAGTGATGGAAAAATTAATAGAAACGATCTTAGCTTGCAATATTGTAATAAATATTGGGAAGAGTATAAACAAATTTAAAAATACCTTAATACTTTCAATACTTTAAGGAAAAAATATCTTATTAAATTATTAAAGTTTAACAAAACGAAATAATTATAATAATTATATTATAATTATAATAAGTATTTTCCACTAATTTGCCTTGAAAAAAATAATAGAAACAAATTAAGAATGGTACTGTGTTTTAAAAAAGAATTATTAAATGGTTGCTAAACCCTAAATAGATGACCTTTGCACATTTACTTTAAGTAGAATAATCGCATCTTTAAATCTAAAGTTAACAACCTTGGCAGGTATTGAAAAGTGGAATACCATCAATTTGTTTTATTTTTGACCTTGAGATATTCTTGTCTTGGGCCCTGTAGTTTCTTTTAAATTTACCCCAGACATATTCTATTAAAATCGAATAGTTTCGTTGGGTCGTCCATTAAGTATATCATGTTATGGAGGTTGTATTCTTTCTACAAATTGCTTGAATCCTCATTAATTGGCATGTCCTCTTCGGCAAAAGGCATCACTTCAATACTTAGAGTTCGAGCACATGTTTTTCATTTAATTCAAACAATTGGCCTAGCTTCAGATAGTGAAAAAAAATTAGCAAAAACTCATAGTGCTTCCACCAAAAACCTTAAATATCGTCTTCGTCCATTTGGGATCGAAATTAAAGTTACATAATTGAATATCCGACATAATTTTTTCCATCTTATCTGAACAGACGATCAAAAACTCTAAATTCGACCCCAAATACACGATGATAGTTAAGAATTTTGGGTAGTTTTTTTTATCGTTTCTATTATTTTTTTCCATCACTGTATTATTTTTTTTAATTAATTAACATCGACCTTTTTGCTATCGATGTCTTTTGGGAAGCAAACTTTTCGGAATAGTTTGTAACATCATAGTTAATTTACAATTACCCGTCTCCAAACAGAAACACGTATCAATATTAAAACTTGTTATGCTTATTTGTTTATGTTTAAGACAAAATTTGACAGTTTTTTCTTGTTTTATCGGATTCCGATTTTGAAGGTTTCCTTTTTTTCATTTTTTGGAAATCATAGGTATTACATTTTATGTTTAATGACATTTTTGGCCCTTTACAGTTATATCTTTAACTATTTTAAAGTTAAGGCTATCATGTAACTTTTTCTTTTAATTGCAAAACAGAAGAAACATAATCGAGGCCTTTATCCGACTGAACTAAATTTAAATCTATTTTACATTGTTTTGATTGGTTCTATACCGAAATTGATCGTAAATGTCTTATCATGTTGAACATTACAGTAAAAACGAACTAGTTTAAGTTTGGCAAACTGAAAATATAATTTTTTTTTATAATTTAATTAAAACAAAAACATTAAGAATTGCTATTTTAACGAAAATGTGATGAATACAATAATAATACCTACTTCTAAACCATAAAGGTATTAACATACATTTCTGTGAACTAATAAAAGAAAAATAATGGACCAAAATAACGGAAAAATAGAGTTCAAATGGTTGGTTATGTTTTGCACAATAATGTATGTAGTTAGGAAGAAGACCAAGCCAAGAAAATGAAGAATGAAGAAAAATGTCACCTCAAATATTTTACCAACAAAAAATGACATCATCTCCACAATAATTGTAAGCACCAAAGGTAACATTTTTGACTTCTCTTAATTTTTTTTCAAAAAATCGAACCGTTTTTTTAACAAAAAAAAACTTAAAATTGGTTTCTGACAAAAATATCTCAGGTATAAAAACAGGGGTGGAATCGGCTAAGGTGATGTTGACTATCAAATTTTTGATAGTCAAATTGACTAGGGGCCGTTCATAAAATACGTTCGCACACAAGGCGGGGGGAGGGATCTTGCTGAGTGTGACAAGGTGTGACAAGGGGTCTATGGTAACGTAACGTTCGCCATTCATTAAAACTTTTTCAATTAGTATTTCTTTTTAAATTTTCATCATGATAGAAAGTCATTTATTTCGTATTTAGTAAATATATAGAATTTCAAACGTAGGTACATATGTATATAGTTTTATTACAATAAATTGTAACTTCATATGTTTACTTTTGTTTTTTTTTTTTCGACATGAGCGCTGGCTCTGTGGCGCGGGTTTTTGACTTGGCTCTAGCGGCGTTGCGATCCGTCATAATTGGTTTCTTTGTTTTTCCAATACTTAAAAGAGTAACGTTTCCTCGCACCCTGCGCTCTCGACTCAGTAACAAATGAAAATACTGTTTCTCATGTATGTATTTAATTTTATATTATTCTTTCATTCTTCGTTTAGTAGTGAACTAATTCGGACGCTTTTTTCATATTTCTCAATTTAATACTTTTTATTACATGAACTAGCTATTTAACCGAAATTTATTTATTTATAGCTCTTGAATTTAATGGTCGAAATATTTATTACTTTATTTAAATTTTATTATAAAAACTAAATAAATATTTAAATTCTCAAAATTTGTGTAGTATCATTTGAAATTTATCATATTTAGGGGGGGGGGGCTTCGTTTTTGTGACGAAATATTTCTAGGGGTGTCACAGAAAGCGTGACACAGCGTGACAATGGGGGGGGGAGGGGGTCAGAAAAAGCTGATTTTAGCGTGACGTATTTTATGAATGGCCCTATCACCGACTTTCCCGTCTGTGTAAGCTGATTCGATTCAATTCAATTCGATTGAACAATTTCAGAATATAATTGTCACAATTCATTGTTGCTATGGTGAAATTTTAAAATGATTTCTATAAAATATCTAAATAAAAGTATCAAATTGGCTGTGTTTAAATAACATTCTTACTTTTTTGTGTTTTTTCAAATGTTCCATTCGTTTTTTGTAAGCGTCTTGGTAGCTCTATTCAGAAACGACATATTTGTAGGAAAACGACTATCACATTTTCTTGTGAAAGCTTTTTAGGTATCAATTTGACTATCACCTTACATACATAGATCAAATTCGATTATTTTGACTGTCAATTATCAACAATCACCTTAGCCGATTCCACCCCAGATATTGAAATCATACTTATTTTATCATTTGCAAAATATTCTGTTTAACTTTTATTTAATATATTAGAAAAAACAACTAAAAACTGATAAAAATGGTTTTTGAACTCAAGTAGGTACCTTGACAACAAAAAAAAAGACCTTTAGTTAATAGTTAATTTTTTTATCTAACACAAATATTGTATAACCCACACTAAATGTGGGTCGCATCCCGTTCTCTTTTTAAAATAGTACTTTTTTACCAGACTAAATAATCATTAGGCCGGGTTGCATTAACAATTTTTGATGTAATAGGGACATTTTGGAGTACGAAGGAATTTTTAAAATAACCTTCTAAATTTGTTTAAAAAGCCACAAAACAAAACTTTAATTAATACCTATGTAGGTAAGCCTTTAAAATTGTAAAAACATTCATATGATTTGTTTCAATGATTTTTCCTATTTTTGGAATTATTAATTTGTAATAAAAAAAAACACCAGGTTTCAGTTTGTAATTCAATGAACTTATTTCAGAGAGTTCCGCTAACTATTCCTTTTTTCAGTATTATTTCGTAATTCAAATGTAATAAATACCAAAAATAATAGGTGTGCAGTTTTAAAAAATTAAATTAATTATATATTTAGTAGCAATAATTAAGGTTCACATAGCTATATATGTAGGTATGTATGTATGTATGTGACTATCCTTGGTAAAATTTGAAGTATATTGGTACAATTTTATAATGATAAAAGATTCTCACGTACAATGTTTTAATACACACAAATATTTGTATTATACCTACCTACATTAAATAAATTATTTCAACTTTGATAAAACTCTTCCAAGTAGCTATTTATTACTAAGCATTATTTTTGTTTAAATATTCAATAAAACCCGGCCATTGACTTTATGCTCATACGTAGGTATCTACCTATACATGACTTTCATTCCTCTAAAAAAGTTTATTAGTTTTGTATAATTATACTACCTTGCATAATATTATACAAACAGTCATTTGTTTTAACTACAAAAAAAAAACTATCCGAATCCCATTTGTTTTCAGATAAACATTTTATCAAAAAAAAAAGAACTAAATAAATTCAGGTTTATTCTGCAAAAGTATTTGCCTCTTAGGTTGATTGTACTGAATTCAAAAACGCGGGCGAAACCCTTTGTCTACATTCTTTTTCTACCTTTTCTGCTTTTATGGTAAAGATACACAATGAAATAAAAATATAAAATAACTAGAAATACACAGCCTCGTCCAGTTTGCAGATGTCTTTCATCACAAACACACACAACACTCACACTCATACATCCATGCTAAAACGTTAAACCCAGTCCCTGTAAGTATATTGATCTATTTGTTGCCTCCTGTATGACAAAAGCAATAACACCAGGCAAAACAACCAGAACCAGCCAAACATTATTTCGACTAGACTTTCATGTTGTCCTACCTTTACTTCTTTTCTCGATATAAATCAATCAAATCAGAATTTTAAAAAAGGTGCTTTGAATAAAAAATATATATCTACGTTTATATATAGGTATATACGAATATATATATATTCGTCCATATATTATATGTAAAAAACATATTTATCATTAAAAAGAATAGTTTTGTTATAGTATTTAATAAAATTGAAAAATTAAAAGTAAAAATTACTAAAAATGATTAATTTTACCAATTATTATAAAGCTAGAGAAAACCATTAAAATTTAAACTAATAAATATAAATAACACACAATAAGTAGATAGGTATATACAGAGACAGAATTTTCAAGATCAGGTCAAAATATGGAATTCAACGTATAGTCAGAGCTCAGTCAGTGAAGCCTTCAACTCTAAAACCAAGGTCATTACTATTTTTATTCGAAACGTGTTTTAGTTATTGTAATCGGCAACTTCTTTAATAATTGTGAAACAACAAAATGTACGCCACAGCACAGACCGTCCGCACTAGAGAAGTCAGAGGACAGAGTAGGGTAGAGTAAAATAAAATAAAATCCATAAAGAAAAGAACAACGAACTACCAAACCAAAGAAGAGACATGTTTTTCTTTTTATTTAAAAACGTTTAGATAATTGCGGAAGTTTGTTAAATGAGATTCCACTCCACCAGCTACCAGCACCACACACCTCAAATCAAATATACTGCTGCTGCTTGTGCTGTGGCTATGTGGGTACTTATTTTTGTTTTTTTTTTTTTTTTCAATATAATGCAAAAATAAAATTGGTAAAGTTAAATTAAAGAAAAAAAATACAAAAACTCCTATATTATGTACCAAATAGTATGTATAATAAAATAAATTAATGTTTTCTTATTGTCCGCCAATGCACTCAAAAAGGGACAACTGATAAATCCAAAATGTTTGTATATTAAAATAAATAAAAAACAAAAACCACACAAATCGTTAATACCAGTTGAACAATTTAATTTATAAATTAACAAACCATGTTTTCTGCGCTGAAGCTAAAGCTAAAGCTGAATCTGAATTAAATGAACCCTCTAACATAGAACGTTGACCCTCAGAGCTGGGGACAGAAAAAAATAATCTTGTTCGTCGATTGTTTTAATGAACACGCGGAACTAGTCAAAATGAATAACAATTAAATATCTTCGACAGTAGTTCGTACTTCGGATATAATATAATTTATTTTTTTTAATTGTTTTTATTTTTTAAATTGTGCAAGAAGTAATAAGCTTGGAACAAAAACTCGGCGAGCGTACAAGCCAATCCTATCCTTGACTGTTTTATTTTTTTTACTGGCCGACTGTCTGTGTCTGCACAAAACCAAGGAATAGTTCTTTGTTAGAGGGGAAACGGAATGGAAATGGAATATGCCGCAAAATGGCAGATTTTATGTATCCAATTTTTCGAGAACAAATTTTTATAGCGTTTCCTGAACACACAATTAGAAACAATGGATATTTAATATTTTATTCATAACAAACCTTGTTTTTTATGTTTTTAATGCTTTTCCAATTCACAAAACAAATTTTTGTTGCAAGCTTGCAGGCATTGATCTCAGTAAATCGTAAGTTCACAAAGTAATCGAATTTTTGGTTTGATATTTTATTAGTAAAAAGTTCACACTTTGTCGGTTGGAATTGGAATATCCTTATGTACTAGTTTATTAACTCAGCTAATGCCGTTTATAAGTACTTCTATATTTGTTTAGTTACTTTTTTAATATTTTAATCCCGATTATAAAATTTTCGTCGACTTCAACTAAAACAATATTTTCCAACACGCAACCTTTTGTGACTGCCAAACAATACTAAGCTTGAGCAAGCAAAGCAAAGCAGTACAGAAAAGAAACAGAATATGGCTACGGCGTGGAGTGGAGTGGAGTGGATAGACAAGCGCAAACAACGGCTGTTGGTCGGGATGAAAAAGTGAAAAAGAAACAGAAATAAAACAAGAGGACGCACACATTCGCGTATATAGGTGTGTTGTGTTTTGTTGTGTAGGTTGCTATATTAGGTACAGTAAAACCGAATTAACTAATGAGCTTCTTTGCGCCATATTTCCTGACAGTTAAATGGGTTCATTCAGTGCCAGTTATGTTTTATTTACAAAAAAAATACCTTTTCTACTGGGGAATAGTTACGTGGTGTATAAACTATGATAAAAACATAATTATGTGCGAACACAAGTTTTTGCGAAAATAAATCAAAAACGAAAAAAGAAGAATTCAGAAAAAATCAGTCACATGGTCCCTGGCACCCAGAGTAGGAAAAATCTACTCCCAATATGGGTAGTGTACTAGGGTTAAGAGGAGCTTGTAGAGTACTCAGCCGAGCAAATACATGTTTTGATTTATCTAATCATATTTATGAACTTATAATTAATAGAATATATTATAATTATAGTTAATAGAATTCTGGAGAGATTTTAAGTTCCAGGTAGCCGCCCCACACCTACATGTAGCTTTGTTTTCAGAAAGCATGACGATTGAAGAATTGTCACCTTCAAATTTTACGAATGAGTTCAAGTTAGAACTCAAGGCCCAGGGCTGCAAAAAGAAGAAGAAGAAGGCAAATGAGTATGAAAATATCGAGAAGTCTTAAAAAAATCCATAGTAGGTATGGTGCTTTGACCATAGTTATTAACAAAAATGAATATGATGATTTTGCAAAGTACAAGTCTTCACCTTCTAGTTTAAATCATTTTAGTATCTTACTTAGTATTTGAAAATTCTCATTATAGTAAGGAGATGACTTATGAGTGTTCAATTGGGTCAAGGTATATGAAGTTTAGAACAAATTTGAATGTACGGTCATAGTTTTGAAAAAAAAAAACAATTTAGAGTTAATTTTTGTGGTGATCCGACACCGTGCTATATTTTAAAATGCCCTTTTTAACATAATTTTTTGAACATATTTCAAAAACATAAGAGTGAAAATGACTTTACGTGTTAAACGCATTGAGTATAAATATTTCAATGTTTCTTGGAGCATATTTTTGAAATACAGAATTTTAATATACAGAATTTTGAAGTACAGAATTTTGAGATACAGTATTTTGTACATACAGTATTTTGAGATACAGTATTTTAAATACAGTATTATGATCCATACAGTATTTTGACCCCAACCCATGCAGTCATTTTTGCATTGATTGTTTTTTTCGAGCGATCGGCTTTTTTTTGACTATTCACTTGGAGCTAACGGTAAAATTGTTATTCAAAGCATTGAAATTTAATCATACACATACACAACTTTACAACAAAATGCTGGTCTTCAATAATTTTTTCCAATTAAGTATTTGTAGGCAAAATACAAATTAAATCTTGGGTGGGCCCTATTTTGTTTTGAGTAGTTTAATTATCCGTTTACATGGTAAAACAAAAAATTGGCAGGCTCATTGAAAGACAATTTTCTCGACACGTCGTGCAAAAACGTTTTAAAAAAATATAAATATAAAAAAGTGAAACAAAATGAAGCAGGCAATAACGACCATCTTGTGAAATTTGTTCAGGCGTCAAATTCCTCTCAACCTTTTTTGGATAATTTTTTTTTGTTATTTTGCCAGGCGATGACTTCTTATTTCTTTAATAAATAAAAGATAACCTTAATCTGTAATCTATGTATCTAAAATTCGGAGGCAAATAGCTTCTTCATCGTCTATTATGTACAGAACATCCTCAAATACAACTTCAACTAACGTTTTGCATCTTTTTGTTTACTAACAAATACAAAAAGCTGAAATCAATTTTCAAGTTTCTTGAAATTCAAACGTGTTGAATCAGCTGTTCTGTCAGATCATAAATTCTTGGATACCTTTGGATTCCTTTTTTGACATCTCAGCTGTTTTTGATCAGCTGTTATTTTACACGTAAAACAATAACAAAAATGTATCCGGATACCCTATCTACCTGAGATTGAACGCAGCCATTTTTGCGAAAAATCTGCCAATATTGGAAGATCTTCCAATCGCGTATACTTAGCTTAACATGTTAATAAGTTGCATGCAAAAAAGTACCTATCAGAATTTCACCAGTTTCCCAATCATTTGACATTTGACTGTATTTATTTTGCTCTTTTCTTGCAACTATTTAGTAGTGTTTAAAAGTGGTATTTATATATAACCACTGTGAAAGGAATTATGATTCTAAATACACCTTTTATTTCTTTTCGAAGTATTGAATTAATATAACTTGTTTCGTTTTTGAAAACGAACATCAAAGAGCACTAAACACGTATACGTCAAAAAGTCGCACTGTCGATTATTTTTATTGAAAATTTAATATTTCAAAAACAACTACATTATGTATGTATGTACATATGTATTTTTTTAGAAATTAAAAAAAAAATATTTTTCAAAGAAAAATGTTTACTCAGAAACAACAACTTACTATCAATCACTTTTAATCAGGGGGGGGGGGGTCACACACTTAGATGAGTTTTTACTCACAGCTTAAAAATGTTCTTTAATGTTTTGTAAAGGAGGCTAACAAAATTAAAATAGCATAATGTGCATCTTACCTTACGTTAACACATTTCAAGAGCTAAAGTGACAACTTTAAATAAATTGGGTGGCGCAACAGTCCGTTGAGAACTAGGGCCCAGTGACTTACAACTCTCAACCATTCCTGTGTGCGAGTACTGTTGTCAGGGATGGAGGGGACCTAGTTTTAAGCCGAATTTGAGAAAGCACTTTTCATGACAAGAATTACTCTTGGAGAATTTGTCAATTCCTCGCAAGAGGCAGTACCCGCGTGAAAAAAACTTTAGATGGAATAGGCAGGGATCGAACCCAAAACCACGGGTACCACAGTGACAACTAATTATCAAATTATTATAGAACACTGTTGTACAATGAACAGCAATTTATGATGACTCGCTACATATGAAAGCAATCCAAGATTCCAACAATTTTCTAAATATGCCATATTTAAGAGCTAAATCACAATAGTTAAGAGGGTTTTTGGTGCATTTCACGCAGAAATGTAAGAAATTGTTTGGAAAAGTAGCTTTTTCCATTTCTATTAATGCGAAAAACGCTACAAAACTTGAAAAAAAAAAACAAGAAAATGAGAGAGGATCTCATATGAAGAATTGTCGGGCTTTTTTCTATTATTATTATCCCTATCAGTCTGTTTACTCGTATTTTGATCTTAGTCAACAGAACTTGAAAATTGTAGAGAGAAAAATGTTTGGTTCTTGAATTTAGCCATTAGTTTAACAAAACTGTCACTTTTGCAGTTTTTGGGACATTTATATTATTGAAATTCGTGTTTAAATCTCAGTTCTAGAGCATCCAAAGCAAATTCGCTTCAAAAGTAGATTAATTTATTTAATTTTTTAAGATCTTTTGTATTCAACAGAAAATCAATTTTGAACAAAATAAAATGCACGACTGGGTCTTTAGAACTTGCTAATTTCTTCCAAAAAGTCGGTTTAAAAATAGATCCTATATTTTAAGATTTAACAATGTACCTGCAAAATAAGTTTTTCTCAAAAATTTAATTGCCATTTCATTTCTCAAAAACTCTAGATTAACTTATTTTTTTTCGAAAATCATTTTAAATTTTCTCTTAAAAAATATTTTTGGTAAGCACTAAATAAAGTGCTTATAAATAAACATTTAAATTTCGTTAAAAAATGTTGACCCCTTTCTGAGATATCGAGTTTTGTAAACAAAATTAATATTATTTTTTAAAATTTAAAAAAATGACATTTTTGATCATCAAAAATCATCATCAATTTGATCATTTTATCATCGACAAGAACTTGCACAAAAAGAGAAGATAATTGAAATCGGTCCATTAGTTCTTGAGAAAACTTAAAAAAAACTTAAAGATTATGA
Source organism: Eupeodes latifasciatus (assembly GCA_920104205.1). Classification (NCBI taxonomy): domain Eukaryota; kingdom Metazoa; phylum Arthropoda; class Insecta; order Diptera; family Syrphidae; genus Eupeodes; species Eupeodes latifasciatus. Next base: position 67,224,732 of record OV049925.1, read on the forward strand.
GGGTTACCCTTCTGGAGCAATACCAAAAAATGTTTCTCTTGTAGAAAGAAGCCAAATTAAGAATACAAAATTTGGAGAAAGTTTTAAAAAAATCACATATTTTAACATACATATTTATTTTTCGTGTAGTACCCGTAGCGTGATGGTTAGTGCGTTGAACTGTCATGCAAGGGGTCTTGGGTTCAATCCCTGCCTGTGCCACCTAACTTTTTTCACGGGTACTGCCTCTTGCGAGGAATTGACAAATTCTCCAAGAGTAATTCTTGTCATGAAAAGTGCTTTCTCAAATTAGCCGTTCGGATTCGGCATATAAACTGTAGGTCCCTTCCATCTCTGACAACATTACTCGCACACAGGGATGGTTGAGAGTTGTAAGTCACTAGGCCCTGGTCCTTCATGGACTGTTGCGCCACCTAATTTATTTATTTTTTTTATTTATTTATTTTTCGTATTAATAAAATAAAAAAAAAACGCCTTACGCTAATCGGCTGAAAACCTTAATTTCAATCAACACAGATAGACAGACGGACATAATCGGGGTACCCAATTTTTTCGACTTCTCTACCATCGTAATGTGATGTTTGATTAAAAGGTCTAGTTCGAATTTTTTAACTAAAAATGCAAAACTTGCTACATAGTTCCTACATGTCGCAAGTAAAAATCACTTCAATGATCACTATGTGTGTCGAAAAATTTAATAATAAAATTGAAGGCTAGTTTTAGGAATTTAAAGGCAACTTAATATCAAACTGACGATCTCTTATTCAAGGTTTCTTCTTAAGAACCTGAATATTTGTTCTTTTTGTTAAAAACAAATTTTATGAAAATAATTTAAAGCATGACTAAACTATTTTTCAAATTCTAAATTGAGTGAAAACAATAATTTTAGTTGTTTTTAACAGCAAACAACTTTTTGGTTAATGTCGTTAAATTACTAACAAATTTTGAAATGAAATCTTTACTTAAACAACTTAACTGTATAAGCTTTATGGCTCATAAGACCCCCCCTGGATCGTCCATTGGTCAAAAGTTGATGAATTTGTGCTGTGTTTTTGGAATAAGGCTGAATATCCGATTCATATTATATTCGTTGTCCAGTCTTCAGTTAAAAGTAGTACTTTTAGCAACAAAGCTTAAGGAAGTAAAATACAAATTTTGTTTTCATATACACAAAATATATAATTCAAAATATAATGGGGGTCATATCCATTAACGCAATACGATAAGTTTTGAATTGAAGGGAATTCCTACGAAAAACAAACAAATTATTTCCCAGGGGGGGGGGTCATGACCCCTACGACCCCCCCCCCCCCTGAATCCACCATTGCTTACTATGTATATACATTATGTATGCATGTACATACATACGAGTACATTTTTTAAAATGTCATATTCTCCAGAAATTTTAATGAAAATTAACGCTCCTACATATGTACATACATATATGATGAGTGCATATACATATGTACTTAAATAAGCAAATCTTACACACTATATTCTAGAAAATAGTTTAAATTGAGATCTAATTATACCCACAGTTTTGACTTTTGCAAAAAAGGTTTTACGACAAAACTAGTTTTAAGGGTTTTATTTTTTTTTTTTTTCAAAAATTTGATATAGATGTCATATAAAACAAAATACTGTACTAGTTTTGACCTACCCTAACATCTAAAAATGGAATGGGACGGAAGTCTAGTTTTGGTTTCTTGAATCTGGTTTAAAGTATTTAAAACGATCAATCTGGCTGGATGGTGTTTCTTTTGTTCTCTAATCTTCGATTCTATGATTCAACTCAATTTTAAAAGACGAAAAATATGGATCCCTGATTTCACGCCATTTTTGTTTGTATATTTATAGTGAAATTTATAAAGTCTATTGACATGGTACACCTTGTGGCTCTATTTTTGTTATTTTAATAAATTCCAGCAAACTAAGATATTCATTTACATATATAGGGTATATTTAAGAATAAAGAACTTAACTTAAGACCAGCTTTTGGCGGAATATTTTTAAAATAAGTACATATTTGTATCTAATTTTGTTGGGCTACTATAAATTGGACCACTTTTTATAAAAAAAAGTTTTGTAGCTTATTTTTGAAAACAAATATAACTTATGTAGATCTCCAGAAAAAAAAACTAAATTTACTGACGCGAAATTCCTCCTTTTTTCCCAGTTGATGAACTAATTTCTTGAGCACAACTTTCCCCTTACAATTTTAAGCTCTACAAATTATCCTTAATATGAGACCATTACTAATTCTGTAAAGGCAAACTTAATTGCTTTTCTAATTGAGCATATTTAAATTAGTAAAAGAAAAGTATAGTATTTTGGTAAGAAATAAGTCCAACAAAAGTCAACAACTACTTTTTTAAAATTGATTATATAAAAATAATAATAACAAAATATATTGTAAGGAAAAAAATTCAAATTAGATTCAATGTAATAAATAGTATTCAACATATATTTACTTTAGTATTTACATTTTAATTTTGTATTTGTCACTTATAACTTACTCTACCTAGCATAGATCATAAACTATCTTTGAATATTTATGAGAAAACAAATATTGTTTAAAAGTTGCAAAACACGCTAAGTTATATAACTTTTTTTTATTAAGTACAACAAAAGCTCACTGATATTATGATTTGTTTAAGATAACTAGAGTCTCAAACATTAAAAATGCACCTATCTACATTTTTAATGTTCGGAAATCAAGCCACAAAATACCACTATGGGAAACATTTCTAATGACTATATTTGTGTTGTCATCACCATTAGTTTATGAAAAGGGACTAGAATAGTGGATTTATTTGTATTTTGTATTTGGACTTCAGGTCGCCTATATTAAGGTGTTAACCGGCCGGCGGCGGCGTTGAGCTATCCATATCCATTGCATTTTTTTTAAATGTAAATGCATATGCTCTAAAATATTTCGCCATCTGAAATGTGTAAAGAAAATTATTTGATTTAAAAAAACGTTTAAGCGCACAACTACATAACTCTAACAATGTAACAAAAATTATTTATTTAATGAAAAATTAAAATTGCTTAAGCCTTGTTGGGAGTCATAAATATAAAATATAAATATTATAAATTTACAAAAAGTAGCAGTAAGAAGTTTCAAGTTTTTATTTGAACATTAAAGGTCTTTAATTAATTCATTTTAGAACTTTCACACTTCTGCGTTAAGAAATTTAACGAAATTGTGGCAAGAACTACAGAATGCCGGGTGAGCTATCCTTAAGCAGTAGTGAAAAGCTTACGAAGAAGAATATCTTCTGTTATAAAACGTGTTCCATCGGGAAAGGGAAGGGTATTATCACCTGGTAATCCATGCTTTTTTAATTGCTACGAATTTTTTACGTTTCCTTGATGGAAATTTGTTGAAAGTGTCAAAAAACAATTTCATGAAAACTAAAGAACTCAAAGTCACAGTTAAATAATATTCTTAATTTCACTATATAACTTTTTGTTTATGTAATATGCAATAGAGAAACTAAAAAAAAAGTTATATAGAATTTTTGTGTGCACGAACCAATTTCAAAGGATATTTTATATCAGAAACAATGACGTGCTGTGTCATTATTTTCTTTTTAAATGAGTTAATTTTTAAATTGTTTATGTATTACTATTAGTTGCTATTGTAGCAACTTAAACAAATAAACAAAAATTAATCCTGTAACTATTTATTTTGACATTTCCTATCAAATACATGCACATAAACCTTAGAAATGTATATATAAAAAATACTAAGAAGTAGGTATTCCTTTCCAATTTGATAAGGAACTCTTTTACACAAAACATTAAATAAAATTGTGCAGAAAATAATTAAATAACAGAGTAATACATAAAGTTCAGTTTTTAGTTGAATGAAAAATAACATGATCATCTGTCATTTTTACATAAGTAGACTTTAATGAAAATCGACCCAAGCTTTTTTTTTTAAATATAATCAGTCGAATATTTCAGCTGAACTTAATGTAGATATAGAAATATAGATCAAATGCTAACCTAATAATCACGTAAAATTCAAAAAATTAAACTTGAAGTTTTACAAATGCATTACCTTATTCACTTAAAGAACTATTTTTAAGTACGCACGTACTATGTCGCGTTATCCTAGACTCTTGGCAATCAACATCACAACCAGGTGCTGTTTTTATTAAAGCACAAGTCTTTATAAAGTCTATCGTCGAATATCCCATAGACGAACTCTCATTTACAACTGCATCTGGATTGCTATTACTCAATTCCGTAATAGCTCTTGGAAATAAAGTGTTATTCCCCCGATACTCTTGTCCCTTAATGGTGTTTACAATTTCGTTGTTGCTGTCTTTTTTTGTTAACGATTCTGCCGTCGCAGCAGCTCCATTTGTCTTCACTTTTAAAGAAAATGAATCTGTTGAAGTGGGCGATTGCACTAAATCTAGCGTTATATAATTAACCACAGCGCTATTTTCATTCGTTGGTGTTTTGTTCGTCGATTCATTTATTAAAATTGGAAGATTAATACTACTGAAGTTCTCGTAACAACGCTCCTCTAACGAACTAGCCGACTTATCAATGTCAATTACATTCTCATACATATGCTGTTCATCATCGTTGATGGGCAAAAACTTTCGGGGATGCTGCAGACAATCAATTGAATCCACATTTTGTATATTTGGTGCTAGCTCCTGCGGTGGCACGTCTTGTAACTTATTTTTATTTGGTATATTGTTATTGAATTCATTTGGCTTAATGGGAAACTCCTGATATAAATTACTGTTAGGATTTGTAAATCTGCTTGTCTGTGCGTTTAAATGGATAACTTCATTTGTAAAACTGGCGCCCTGAAACGAGCTTGGAGAATTCAAATTAGAACTCAAAGGACTGCTTTGTGCGGAATCTTGTCGGTAGAGATTTGCTCTGTTTTGCAGAAGACTAGATGTTGCAGACGATGGTTCTAAATACGGATCTTGAGAATGAGAAGAGGAAAGATCTAGCGAAGTGGGAAAATCAGTACAGGCTAAAGGGACTGTATCATTGTTTCGGGCGACTGAATTAATATAGCTCTGGAACAAACGGTGCATGTTCTCGGCATTATGCATGCGGAAAGTATAGATTCCAGGGCCCGTCATGCATCGGCGACCGGCTTCAAAGCTAAAGACATCTCCTGTGCAGCCATAACGTCGCAAGTGTTGCAATGCCCACTTTATAGTTTCGCCCATTTCGGGAAGGAAGGCGAGCTCTTTGGGCGACAGCTCCAGAAAGCCGTTCTGTATGGTTTCAGCGTCAGCTGATATGCGACAAGCATTCACTCTGTACACATTCGATGATCTAGAAATAGAGCTAGATTGTATTTCTCTGAGCTCTTCTTTGCTGTTGATGCAACCCATTGTTGTTTTTTATTTTGCTTCTTAAGAAAATAAAATGCTGGTCCAAAGATCATTCCATTTCTAGCCTTAAGTTGTCGATTATAGTTGAAGTATTTTAAAATGAATCGGAGATTTGTTAAGTGAAACAATTTTTAAAAAAGTATAGTGACAGGTTTTAGTTAAACACATTTCAGATATTTTTTGATAATATTTACAACATATTCGGTTTTTCTTTGCGTTTTGTCCACGGGCAGCCTCAGAAACAGAAACTAGAAATCACTACTATAAAGAAATTAGCCCTGCGTGCGCTTCAAACTTCGGTTAATCGGTTTTGATGATAAAAAAAAGTGACAGTGGGTTCTTTCAATGCACCTAGTGACTGTTTGATAACCTGTATTAAAAGTTACGTACTGGAATTAAATTTTCTGAATATGAAAGTTTTGACAGAAGGAGTTAATAAAAATATTTATTTTTTGTTTGTCGCGTTTATTATTTGAAAATGAATATCATTTACATATATTGGGTAAGTCAAAATTTTCATTTTTGCTTTGAATTTCAGAATGGCAGACATATTTCATGGGAAAAAGCTAATTTCAAATAAGTAAATTCTAATAGGAAATCTGTCCATAATGTATCACAGATTCGAATTCTTCGAAACAGAGAAACAATTTTAGTAAAATTGAGTTGCAAATAATGAGGCTGATAGTAAACATAAAATTGTCAAAAGCTCAGCTCATGAAAATTTGTTGGAACTTAAATAAAAAAGAAATGTTCAATTTCTGATAAAATTATTTTAGGTATATAAGAATTAAATTTAGGAACGAACACATGTAACTGGTAAGGATTAAAAGAAGAGTGAAAGCAAAGTTACAAAAGAAGTTATATAATGTGTTAGTAGTGGTAATATAAATGAATAATATGTGTACATATAAATCTTGATATTACTTCATATACAATACATGCATGAGGCTAGTTGATGATATAAATTATTAAAGCCTTTAAATGTTCGAGTTCAATTTTAATAACAAAATATTAATTATAAAGGAAATTTAAAAGAAATATTTAATACTAATAAAAAATTACTTTAATCATTACAGATTTGCAAAAAAAGTTATTGGATATCAACTAGCTTGATTTTACCATGTTGGCTGTTTGTCATTGACCTACTAGATATGGACCACTAGTAGGTAACTTCGCGTTGATGTCATCTATTCCTTAACTCTAATAGCCCTTCAAGAGCCACAGCGGAAATATGGAGAAACTTTTGGAACTAGATTTTTTATTTTGTTTATTTTTGAAAAAAATAAAGATTGTTGAGGCCTAGCTACAAGAGATGGCTTTTTAAAATTAATTAACAGTACGTAACTATTATGTCAATGATTTATGTATTGATTCTAAAGCAATTATTTACCATAACAAAACAGATATGAATTTCAGACACTATTTTAACAACAGAAACAAGTTTTGTTGGAATAAATGCAATGTGAACAAACTGGCCCTGAATATTCTCTCAACCCCATGAGAATTTGATTGAAGGATACAAATATATACTAAATCGAACAGATTTTGGTTTTGTTTCTGAACGCTGGCTATGATGACGTTTCAGATAAAATTTTTGCAAAGTCTAATTTTCGACTTTTCGTGTTGTTCCTTTGAGATATAAATTATAAAATTGTTACTGGTAAAAATAATTAATTATTATAATTATTTAACAAATGTTTGTTTATTATGTAAAGAATTAGTTTCAATATGCAAAGTTCTTTTTCCAAAACGAAAGAAATGTTTATTATTCGTGCGTTGGAAAAAATTTTATCTGATAAGGATATAAAACGGTCTCATCATTCCCAACTAAAAAAATCGTGCGACGCTGCGCTAGAGCAAATCAAAGCTGAGCTTATAAGTGCTGGACAAATTGCAGAAGGCAATGAACTTCCCTGCGCTGCTTTGCCGCAGCCCAAAAATGCTGAAAGCATTATTAATGCAGAGACTTACTTTCTGCCCTTCGAACTTGCTTGCCAGAGCAAAACATCCAGAATAGTCATAACAGCGTTAGACTGCTTGCAAAAACTTATTGCCTATGGTCATCTGACGGGCAACATACATGATTCTGTGAATCCAGGAAAACTACTTATCGATCGTATAGTCAACACCATTTGCAGCTGTTTCAATGGCCCCGCTACCGACGAGGGTGTGCAATTACAAATTATTAAAGCTTTATTGACCGTTGTCACATCTCAGCATGTCGAAGTACATGAGGGTACGGTTTTGCAGGCGGTTAGGACGTGTTATGATATATACTTGTCGAGTAAGAATCTTGTAAATCAAACCACTGCTCGAGCAACACTTACACAAATGCTTAATGTTATATTCACGCGAATGGAAAATCAAACTTATGAAGAGTACATAGAACCACAACCCCAACACCAACCACCTAAACAATCTTTGGAGAATGGCAACGAAATAGAAGCCATCGCTGCCGAAATAGTCGATGAAGTAATAACAGGTAAGTAAGAAATGTAATAAAAATAAGTAAATATTCCTAAAACTTTTTATTGCCAAAAAATAAATGTCTGGTTTGTAACATTTTCCAACAAAACACAACACCCATTCTAGTAAGAACTTTACATCTTTCCATTACTATTGGCTACTATTTACACTCTCAATCATTCAGTAGCTTTTGTGACTCTTTCTTGTATATTGCGTTTTCAATTTAGTTTAAGCTAGTTAGTACTTAGCCTTATCTGAAAACTTTAATAGCCCAAAGTGGTAGTTTGTCAAAAGCATTTTGTAAGAGTTCTTTTAGGGTGTTAAGATGCTTTCCTGAAACCGCTATAGCAAACACTCTGAAACTCTCCGCATTCAGACGAGTTAAATAAATAAATTAATTGTGTGGCGAAACAGTCCGTTGAGAACTAGGGCCTAGTGACTTACAACTCTCAACCATTCCTGTGCGAGTACTGTTGTCAGGGATGGAAGGGACCTACAGTTTTAAGCCGAATCCGAACGGCAAATTTGATAAAGCACTTTTCATGACAAGAATTATTCTTGGAGAATTTGTCAATTCCTCGCAAGAGGCAGTACCCGTGACAAAAACTTTAGGTGGCATAGGCAGGGATCGAACCCAAGACCTCTGGCATGCCAGTCCAACGCACTAACCATCATGCCACGGGTACCACATCCAGACGAGTTAGGATTTCATTAACAACCAGGTTCCAGAGGAGAGGAGATAAAACACCACCTTGAGATGTACCTCTACTAACGAATATTCTAGCAGAAGAGTTGCTCAGTTTTGAGTTAATTATTCCGCTAGTCAGTATTAACATAACTGGATATCAATCAATCTTTCTAAGGTCTTAAAAAGGAATGGTGATAGACTTATAGTTCGTAGATCTTTAGGGTTGAATTGCGAGCATGTGGATTAAAAATAAATTAATTAAGTGTCGCAACAGCTCTTAGAGAACCAAGACCTAACAACTCTCAACCATTCCTGTGTGCTAGTAATGTTAAGGATAGTGGGGACCTGGAGTTTATATGCCGAATCCGAAATACTGATTTAAGAAAGCACTTTCCATGACCACAATTAATCTTGGAGGTCCGAGTCCTAGTCCTACGCACCAATCATCATGCCTCGGGTATCACGCTCATGAGGTTTGGATCTTCTTAATCTCCTAATATTGTCTCGTACATTTAAGGCGGTCTTCATTTCGGAGTTGGAACGAGTTTGTAGTAGCTAATATGTTATAATGTTTGTTTTTTAAACCACCTCCTTAACCATCTCAATTTGAAGGTCACGATGTACACCTGTACATATGTAGATATACATAGATCGATATTTCTTATATATCAACGTGCATTTATTATTTCACGAAGTATTTTGGAGTACTTTAGTTTGGAATTTGTGGATATTTGTTTGTTTGTACAGCCCAAAAGTTGGATGCCATAAGTCCAAACGGGTGTTAGTACTTGCTTATATAGCATTAGTTTGTTCTGGATAGATAGGTCAATTCCTTTAGACAAGTTTATACAGATGGATCAAAAACCGATGAGCGAGTTGGTGGAGGCGTGTACTACGACGGACTAAATCTATGTTTCTCATTTTGTTTTTCCAATGACTAACGTTTTCCAAGCAGAACTTCTGGCCATCAAAAAAGCCTTCTCTTGGCTCAAAAAAAAAACGTGATATCGACTTGCGCTATACGCTTCTTCTGAGATAGTCAAACCGCCATAAAATCATTTTACTCAGTGTCAATGAACTCACTAACAACTCGAAACTGTCGATCATCTTTTTTTGCAGATGCCAGAGCAGTTTAACATTCACCTTATTTGGGTACCGGGTCGTAGACATTTTAGAAAATTGCAAAGCTGACGAACTTGAACAAAAAATGGAACAATTTTACTTTTGATGAGAAACGAGTTCAACATCGGTATATCCCTAGGTATACCTAGCTACTTGTAAACTTATGCTAAAGCATGATACCATAGAGAAAGCAAACCACTGATGGTCTTATACAACCACTTGCTGGTCAACCAAATTAATTTTTCCAATGCTTAATGCTTCACGCTGTAAGGAACTCATTTCGGTTGGTAGATTGCACATTAGCTCCTAATAGGATATTGCTTAATGAATAGATATGATTTTCGCCTTGGAGCTCCTAAAAATAATATTTGCACAAACTACATGGATGAAGAATAAGAAGAGAATGTATCTCATTGTCTATGTTTATGACTTTTACTACATGAACCTATTGATCTAAGAAATTCTGAAATTTATTGTCTCAAACGCTTACATAGCTAGCATTAACTGGTTCAACGAGTAGGGTAGATCTACAGATCCATGTGGTATCACAACGGACAAGGGTGTTGTTTTTTATCCTTAATAGCCACTTTAACCTAACCTAACCAGTAGTTCTTCTGTATTCGAAATTTAGCTCTTTCCATTTAAGCTTTGCAAAGTTATTGCTGTATTGGAGTAAGGTAATTCTGTACTACTCGTATCTATAGAAATTGGAACATTATTTATGCTTTTGTTTCTAAAATGTATATGCGTCGATTTTGTTTCATTTAGTTTGATACGACAATTTTGCGTCCAAACACTTACTTGTGGTGAAGAAATAATAATAATTGCTAATTTAATGTAATACAAGCTTTACTATGAAATCAGGTTTCGAATTATTGACACTTGCTAGACCGACTATTCATACATCTTGACTCATAATGCTGGGCTATCAGTCAAAATTAGAAGATATACATTCTGCTTAACTTGAATGCTTTTGTCAGCTGAGAAACTTGTATGTGTTTCTCCTGTGTTTATTTGTTTTATATTTAAAACTGTTCTGAAGCCTTTATATACAGTGTATCAAAGTAAAACTCGTACAGCATGTTTATGTTTTGTATTTTGCTAATAACTTTTTCTATTGGTAACCAAATTTGTAGCAATCATTTTTATTTTTTTCAACACATCTATGTTATCTGTTAATATTCAATTTAAATAAAGAAAACTAATGCAACAAAGTTTTAAGTTAACATTTATTAAAAAAATTGAAAATTCACGTCAAAGTTAAACTCGTACAAGTGCATTTAAAGTAAACAAAAAAGGCAAAAAAAAAATGAGTTGATATTTTGTTGGAAGACCCTTACTGTCCTTAACAGCTTTTAACCTGTTTGGCAAAGATCGAACCAATTTTTCACAGTAAGAGGGTGGTATTTTGTTCCATTCCTCCAGGAGCACCTTCTTGAGATCATTTTTATTAGAAATATGATGCAATTTTACCCGGTCTTCCAAATAACTCCTTAAATTTTCAATTACGTTAATGTCTGGTGATTGCGGAGGTGTCTCAATCACTTTTGGACAGTTGTACAGCAGCCACGAACGCACTTTGTAAGCTTTGTGCTTGGGATCGTTATCTTGGTAAAATTGGAAACCATCTCTTATACCAAGTCTATCGGCACTAGCATGTAAATTCAGTTTAAGAATGTTGAGATACATATGTTGGTCCATTATGCCATCAACAAAATGCAGGTTTCCAACTCCTGATGCTGCCATACAACCCCAAACCATGACCGACCCACCACCATGCTTAACGGTTGCCCTTAATTTTTTTTCTTTGAGCTCTTCATTGGGCCTACGCCAAACATTGACCTTGCCATCTGAGCCAAAAAGGTTAAATTTGCTCTCATCAGTAAACATGCACATCTTCCAATATGCAAAATCTTGCAGAGGTTCTCTTTTGCGAAAGCAAATCTTTTTAATTTGTTTACTTTACTAATGAACGGCTTCTTCCTGGCTACACGTCCATTGTAGTTATTTTTTCTAAGTATTAATCGTATAGTTTCTGGACATGCTTTCTTACCAAGATACTTTTCAGCCTCTTCTGCTAGTTTAGGAGCACTAATTTTGGGATTGTCCTTAACTTTTCGAAGTATCCATCGCTCATCCGCATCATTAAAAATTTTCCTACCGCTAATTTTTCTTTTATTGTGGACTGCTCCTTCTTCTTTAAACCGCTTAAGGATTTATTGGACCGTTGAGTGACTGCGATTCAATAAATGACCAATTTCTCGCATGGTCTTCCCATTCTTGAAATGCATTATTGCAAGATTTCGCACATCTACAGACACAGAGGTTTGGCCGTTTTGTCTACCCATTTTTTCAGATTCAAAAATTGTATGTTTGAAATTATTCACAGTAATGACAGCATGAATAATAAAACTTAATTTGTTGCTACATCATTACTAAACATGGCTAACTTTAAAAAGAAAACACTGTACGAGTTTAACTTTGAGGTGTTTTCTCGATTAATTTAGGAAATCTTTGCCTTGGTAAAGGTAAAGGTGGATTTTTTAAAACTTTTTTTAAAAAATCAAAAAGTGACCCTCTTAACTGTAAGACAGTTATATAAATTTTGAAATATAATGGTTCCATATTACTTATTTCTTCGTTTTTCTAAGAACGAATTTTATGTACGAGTTTTATTTTGATACACTGTATATAATAAACATATGTATGTTTGTTAAATCCTATCTGCAAAATGCATTTTTCTGAAGTTCTTGTTCTCTCCTTTGCAATACAAATTCATTTTAAGAGAAATTTTGAAAAAATAGAATTATTGTCAAGAAAATAAAAAAAATGAATCGTTACTTTTCTGACCCAAAATTATTTTCTATTTTAGCTGCTGTGGAAATAACATCAGGAACATCAAAACAGAACGATGTGAAACCTTTAGAAGGTCCTGAAATCGACGAAACCACACGCCATGAGGACAGCGTAGAGATCCAAAGTGAAAATGACGCAATTATAACAGCAAAGTTCACACATATTTTACAGAAAGATGCTTTTTTAGTATTTCGAGCTTTGTGTAAATTATCTATGAAACCACTGCAAGATGGTCAACCTGATCCAAAATCTCATGAACTTCGATCGAAAGTTTTGTCATTGCATTTACTTCTGTCAATTTTACAAAACGCTGGCCCTCTCTTTCGTTCAAACGAAATGTTTGTCATGGCAATAAAGCAATATCTTTGCGTTGCGTTATCAAAGAACGGCGTTAGTTTGGTGCCGGACGTGTTTGAATTATCACTTTCGATATTTGTTGCCCTCTTGTCGAATTTTAAAGTTCATCTTAAAAAGCAAATTGAAGTCTTCTTCAAGGAAATATTTCTTAACATCTTAGAGGCATCTTCCAGCTCATTCGAACAAAAGTGGATGGTTATCCATGCACTAACTAGAATTTGTGCAGATGCACAATCAGTTGTGGACATTTATGTAAATTATGACTGTGATCTATCATCAGCTAACTTATTCGAGAGGCTTGTAAATGATCTCTCAAAAATAGCCCAAGGCCGACAAGCCTTAGAACTAGGTGCAAATCCCTTGCAAGAAAAATCAATGAGAATACGCGGCCTTGAGTGCTTAGTATCGATTCTCAAATGTATGGTGGAATGGAGTAAAGATTTATATATAAATCCAAATACACAATCAACAATATCTGACAGTGCAAATAAACCGCAAACCAATAATTATCCCTCTGAAGAAAACATGGAATATATGAAAACCAGATCTCTACACGGAGGATCAAATTACAGTCTTAATTCATACGAAAGTAACAAAAACAAGGAAGCCTTTGATCTGCCAGAAGCCCTCGAAGAACAAAAGATGAAAAAAGAAGTAATGGAGGCTGGAATCGATTTATTCAATAGAAAACCAAAAATGGGAATTGCGTTCCTTCAAGAGAAGCAACTTTTGGGCATTGCAACCAAGGACGTCGCCAAGTGGTTACAAGAAGAAGAACGCTTAGATAAAACTTTTATTGGCCACTATTTGGGCGAAAACGATGAGAAATCAAAGGAAGTTATGTGCGCATATATTGATGCCATGAACTTTCAAAACATGGAAGTGGTTTCTTCGTTACGACATCTTTTAGAGGGCTTTCGGCTACCAGGTGAAGCCCAAAAGATCGATCGACTTATGGAAAAATTTGCAAGTCGTTATTGTGAGTGCAATCCGAATAATAAACTATTCCAAAGCGCCGATACGGTCTATGTGTTGGCATTTTCAATTATAATGCTAACAACAGACTTACATTCCCCCCAAGTGAAGAACAAAATGACAAAAGAACAATACATAAAAATGAATCGGGGCATTAGTGATAGTAAAGATTTACCAGAGGAATATTTGTCTACGATCTATGACGAGATAGCTGGCAATGAAATAAAAATGAAAAATAATGTTGTAAACAAACCCGGCAAGCAAATTATAACAAACGAAAGAAGAAGAAAACTGCTGTGGAATATGGAAATGGAAACAATTTCACAAACAGCAAAAAGCCTTATGGAATCGGTTTCTCATGTAAAAGCCTCCTTTACATCAGCAAAACACTTGGAGCACGTCCGCCCCATGTTCAAGATGGCTTGGACACCCTTTTTAGCCGCCTTCTCAGTTGGTTTACAAGATTGTGATGACATGGAAATTGCAAGTTTGTGCTTAGATGGTATAAGGTGTGCAATTAGGATTGCTTGCATTTTCCACATGGATCTAGAAAGAGATGCATATGTTCAAGCTTTAGCTCGTTTTACTCTGCTAACAGCGAATTCTCCAATAAACGAAATGAAAGCGAAAAACATTGACACGATTAAAACCTTAATAACAGTCGCTCATACAGACGGCAATTACTTGGGATCCAGTTGGCTAGACATAGTCAAATGCATCAGCCAATTGGAATTGGCTCAACTGATTGGAACTGGTGTACGACCACAATACTTAAACGGTCCAACGACATTAAAAGACGCACTTAATCCTAGTGTTAAAGAACATATTGGCGAGACGAGTAGTCAAAGTGTTGTTGTTGCAGTCGATAGGATATTTACTGGATCAATCCGACTTGATGGGGATGCAATTGTTGATTTTGTCAAGGCATTGTGCCAGGTAATTTTTATCTTGTACATACATTTACAAAATATATATTATATTTTGGATCCAATACTTTTCAAATTATTCTCAAATCGTAAATTAAATCAAATCATCATTTGTAATTGTGTGTATTTATACAAATAAATATAGACTTTGTTTTCCACAGGTATCTCTTGACGAACTACATAACCCCCAACCCAGAATGTTCTCATTACAAAAGATCGTAGAGATTTCATATTACAATATGGAGCGTATCCGTTTGCAGTGGTCACGCATATGGCAAGTACTTGGAGAGCATTTTAATACTGTCGGCTGCAACGCTAACGAAGAAATCTCCTTCTTTGCCTTAGACTCCCTAAGACAATTGTCAATAAAGTTCATGGAAAAAGGAGAATTCTCCAATTTCCGTTTTCAGAAAGATTTTCTCCGACCATTTGAGCTTATTATGAAGAAAAACAATTCTTCTGCAATTAAAGACATGATTGTGCGTTGCATAGCCCAAATGGTAAATTCGCAAGCGAACAATATTAAATCAGGCTGGAAAAACATATTTTCCGTTTTTCATTTGGCTGCCGGTGATAATGACGAGGCGATCGTTGAACTGGCATTCCAGACAACAGCGAAAATAATTAACGAATTGTACAAGAAGCAATTTGCAATAATGGTTGATTCTTTCCAAGATGCTGTAAAGTGTCTCTCGGAATTTGCATGCAACGCAAAATTTCCAGATACCAGTATGGAAGCCATTCGTCTAGTCCGAACGTGTGCACTTTGTGTACACAATGCCCAACAGTTATTCACAGAACACGGTGGAATGGAGAATGATGTTGCAGTGACCAAAGAGGATCGCGTATGGGTCAGAGGGTGGTTCCCTATGTTGTTTTCTTTGTCCTGTGTTATAAATAGATGCAAACTAGACGTAAGAACACGCGGACTGACAGTTCTTTTTGAAATAATAAAAACCTACGGCGATACATTTCAATCCAATTGGTGGAAAGATTTATTCAATATTATATTCAGAATATTTGACAATATGAAATTGCCTGAGCATATAGCAGAAAAAGCCGAATGGATGACCACAACGTGCAATCACGCCTTGTACGCTATCATAGATGTATTCACACAGTATTTTGATGTTCTTGGACAATTGCTTTTAAAAGATTTGTTTGCACAGCTGCATTGGTGTGTGCAGCAAAACAATGAACAACTAGCAAGATCGGGGACAAATTGTCTTGAAAATCTTGTTATATCGAATGGCTTTAAGTTTACGCCAGAAATTTGGGACGACACCTGCACTTGCATGTTAGAAATTTTTAAATCAACATTGCAAAACGAATTACTTTTGCACTATCAAAATAATTCTAATCATACAAATAAAAATCAAAGTGTCTTGCGAAAAGACGATGACGGCCACCAATATGCATTGACCAATGGTTCGGAAAAGAACATGAAACAATACACTGCAGAATCAGTGAGCAGTAGTTACGTGATTGACGCATTGTTAATCAAATGCGTTGTCCAGCTGGAGTTAATCCAAACAATTGATAATATTGTTTTCTTTCCAGCGACGTCTCGAAAAGAAGATGCCGAAACCCTTGCCCTGGCAACTGCTGATTTATCGGGTAATCAAGGCAATGCTTTGATAGAATGCCAGAGGGAGGAACAAGGGATGTACAGCTACCTAGATACGAAAAATCTAGTTCAATTAACCGATTGTTTGATGCAATCTCACAGATTTGCCAAACAATTTAATTTAAATCCCGAGCAAAGAAACATATTGGGAAGGCCCGGTTTTAAGGAGCAAGTTAAACCAAATATATTGAGGCAGGAAACAACCTCATTGGCTTGTGTATTGCGCATTTTATTTAAAATATATGGAGATGACAACCGCAGGGATGACTGGCCAGAAATTGAGAACAAATTGATTTCGGTCTGTATTGAAGCTTTGACTTATTTCTTAAAACTACAAACGGAATCGCATAGAGATTGTTGGACATCGTTGCTTTTGCTTATGCTAACGAGATTATTGAAAATGACTGATTCAAGAGTAAGTATCGGTAAACATTTTTTTTGTAAGTTCTAAAACTGTTATAAAAGTAGTTAAATAATTATAATAGTGTTCGTAAACTACTACTCTTCAAGCCAAATATGTTTTACAGATTTGTCTTTGTTTCTAATGAGTTTCTTTTTTAATTATTATTTACAGTTTTCTATTCATGTTTCAAATTACTATCCGCTTTTATGTGAAATAATGTGTTTTGGATTAAAGCCTGAATTAAGAAGTGTACTTAGACGAGTGTTTCTACGAATTGGTCCAGTTTACAACATCACAAGCAGCAAATAATTTCACATTTGTGTTGTTTTTTTCAGTATGACTATTGTAAATAAATTTCGAATACGGAAAAGTACAATTTGTATTTTGTTTTGTTTAGTTTTGTATTATGTAAAAATAATAACATGCCTTTGTAAAATTACGGAAATGTTTATTCAAAGTAAAAATAAATCAAAAATATGTTAACGTAAAATATTTATAATGTTTTGCAATAGAAAATGGAGAAAACTAAATAAAAATTTTCTTCTTGGAAGCTTTTCGTGAAGTAATAATAGTTATTATAATAATAAACACATATACAAAAATGGTTTTTCTTTTAATTGATCTGTTGGCATATAGGAATAATTATTAAACACAAATAAGAAAAGTATCTCACATTTAAGATCCATCAAAAATTGTATTGACTTTAGTAGCTTTTAAAAAGTAATAAGCGCCTTGCAAATATTTGATATATACTTTTTTTTTTTAATCGATCTTTTTGTGTAATTTTGATCTTTTCAGATGGAAACAAAACCCGAACACTTACAATGTAATCCGATTCGAAAAACACATACATACATCATTTGGCATTACGGTAGTTCAATACTAATTGTATTAATAATTCCATTTGAGTGTAGAATTATAAATAACTTTTACCGGTATCAAAAGTTGAATTGAGTTACTTAGCAGGGCCCCTTACATGCATTGGTTCGAAAATCGGAAATTTTGTACATGTTTACTCATTTTACATTGCTAATTTCTTTTGAATTATATAACTTCATTACACATGAAGACTCTTTCGTTATGTATAGATTTTTAAGTTTAAAATTTAATTTGTGTTTCAATTCGTTTCGCCTAAAGTTCACTCTCATGTGAATAAGCCCTTAAATGTTTTATCGAGAATCAAAAAATCAAAAAAATACGTTACATCGTTTAAAATATTGTATATTTACGTTATTATTGTACACAAGAGTAAATAAAAACATTTTAAAATAAATATTATCAAAATTATAATCTACACTTGTATATTAATTGAAAATTCATATGCGCTATTGCAATTCATAATTGAGTCTCTTAATGTTTTCAGTCGGTCTAGATTAATTTTATGTTGTTTCGATCTGTAGTTTTTATATTTAACACTGTCTACTAGTTTAGTTAGAAGGTAGTGCAACCACATCACATTTGTTTGGGGCTCATACATTTGCCAGTTATTACTGAAAAAATAAATACATTAGATCTTAGTATGAATTAATGTTATCTTATAGCTTTTAAAATTGTTAGTTAGTTTTTAAATATTATATTAATTTATGTTTTTTACATTTTATGTACAGCAGTTAAGGAAGTAAAATATAAATAACGCAAATAAATAACGTCACTAAATTTATATTCTAAGCTTTGTAGTCATGTTTTTATAGTCCACTTCAAATCGACATTTCAGTTGGAAAATACAACTAAAGGAAAAAATTAAAAACTTCTTAATTTAGAAGGCTTGCAGGTTCAGTGATGCAATTGAGATAGAAATGTATAAGGGTTTTGGAAAATCGCACGTATTCAGTTTTCCAACTATTTAGTAGCTACATAAAGTGAGATGTAATTTTTTTAATATAAAGCGCACACATAAGGTTTTTGATTCCTTCTTTTTTATGCCAAACACACAGAACAGTCTTTGGAAAAGACAGAGAGAATTTCAAAGTTAAGGAGAAAAAAGCAACCGGCTTTTTCACCAGGGCATAATCTGTTAAAATAACGACAAAAAGGGTTTGGAAAAACGACTGAATATGAATATAAGTGTGTTGGCTTGCTGATTAGAATAATATTATTACACCAGTTGCTTGTTTTATGGGGCCAGTTATTGCTATCATTGATTTTTATCATTAAAACCAACCCTTGGAATTTTTTGACTGGTTGGTTATAGCTTTCATTGAAAACTTCTGTCATTGGATAAATATTTCCTAAATAGAATCAAGCATTTTCTGATAAGAATCAAGGATTTTAACTTAGAGTTAAGCATTGATAGCTAAACCACAATCACGCGTTCGGTCGTGCTAGCTTTAACATATTAGCAATAGAACCAATGGACTCTTATGAGGCAATCTGAAATGTTATCGCAGGCTTTGTGCTCGCTTAAGATCGTAAATATCGTAAGCTCGAGCTTAACGCCCAACCTGAATAGATCTATTTTCTATTTTGTCGCGTTTTGACAGTTGACAACTATATTGTCATTGCAATGTTGCTTGTTTTATTTCAGAATAAGTGTGTAGCAGCAGTGTCTTCCTTTCCGTTATTTAATTTATAAAAAAAAGAAAAATAAATTAAAAAGCGTAATTAAACTTTTTTCCCAACGCCTAAGGTTTAAAGCTAAATTACGTTTTGCAAACTCTACATCAGGTCGCACTTTATGTTCATGATATATCGTAAAATAACGTAAAGTCGTTAAAAAGCCTGGGGTGGAATCGGCTAAGGTGATAGTTGACTATCATTTTTTTGATGGTCAAATTGACTATCATTTTCATTTCGTCTGTGTAAGATGATTCAACTCAATTCAATTCGATTAACAATTTCAGATTCAAATTGTCGAAATTCGTTGTTGCCTTGGTGAAATTTTAAATTGATTCTTATAAAATATCTAAATAAAAGTATCAAATTGGCTGATTTTGAATAAAATTCGTACTTTTCTTGCTTTTTTCGAACGTCGTAAGCTTTGTCGGCTCTATTCGGAATAAACATATTTGTTTGAAATTGACTATCACATATTTTTGTAACAGCTTTTTAGGTATCAATTTGACTATCACCTTACATACATAGATCAAATTCGATTATTTTGACTGTCAATTATCAACAATCACCTTAGCCGATTCAACCCCTGGGTTAAATAATGTAGTTTTTTTATGTAGAAAAAATCTAAAAATCATTAGCTTCATTTTTAAAACTAAACACTACAAATTTGGCTTTCCTAATCGCTTTTAAATCTCGAAACAAAATGTTCAATGATGAAAACCAATGATAGCTATGACTCGCTCCTAACTGGCCCCTATTTTTCTAGTTTGAAATATTAATAATCCGTTTGTTTGTTTTTTTTAATACATACTATAACTGTCCAATTATAACAAATTAAATTATATATTAATAAACTGAAAAAGCTTATCTAAGACTAATCAATCATTTGTGTCGATTACGAAATTCGCAAAATTGAGTAAACAGGTGTTCTGAAGGTAAAGAAATGATTGTACATTTAAGATGCCGAAAAAGTTGATCCCCTACAACATAATGAGTTATTATTAAAAAAAATATTTCAGTTCTATTATAAAAGATATCAAACATTGAACTATGCATATTTATGACATATGAGTAAAACTTCATTGTCAATTCCTTAAATTCATATTTGATTATTGTTTTCCAAGTCGACAAATTTAAGGTGTTTTAAACCAATTTAAGAACATTTTGTTAGACATTTTAAAGTATGTAATACACAATATAAAGGATGCCATTTTTTTATTTTTATCTTAGGAATGAAACAGGAATTTATGAATACATACAGTAGCTCCCACGAATAATCGCACACAAAAATGTAAATTTTTGAAATGCAATTTCTCCAAGAAAATATAGGTACTGAAGTAGTAGAACTTAACCATCATTTTATAACATATTTAAACTTAAATTAAGTTTAAATAAAAAAACTACATTTCACGTTATTGTTTTATTGTCAATTAAAAAATAAAATAAGTAACAAACAAAAAATAAAAACAACTCCTTAATTTAACCTCCCACACATATTCGGACACTCACTGTAGTAAATCTGTAAGGGTACTTTTCCCGTAAAATTAAAATGTTATTGTAAACCTTGTATTTTTGAAGGATTTTACTTATATTGAAGGTAGTTTCCTGCTACACGTCGAAATGGTGCCAAAAGTAAAATAAACGTCTTGGGAAATTCAAAAATTTGTTGCAAAGCAGGACTCAGTACGAGAAATAGAAATAATTGTGCAAGTTCAAGAGAGCACTCAAAAGTCCAATACATAATTTCATAATTTAAAAGCGAAAAAGGATTCATAATGTGAGGAAAGGAAAGGAACTGGAGACGTTGTCGTACGATGAGAAGCTACTTGTTAGGCAAATGGACTAAAATCCCTTCTTATGTTTGGAATGTTCGAAAAAGGCCACGAGGTCGGTCTTCAAAATAATGACCGAAATGGCCAGCTGTGTAAGAAGCTATACATCAGTGAAACAAATAGAAACTAAAGACTTAAGTTTGCTTATGATCATATAACACAGGATATGTCTTCTTGGGATAAGGTGGAACTATATATTCTTGTAGTGTTAGTTAACCGATATTCATCACAATACTAAAAAATTAAGTTTTGTTCACGGACGACAACAAACTTAACCTGAAAGACTTAGTAAAAGAATGTTTGCATGGCGGAAAGCAAATAAAGCATTTTTTCATAAGCATATACGAGTTACTGTAAATAATGGCGGTGGTGTTGATAAATAACACTTTGGGGATGGTAAAATGTATCAAAAGTCTAACATTAATGTTTCGAAACGAAATTTAGGGCCCAGTGTCATTAAGCTCGGAAAACAAGACAATTTCATCTTCTACCAGAACAAATACTCAAAGCACTGCCCTAAAGTGTTTAAAACGCAAGCACAGTCACCGGATCTAATGTTAATGAGCATATATGGTATGGACTGGGACATCATGTTGCTCAAAAGAACTTTAGAAATATTGAGACTCCTCCAAGAGTAATTCTCTTTTTTGTCATGAAAAGTGCTTTTTCACATTAGCCATTCGGATTATAACAACTGTAGGTCCCCTCCATCTCTCACCTATTTGCTTAAATTGTAATTTTGGCTTATTTAAAATAAAAAACGATTTCAATATTATGAAGTTCTACACTCTCCATACATTTTTTTGTTGAAAAAATTGCATTTTTCCAATTATTTCTGGGAGCAACTGTATTCTAAATTTAAAAACATAATGTTAATATTAATTAATTAATATTCTAAAAACTAAACATTAATCAACTTACTTAAGTTTTTCCTTCATCAAACGATAAATATCATATTGATAGTCTCCTTTTGCACAAAACAATTCGTCATCAGCCGAGAGGTCATTGTAAAAACTATTTCTATTTAACAATATTCTTGAGAGCGTATAATCGATAATAGTAGCCTTAACACCGTTTGTTGGAATATTAATAGTCTTCTTATTTATTGTGAATTCAACAGTCTTTTCGTTAGTTGTTTGTATTAAAATGTTTCCAACATGTAAATCACGATGTTCAAATTCCAAAGCTTTCTCGGCTACAGCCAAACTAAAAGCAACCTGTTTGAAAGATAGTAATTTTTTAACTGAAAATTTAAATAATTGATGCTGAAACTAAAATAATACAAAATGTAAAAGTTAGTCTATGAGAGAGTTAACCATCAATATAAGGTAATATCTTCTTCTAATTTATAAAAAAGAAAACAGTGGAAATGAATACTTAAATTTAAACAATATACAACTCTTGTAAATCTGATGACAATAGAGATAAAAGTTTATATCCTAGTATAAATGGTATAATATGTCTCCAATATTTTTGATAAACTCTTTCGGTTACCAAAAAAGATGTCTTCCTAATTCTAATCTAAATAATACATTTGTAAATCCTTTCAGATTTTCAATTTCAATTACAGTTTAGACTTTCTGAGTTATGTGAATCAATTAATGGGCAATCATTGTTTTGAAAGTAATTATCGCTTTAAAAATAACCTAATGACCCAAAGTTCTTTAAAAACAAAACTATTATTATTTTTCATGTTTCGAGAACATCATCATCGATTGGAAAACTTATCAGGGATGTTAGTTTAAAGTTGCCGGATTTTTCAATAAAGGAAACACTTAATTCTTAAAGTAATCCCAAAATATATGTATTTAAAGTATTGACCATTGCGTATTACATACTTTGCCCATTTTTCAGACAATTCATGGAGCGTTTTTCTATGAGTGCCACATCGATGGTAAAAGGTGACAGGCGATTTCCGGAGAGGACGGCGGGTGCGAATATCTTATCACAATTGAATGATTTGAATGTGTTGTAAATAACTTTAGTGGTATGAAAATGTGCGTTGTCATGTATATGTGTCCATTCCGAACGTTTTTCGATCAACGAATGATTCAAGTTGATAATTTGCTGTTAGTAACGATCCGTATTCACTGTCTCTACAGCTTTTAATAACTCGAAGCACCCCACACCGCACTGGTCCCATCAAACACATAGGATGGTCTTACTTGGTAAACGATTTATTCTTGGAGTTGATGGGCCGGTGAATGACGAAACCATGTATCACATGTTCTAACCACTGAAGCATGTTCCCAATAAGTTTCAACCAGCAGAGCAGCTTTTTTCTTAAGATGAAATAAGCAATGAATTCCACAAATAAGATTTACTTGGAACACTTTGACAAATTCACTGTGGTAAATAATTATGACGCTATTATTTTGGCAATATTTAACTTGTGCACTTTTAATGCTAATGTCAATAGAAAAATATTACATAGATGTTAAATCATAGAAATGTATATACATATATCACTATAGACATCTATTGATAAAGGCGGCAAATTTCAACTAATAAACCTGGTAGGACCGGTCCTGAGCTTAATAACAAGCATCTTTACCTATCCCGATCGCGAGCCCAAGCAATCCAGTTACAAACACAAATCATCGGGCATTCTAGTCTATGCTATCTTCGGCGGCGGCGGTGTCTTGATTTAGTTCGTTTTATTTAAATATTCATATACAAACCAGCGGAAGTTAAAATTAAAGCAATCCGCAAAATAAATAAACTCACCATAATCATGACATACTAACCTGCAAAAATATTGAATAAGTTTGCTCTGAGTTCCGAAAAACATAACCTTCTAAGTCTTTTCCACCAAAACCTATTTCTAATGATACATATAATTGATCATTTTTAAATACTTCAGGATGATCATTTTCGGATCCATTATTTTTCTCATAAAGTTCCCACAGTTTTATTAGATGATCTGGATACTTGCCTCGAAAAGAACGTACCTATAGGAAAAAAGAAAACATTGCTTAAATTTTTGTTCTCCTATTTAAAATATCAAACCATTGAACAATTACAAATAGAAGCGGAGACCAGGTTGTTCGGCGTGTGATCAGTAGAAAAACGTTTAGAAATTATTGGAGGATCATGAAATTTAACAATTACCGAATTGCTGTAGATTGTAAACAAATTTAAAAACAAAATATTAAAAATATCATCATTTCTTTCGATATACAATATTTCTTTAACATTGGTTTGTGTGCTGTACACAAAAATCCTAAGCAATAGGTCCGTTCGCGTACCCTCCTAAAACCCAATTTTACGAAAAAATACGAAATTGAACAAAATCCTGTTCGCGTACTCAAAAATTTCGTAGTTTTTCGTAAAAGAGAGCGCTCTCGAGAGAGTAAAATATTTCCCCAACCTACAAATTTTAGCCCAAGAAATTTCTTTGGACTGATTTGTGAAAATTTCAAATTTGATAAAAATTCAAAATAAATTAAATACAATTTAGAAACAAATTTTCAAAGAACAGCAACGAGACAGTAATATTGTGTGAAAAATTTGTTGTTTTCCCGTTCGCTTACTTTTTTGTAGTTTTTTTTTTGTGAGATAATTTTACCCCCACTCTTTAAAATATTTCTTTTTACGAATTTTAGTGACGAAAGTACGCGAACGGACCTAATATAACGTAGCCGTAAAATCTCAGTGTCACTTCTATTTATATTTATTTAATGATTAAACATTAATACATTTTTGAGAAAAACGAATCCCGTTGTTGCAAGCGATTTGGTATGTCTAAGCTTACTCAGCTCGCTTGTTATCAACACCTCAGGCAATATTGTTTCGAACGTTTTTTGGGGTTCTCCATTGACACTTATATCTCCTTCAATGGGTATTATCTTTATCACAGTTTTTTCGTTGTTGTTGTCCGTATTAGCAAACACTTCTCCATATGTACCTTCCCCTATTTTTTTACACTTAGGCAGCACATTCTTTGAGTAAAGACTTGAAAAAGGCAAATGGTCGGATTGTTTGCAAATTTTCAACAATTCAAGTTCACATTTGCGCTTGGGAGAAATTATTGAAGTTGTTCTACGGTGAACAAAAGAAGTCTTACGGGAATTTCGTATGTTGAGAGTAAAGTAATTTGTACTGTTTAATGCAAAACTGTCCAGATATTCATCTGAAAATTGGGAAGATGTTTAGATAAACCATAGTCGGGAAGCAAATTATTATTTGTTTTATTACAATTGGGGTGATTTTGTCGTTTCCAAACCGTTAGTGATCTTCTCCATTTTCCTGGTGGCAGTATTACGTTCAAAAATCTATTTTCATCACATTGGAAAGCAGAGGTATTGTTTTTCTCCAAGACTGGCTCAGTTTTAATATCAGTTTCATTGTGTTCGTTTAACTCTATCACCGGTATACTTCTGGCGACATTTTTTGTAGAAGAGGGCGTTGTTTCTTCAACGGACTCAGTTACTTTTTTTTGGAAAGTATACAAACATTTAAATATTTAATTTGTTTAAATATCGTGTTGCACGACTTACCTCTGTCTAAAATGGTTGATTTTAATTTGCATGATGAGTCCCATGCATCTTTTTGATAAGCATTCGTAAGACGCCACGAAGTTATTGGAGACAAATGGCAGTCGAAGGGGCCAACAGCTTTATTAACAAACTTTGGTGTTGAAATAGATCCTGATGTCCTTTTTCCCAAGTTTTTGTTATCTGGTTTTTCAGTAAAGGATATATTTTCCTTCGAAACTTCGACACTGCTATCATTATTAAATGATATGCGTACATTCGGTTTTAATAAGTTTAGCTCCCGAAGTAACCTTTAAACAAATTATTAAGATTTTGACTAACTAAATATTTGAATTTGTTTTATTGATATTTAATACAAAATTGAGTTATAACTTTTTATTGGCTATCTTCTCTTATTTTATATTTTTTTTTTTATTATTTATTTTATCAGCTTGTAATTTATATTTGATGATAATAAGGATTTAGAGAAAACAAAAAATTTTGTTTTTCAAGTGGGAAACATGTATTGTGTTTAATTCGTAGAGTTGTAGCGAGATTAAAGCCTTATTAAATTTAAAATATGAATTATGTTTAGTCTTTCACGACCATAAAGAAAATGGATAAGGCAAGAATATGGCGGACCTTAAATTGTATGCGGAAGGAAGAATTCATCAGTAAAGTGGCTGTTCTACTCAGATCTTTGTGAAAAAATTAACGCAATGGTAAACATTTATTTTTAAGGTGAAAACTTTTTATATTATAAAATGGCTAGATTAGTCATTTGGTTTGAAATCTAGAAAAACAACAGAAACAAACATGATGTTTTATCCCAGTCCATTAAAATTACAATAGTGTTTTGGGTTTTGGGTTCTGGGTTCTAAGTCCTGTTCTTTTGAACCTGTTCAAAATGCCTAGTTTTGAATTAAATACTAAAAATTATTACTGTATATGATTAAAATAAAGAATGAAAAATCATTTTTGTTACGGCCTTTATTCGACCGAAACTAGAATAAAATTCTCATATTTGAGTAGGTACCCCCCCAATAAGCCACTTGAGTCACTGGGAAAGTATTCAAAAAAGAGCTCTAAAAATAATAGCCGACCGACTAAAACATTTGCATCTCTCGAGCTCGAGCACCGCCGCAATGTTTTATGCCTGTCGTTATTTTAAGTAATACAAAATGAATGCTACGAATGCTCATCAATGTACTCTTTTAGGTCAACTTCAACCGTATTCTTCTTTTTTATTTATTTATTTATTAGCTTAGTAAAAGCTTCAACTTAACCTAGAAATTACAAGCTAATGCAATCTTTAATTTGAGTTGGAACTTACGAGCTGACCTCAGCCTGTTTTTCTTTTAATTTTAAACATTTAAGAAAGATGGGCCCAACGGCCAACATTCAAATTTTCTTATATGTTCTGGGCACTTTTTTTATATTCTGCGCCCTTTAAAGGGTTTATGACAGAGTTCGAGCAATCAGGAAAGGAGGATAGGATTTGAGAGGTCTGCACATTAAAATGAGAGGGAAACATTGAGCCTGTTACACATACGTGTAGTGCGGCTAAAGAAAGAATTCCAGAACTTAACAGTACCTCCGAAGAAGTACGAGTGTTACTGTTAAATTGTTTGAGAGGAGAAATACAATATAGGTTCAAAGTGGCCGGAAATAATCGCTTTCGGGAAAAGGTAATATTTTTATATTTTCTTGTACATATTTAATTCCACAAAATTAAAGTTACACTAAATATAAAACAAATTGAGATCATATTGAAGTTTAACAAAGTTCAAGGTGTTAGGAAATGATGGCTTTCGGGAAAAGGTAATATTTTTACATTTCTTGACTTCCTTCAGATATCAGATTAGGTAAAGATAGGTTTTGAAAGGGAGCAACGAAAAGATCTCTGTAAATTCGATTCTTCAAGTGCCTATATATATTAAAATATTTTAAACATATTTCGGTACTCAAGAAAGAAATAAAGAAAAATGAAATCTTCAAGAAAAGAGAACCGTACAGCCTCTTACACGTAAAAAGATTTAACCGAAGCTTTATTCGAGGGTAAATAAAATTACCATAAGAGAAGCTGTAAGGAGGTTTTCTATTCCTAGAAGCAACTACTGTTCTGTCATTCGAAGAAGAGACCAAACTTGTTAACTGGCTTATCACTCTGGCTAAGTGTGGACCCTGACAGTTCTCTTAACTTTTTCTGCATGTGGAAAAACGCTATAAAAGGTTTTTTGGGAAAACTGAAAGTGGTTGGATGCGAAACGAAACATTCCTCCAATATGTAAAGGAGGGGCTCTACCCTTGGTTGATAGAACAAAAAAATCAAACTACCAGTTTTATTTCTTGTCGATGGGCATAAATAATATATGTCCAGTTCATGGAACTCAGCGATTTTTGCAGTTCAAACAAAATTATTTTATACGCTCTCCCTCCCAATACTTCACATATAATGCAACCAGCCGATGTGGGTGCGTTTAAAGGCCTAAAATCGGATTATCGAAACGTTGTGTGCGAATTCAGCAGGAACAATCCCGGACATTCTATTAAAAAGGACAACTTTTGTGAAGTTTTGGGCAGGGTCCTCCACTGCAAAGAAAGGACTACAATAGTACAAAATGCGTTCAAAAAATGCGGGCTCTACCCATTTAATCCTGACGCTGTGGACTACTCCAAATGCGTCCAAAACACTTTGGAGATGGTTGGCCAGGCTGACAATGGCGCCGATGTTTCGGAAACCATTTCCGATGAAAGTTATTTGGAAGCAATCAGAGTAGTAACCTCGGTAAAAGATGCATTGAAAATGAACAATATTGACCACGACATTATTTAAAATATAATAAAACAAGCTCAACAAAGCCAAAGGAGGGATAATAAAATGTTATGTTCTGTAAATACGGTCAGCCTAGATAATGTTATTGATATTGAAGGCACTTACGAAGTTAATGTTAACGGCGAATTATTAAAAGTTCCTTTGGAACCAGATACGCTTGAAATTACATTACCATCTTGTGAAATTGAGCATCAGGTGTCTATAAGTGTTGACAGTAGCTTATATTTTCCATTTGAATGTATCTTTGATCTTGTAACATAATAAACTACTTGTATAATTCTAGAACAACAAACTTAAACCCTTTAATTGAAGAGGATAGGGATGAAATTACCGATTTAAATGTTACGGATGAAATTTTATTCCAACAAATGTGTTTCGAGATTGTGGGAGAAGTTGGTAAGATTCTTAAATATTTTCAAGTTTAGATATGAGTTTCATTGTTTTTGCTTTTCAAAAGAATCAACTTCAGAAAAAAAGACCCCATTTAAAAAACACCTGGTAAATCCAAAGCATATCCTTAAATCAAAAAGAAAGGTTCAAAACAGCGACAAACCACCAATGTCGATATCATCTGTGGCTTGGAAAATGTTCCACAAAAAAAAATACTTGAAGCTGCAAAAATCTGCAGAAATTGAGAAGCGGAAGCTTGATCGCCAGACGAAAAGGGCAGAAAAAAACAAAAAAACAAAAAAAACTCGAAAAAAAATGTCCCAAAATGCCCAGTCTGCGATGAAGATGTCCTAACAGACGTTGAGGACGAGGAGATGAAAAACGACGGCTGTGACAACTGCGATTCGTGTTTTCATAAAAAATGTACCCCTTCATCAGCAATGTCTTTTGAAGATGCTGAAAAAAAAAAGGATTTCATTTGTGCCGCTTGCAATTGTTTTTAATAAATTAAGTTCATATTCTATTTATATTTTTATTAATTTATTAGGTGTAGTTTTTTTTATTCAGCTTTGAGCTGTGTTAATGTTTTAAAAAGTAGAAATATTTATTATTTTATGTTTAAAAGTACCTAGTTTTATTTTTTTTATGTTTAGTAAATTAGGAATTTGCTATTGTTCTGTTTTTGAAAATTAAGGTTTTGTTTCTAAAATTGATTTTTTTAATTTCATTTGTAATATAGATAATAATGAAAAAATGTTGTTTTTGTTGCAAGAGATGAACATAAAACTGTTGAATTTGTAAGTAATATCCCTTTTTATTGAAGGGGCCGAGTATAGGAATCAAGGTGGCCGAAATCAGGATCCAAAAGGCCGAATATTGGAAAATATGAGTTTTTTTTTCATAAAAACAATAAATAATATTATTTTGCGGTAAAACATTATTGTTTTATATTTTTACATCTTTGGAGAAATACCTAATAAACTATTTATTAAATAAAAAAAGAAAAAAGTTAATAATTTAAGGCTTAATGATAAGCTTTGTAGGAAAATTCGGTTAGAGGGGCCGGCTACTGGCAACTCTACCCTAGAATCTCATTCTTAACCAAAGAGTAAAACTTAGTAGAAAGCCAAGAACTTTGGATTTGATTCAAATAATATTGTGAGAAATTTTAAGACTTTGTCAAAATTAGAGTAGATTGTGTCAACTTCACGTTCATTCTCGAGTCATCAATGTTTGGGAAACTAGTTCTTTTACGTTTGTAGCCGTTGGCTTACCTTTAAGAAAGCCGTTCTGAACAGGTGAAAATATTGACTTACTACATTTATTCATAAAATAATCTTTCGAAGAGTGCCTCTTAAATTTTTTCAAGCGTACTGCCTCTTTCTAGAAATTGACAAACTCTTGCCATGAAAAGTGCTTTTTCAAAACTGTGGGCCCCTCCATCCCTGACATTACTCGCATACAGGAATTGTTGAGATTTGTAAGCCAATAGGCCCTAGTTTCCAACGGACTGTTGCGCATATGCATCGGTATTTTTTTCTTATCCTATCCTACTTTCCTTATTGCTGGAAGAGGATTCAAACCCTTGTGTACCCGTATAACATATGAAATTATGCACCAAAAACAAAAAATCTGACAAAAGACTAGGATATTCCAGTTCTCAGGCTCAACAGCAATTTTATCGAAATCCCGATTATTAACAAGGTCGGAAGTTAAGTGTCCTAAGAATAACTTAAATCGACACTAGAATAAATCAATAAAACAATGATACAACGAACAAAAAATCAAAACTTACGATCGTTTGTTAAGAAGGCGATCAAATGAATCCTTCCATATATCATCATCTAGTGTTACATCAAAAACATTATCTGAATTTTTCATTGCAATAGAACACAGTTAAAAAATCCGTCAAAAATATATTTCTTATATGCAAAAAATATAAATAATAGTTCACTGTTTACAAAAAATAAAAACATTCATTGCAAATTGAGGAAAATGAAAAATCAAAACAAACTGTCGTTTCGTTTTGAATTGTAAATAAAAATCATGAGAAAGAGAAATTTCCAGTTTCCAAGATCGAGCTTCCAGTTTTTTCACTGAACCTTAGGGTTAACACAAAATGGACAATCTTAAAACAATTTCTATGAAATTCTTTTCACGGTAAATTTTATTTACATTTGTTGGACAGAAACAGAAGTTCAAAATCAAGAAGATATTCATAAATGCATAATGAAGATTTGAAGAGGCAATATTTTGGAATAAATATCTTTGCCACACTTTTGTATCTTTTAAATTTGCTGAAAACATATGAAAGTACCATTGCAAGTACAAAAAATTAGTTTAACATGAAAATTAAAGTTTAATAAAATTCTGGCGAAATTTTGCTTTGATATAACTAACATTTTCAATAATACGAGTAAGTATCTTTGTTTTCAAAAATTCTAAATTGTTGCTAGTTGTCGTGGTTCATTTTCATAATCATCTTCTCTTTGATATTTTTTAATATTTTTGTTGCAATTTTCCTTAATTTCATTATTATACAAAAATTCCAAAACAAACATTTTAAATATCTATCCACTTTTGAGTTATTGCTGAATTTATACCAATTTGTTAGATTTTCGCTTGTTTAAATATTATAAATATTATTAAAGTTGTTACTTTTTGAACAGAAAATTGATTGTAATAATTTTTTAGTACGGCAACGGCCTAGTCACTGATAAAGCATCGGTTCCCATCGATCACCGAAATCAAGCATCAGTGAGCGTGGTTAGTACTCAGATGGGGGACCGTCTCGAAACCTACCGCGTGCTGTTGTCATGTGTTCTTTCTTTCTGTTGTTCTTTCTCTTCTGTCCTTCTGTCTTGTATTAATGTCTTGTGTTGTTATCACCTTATATAGTCTAGTCGCTCAAGGTGCTGTGTTCTCTACTCTGTACATTTATGTGCTGAGTAGTGTGTAATGTAATGTAATGTAATGTAATTTTTTAGTAGATTATTCGAGCGTTTTATTAATTTTGAAGGTTTTCTTTTGGAAGGTGCAACATGGAGGAATAACAATAGCGTTATTGAGTCACTTTTCATTAACAACTGAAACTTATAATTGCATAAATTCGTATTTATAAACCATTTCCTATAAATTATAGTTATGCACTGTTTTTGTACCAAAGTACATAAACGGGACATTTATACATACAATGATGTCCATTGCTTACAAATTTGAATCCATGAATATCCCTTCATCGTCCTGAATCAATAAACAAAACATTAAAATTGAATTAATTATTTTTCAATGCAGACGTAAGCATTATTCAGTTTAAAAGTTTCGAGTTTAAGTTTTTTATATAATATTTCGTTGAATTCTCAAGATTTGATTGTGAATTTGTTGCAAATATCCATACAATCTTACTTCGCCAACTCGACTTTTCAATCTGAGATCGCAGAGCATTAGTACAATTATTCCGTCCCCAATATTGTACTGTAGATCTATGGTTATGTCGAAAATCTATATTTATTTTTAAATTCGCCATTGCTTAGCGTTCTGATATCACTGAGCCAAAAAACAAACATCTTTTTTTGACAGCTCAATTCTCTGATCTAAGCTTAAAAAGAAAAACGCTATATGTAGGCTCTATTCAACCTTATTATGGCTCTATGCAACGTTGCATACATTTTATAGATTATGGCTCTATGCAACGTTGCATACATTTTATAGGTAACATTTTGGTGTTTAGAAGCATTTATAAGAATTACGTAACTATATGAACGCTCTTTTTTGCATTTTAAAATAAGGCTGATAATTTTCAATATTATTCAGCCTTTGGAACTGAAGTGAGCTTTAG
This sequence comes from Eupeodes latifasciatus, assembly GCA_920104205.1. Classification (NCBI taxonomy): domain Eukaryota; kingdom Metazoa; phylum Arthropoda; class Insecta; order Diptera; family Syrphidae; genus Eupeodes; species Eupeodes latifasciatus. Next base: position 67,257,457 of record OV049925.1, read on the forward strand.
ATCTCTGCAATTTGGATCAAGTGGGTTTTTTTTAGCTTTATCAAAATGAAATGAAACATGTTTGAGCACACAAACCAAAAAAAGCGTAACATTTTTTCGAATAGAAAAATCAAAAATAATTATGTGTTTCACGCGCCCTTGCGAAACATATAATTTCATAATTCATAATCACCCTGTATTTTTCGTTTGAACTACACTACACGCCATTAAAAAAATCGTTCACTAAACACGCTTCCATTTTCAAACTATTTCACTGGACGCACTCTCCACAAATTGTTGGTTTGTGTGTGTGATTTCGTTAATACGAAACCTGACATCTTTGCTAGGTAGAGCTGAATACTTTTTTGTTAAAAAATATAAATTTTGTTAAATATTGAGCACATAAGTGATTAAAATTAAAATTTTCTAATCAAAAAAACTAATTTAATCGATGTGAATTAGAAATTTGTATGTGAGGATACCTTTTAAATAAAATTTAATGTAAGTATAGCTCATGCGGAATTTCTTTTGCATGCGATAATGTGAATTGTGAATTGCACCAATTTATCTTATGCACAGAAGGGTATTTCAAAAAAAAAGTATTATTAAACTTAACACAGCAAGTAAATATTATTTATAAATTTTATCATAATTTGCCGCTGTAAGGAGTTTTTCTTTTCCCACCAACATAAATGACCAAAAAGCGTTCCGTCTTTGAGAGGACTATGGCGACGGAAAGCCAAATGTCAGTTGTGAATTGTGATGTGAGTTTCGATTTTGATGTCGAGTTGAGAAAAAAGGTCTGGCATGTTGCAAATGAAGAAAGAACCCAAATGCATTTGTTTGGCTTGCAAAATTTTTGGAAGATGTTGGCGGTTCTTGAAAAAGATATGCGTTTTATTTTCTCGATGGTGCAAGTTTGTTCTTTATTATTTTGGAGTGAATGCGGGATTTCGTTGAAAACAAAACATTTTATAGAAATACATTTTATGATTAAGACTCTTAAATTTATCTCCGTATTTTATGTGACTATTTTTCGCACAATGTTACGAAATAATTATACTAGGGTACCATCATGAATGCTTCTGTCCTTAGAACCAAGAAAAACCCACACGCGCCTTTTTGAAGGAAAGCAACAAAATCATAGTCATAAACTAAACTAAACTATATGTTGACCTATACATAAAGATTATGTATGCTGCGTGGTTCTATTAATTATTTTCTCCCGAAATATATTATGTTCGCAAGTTTAAAATAAACAATTGCAATTTTTGTTTATGAAAGCCGCTAAATGATCAGCAATCAGCTATTATTTGTTTGTGTATCAAGAACGAAATTCTCGGATATGATAGATCAGCTCTTATTTAGTCCATTCAAGATAAATGTCTATAAACTTTAAACGTAGTTTATTTTCAATTCAGTATTTGGTTTATATTATTAGGGAAATCTGTACTTCTTTTTCGATGTATGCTTACAAGATATTTTATTTACAAAAAAAAAATGAAATTACCAACATAAATTATAGGTATAGGTAAACCTTTCCTAATTTTGTATGAAATGCGGTTCAGCTGTTAAAGATAAATTCTTTAAAAAAGGCTTATAAAAAGATGATGATTGTTTGAGAAATATAGATTAATAGTTGTTAAAGACTATTTACTTCTGATAGTAAACCTTTTTAAGATTGTCAGAAAGTTGTATTATCGGATTAATCCAATTATAATGCTTTTTCATAGGAGATTACCTGGTTTCAAACAACAATCGTCTTTCAGCAAATTCCTTCCAGTTCCGTTAGTTTAAGTCCTCTTCAATTTGTAAATGTCATCTTGATGGAACAAAGAAGAATGTAACAATATTTTGTTCATATTCACCTGCGATTCATTTCACTGAAAGGATTTCAAAAAAATGCTAATACATTTTGGTGAATGGCGATGTAAAAAAGAAAATATAGTCAGATAAAGCACTCAATGCTACGAAGTTTTAAAACCAAAACGATTGCATATTATAGCTTGAAATGTGGAGTGTAAAAATCTCAGGTGCTCAATATGCTTTAATTGTTCATTATTCAGATATTTATATTTCGAAATATTTTATTTTCATTAATATGTTCAATATAAACGCTTAAATTTTAATTTTACTCTAATAGAAATTCTCTTTGTAATCATTATCATATTAATAGAAAAAGTATCTTTTTTGAATTTTGGTAAAATTTAAGTACTACATTTGTTGTTATTTAGGTTCATTATATAGACCGATTCTTTACTGGTTGCAAGTAATTAAAGCTTCCATCTGAAAGGTAGACAGCTAGCTAGCTTTTCTAATTAAGTTACTTACTTAAAGGTGGCGCTACAGTCCTGTGTGAACTAGGGCCTCACCCAAAAAACTTCTCCATCTAGCTCGGTCCCTAGCTAGATGTCTCCAGTTTCGCGCTCCAAATTGGGTGAGGTCACTTTCCACTTGTGCACGCCATCTGATTCGCGGTCTTCCTCTACTGAATACTTAATTTCTAATTAAGTTATTCGTTATAATTTGAGCGTAATTCAGTGTTTGGATTTCTTTACTTTAAATTTTGTCGAATGTCTTAATAAACGTCTAAAGTCCATATAAGTGCTCCAAATAAAGTTCCGCTTAAGAATTTGTATAATTTTCAATCAATCTTATAAACGAATTGGAAGCCAAAAAAAAACAATAGTTTCATTTAAAATTTTAAAATAAATTTACGAATACGGTTTGTCATAAATTAGAACTTCAGCCTTAATTGAAAACCTCAACAAACACTAACCTACAAACAAATTGCACTCAGCCAAATAAAGCATTTGTGGACATTTTTCAGACTATCTCAAGAATATATTAAGTTATATGTATATAAGGTAAACTGGGATTAAGCGCAGCTCTACCGAGAAGCAATCTTCGTATCAAATTTTTCACATCAGCTGCGTACTAGGTTTTACCTCAAAGAGCTTCTATTTATATGTCGGTTTCCCTTAAAATAATGCTACGTGCAGCGATGACTACATCAACCGCCAGCCCATTAACATAACCTTAAAGTACTCTTAAAGAATTCACTATAATATTCCTTTTTAAAATTATTTATTATGTATGAACTACGTTGTAAATATTTATGTTACAAGTTAGAAGTTTATTTCTGATCAAAGTTATTTTTATTTTTTTTAATTGCAGCTTTAAAAATCCAGGTGGTTGCGAGTGTATTGTTCCAGGAAGTTTGTCGAACTTTATGAAAATATTTTTACAGTAACCATTTAAGCGTTATAATACTAAACATTCATAAGTATCAAAATTTATTCCAAGAGAAAGGAACGATATTTCTTTTACAAAAAAATGGCGGTAATGTTAACGACAGAAGAAGCTAGCAAATTGTTAGACTTCTCGGAGAAACTAGATATCGGTCTTTTGGATAAAATTGTTGAATGTCTCTACAGTTCACAAGGAGAGCAATTACGTTTAGCACAAGATATTCTTACAACGCTCAAAGAACACCCAGATGCCTGGACTAGAGTTGATAGTATATTAGAGTATTCACAAAATCAGCAAACAAAGTTTTATGCTCTGCAAATTTTGGAAGAAGTAATCAAAACACGTTGGAAAATTTTGCCAAGAAACCAATGTGAAGGCATCAAAAAATATGTCGTCGGTCTTATTATAAAAACATCATCCGATCAGGATACTATGGAAGCCAATAAGGTTTACTTAAATAAGTTAAATATGATTTTGGTGCAAATTTTGAAAAGAGAATGGCCCAAAAATTGGAACACCTTCATCTGCGATATAGTTGGAGCCTCTAAAACGAACGAGAGCCTCTGTAAAAACAATATGGTTATATTAAAAAATTTGAGTGAAGAAGTATTTGATTTTTGTGGCGGACAGATAACTCAGACAAAAGCGAAGCATTTAAAGGATGCTATGTGTCAAGAATTTTCCGAAATATTTCAACTATGTTCATTCGTCCTTGAAAGTTCTATGAATGCGCCATTGATTGCGGTTACCCTAGATACTCTGTTGAGGTTCCTCAATTGGATTCCTCTGGGGTATATTTTCGAAACAAAGCTGGTAGAAACACTTATTTTTAAATTTCTCAGTGTCCCCATGTTTCGTAATGTAACACTAAAATGCTTAGCAGAAATCTCTGGCCTTATAGTGCCTAATTATAACTCCAATTTTATAAAACTCTTCAAAGACACGATGGAACAATTGGATCAAATGATTGGACAGAATACTAATATGAATCACATATATGCCAACGGTTGTGACATGGAACAAGAATTCGTTCAAAATTTGGCCATGTTCTTATGTACTTTTCTTAAAGAACACGGAAAACTCGTTGAAGATGTTAAATATATTGATTATTTGAATAAGGCTCTACTTTACTTGGTTATGATATCGGAAGTGGAAGATGTGGAAATATTTAAAATCTGTCTCGAATACTGGAACAGTCTTGTAGAAGATCTATACAATTCAGATAGTATTAATGCAGTTCACATACAAACCGATGTGGTTTCTTTACTACCGAAAAGAAGTTCATTCTCACGTCGCCGATTTTATGGAAATATTTTATCCAAAGTTCGTTTTATTATGATTTCTCGTATGGCAAAACCAGAAGAAGTGCTTGTTGTTGAAAATGAGAATGGCGAAGTTGTTCGGGAATTCATGAAAGATACAAATGCTATAAATTTGTACAAAACCATGCGCGAAACACTGGTATTTTTAACCCATTTGGATTATACAGACACGGAGCGCATCATGACCCTGAAGCTCTTAAACCAAGTGAATGGAACTGAATTCTCCTGGAAGAATTTAAATACACTTTGCTGGGCAATTGGATCAATTTCAGGTAATTTTTTTTTTAAATTGGGCACTCGGTATACTTATGATTGTCATAAGATAATACTCGACTTATTCTCAGTTAAGCTATTCAGTGAAAGCTATCTCCTATCTTCTAATAGTTTAGTCAAACCCAATTCACATAACAAAGTTCAATATGATTTCTCAAATTAATATATGTACATACATACATATATAAGTAACCCGTACGTGGATATATTTCAGCCGTAGTATGTTCGTACTGCACGAAGAGTTTTCATAAGCGCCAACGGCAGTCTTAATTGCGACGGCTGTTTTAGGAAAATTAACACTGAAATTTGTCTTGGAAGTTCGACGAAAAAAAGGTTAATTTTTCCTACTGTAGAAAGTATGACAGAAAGCTTAAAGGTATGTGAATTATGTCTTTAAAAGGTATTTACACAATTGGTGACATTGTTAAGGGTTTTCACAACATACAAAGAATAAGTGCGTTTTTTTCGTATTCCATAAATATAGTAAAGTGAGAAATTGCCAACAAAACGATCCGCAGTAGTCCGGTTTTTATATTTGTAAGTTGATACAACTGAATATTTGCCAGAATAATTTATCAAAAAATTCCAAAAAAAAATAGCGAAATTCAGACCAGGGGTGAAATCGTGTAAGCTGATTTTTGATAGTTGACTATCAAAATCAAGAAAATACATCTGCGTAATGTGATAGTCGATTTCAAAGTTTTAACCAAACAATTTGACATAAAATAAAAACTTCAATAAGTGGGTTTGTTCATAGACTACTACATTAACATGTGGTGTTGAAGCGAGCTTGAAGCTCGCCTAAATTCTTTATATACCTGAATCGAGTTGAAATGAGCTTGATTCGCTCGATTCCGGTCGGGGATCGGAAATTTGTGAAGAAAAACCTGTGTGGAGGAGTTGGTTTTACAGATAATGCGTTATGGTCTGTTTATTTGCATGTTTGTGAACAAAAAATATAGTTTTGTTTTAATCAAATTAAAAAAAAAAAATTGCACATGGAGGAGGTAGCATATTCCTATATGGTGCTGAACTATTCAGTTTTTCATTGTTTAACACGAATCACTTGCACTTCATAAGAAACATCGAAACACCATTTGCATTTTTGAAAGTGCTGTCAAACTTAATCATTTTTAAATCTTCTTGTACGGTGGAAACACCAAAAAAGATTTATTTAATCTAAACTAAGATACACCTTTGGTGGAAACATAGCAAAACATTTATTTCTTTTCTATTGTTTTCTCTTGCAAAATAAGACCAGTTAGTCCATTTTCACTAACAAAACTAAATAATATTAACAGTAATAGATTGATTTTTTCCCCAATGGAAAACACACATGATTCCAAATGCACAACTACTCAACGAACACAGTCATCGAGATACAAATGCAATATCAATCGTACCAACATTTGAGAACGAAATCACATATGGCGTTTTTCTTTTTTAGTTCAGAGCAGAGCTCGAACTGTCAAAAAAATAATTGTGTTTCTTTTTGAGCTCTGATCGCTCAGAGCTTCAAATTCGTGTTTCTTTTTTAGTTCTGAACATGTTCAGAGCGCGCTCTGTGAGCTCAGAATAAAATAACAGAGTAAACGGAGTAAAATGCTGAACACAAACAATTTGATGTTTGAAAGCCGGGAAATTAAAAAAAATCATCGTCAAAACAATAAAAATGGCGCAATAGGCTGGTCGCTCTAGTGCAGAAGGAAAAATAATTTAGAAAAAATTAATTGCATATAGCATTTTTATGAATCAAATTTATTTCAGGCGTCTAATGGACCAACGCTATGACTGTTTTTTTTAATTGATTTGATTAAAGAAAATTTTTAACGCCTTCAAACAGACGACATTTCAAATCATGACAGTTTAGTGCTCAAGTTGTTTCATAATTAAATCAGAGAGCTCTGAACATACTCTGCTCAGAACTTTACTCTACTCTACTCTGTTCGCTCAGACTCTGCTCAGAGCTCAGCTCTGAACTAAAAAAGAAAAACGCCAATAAGATCCATTCGAGGCTCGTATAAATGTCAAAAACCTATCCATAGTGAGATTCTACTCTAACTTTTATCGGTGTTATTCATACTATGGATATTGTTTTTGTTATTCGTGAAAAATCCTACTATACTATGGATAGATTTGCCAACAAAACACGGGTAATATGTCAGTTATCAAATTATTTAGTCATTAAACGGTCTGAAGCGCCCTGAAATGCCATGCAAGTACTAAAGTCACGGCTACACATAATTCCCCCAAACATTTTCTTCGAATTTTAACAATTGTAGCACTTAGAATGAGAAATGTTGAATGGAGTTTTAATCCTTTATTCTAAAAACATATCGTCAGTAGTTTTTCACATAGATAGAAAAGTGTTACTTTTCTCCATCTAACTTTAAACTACAGGGTCTGTCAGGTATGGAAGATTTGAAAAAATTGTCATCACCAAAACTCAAATTTTATTTAGGAATGTATTCTTTAGATGTTGCCATTACAAAACCATTCAAAAAAAATGAAAATTAGATATTAATTACGTATGAAAAATCATACACCTTTAAAGCATTTGAGGTAGAACTGCTGGAATATCTTGAGTTATTGTCTCACTTAGGGTTTCGAGTACAAGTGGTTTGCTTATGTTAACTTTCTCAAAGATAGCCCCATAAAAAGTAATGAGGGGAGTCATTCCGTAATTTTCAAAACGACAATCGTCAAAACGATTATCATTAACGATATCGTCAATAATGGCTGAATCACAAACACGCTTCAGCTTCCGCTTCGCCTGACGTTTACGAGTTCAGCCATAGGAATTCAATGCATGCTATCACAGTGGAGCTTCGACCTTTTTTTTATTTTTTAATTGTTTTTATTAGTTTTAATTAGTCTTAATTCTATTTGTACAATTGCTTAAAAAATATTAGTTTTTAATAAGAAGTTGATTTTTGATTTAAATAAATTTAAGCTAACCAAATTTTTCACAGAGTTTGTTTAAATAGAAGTTAAATTTTAATTTATTGTTAATGTAAACACCTAGATATTTTATTTCCGAAACACACTCAATGAAATCACCATTTATTGACATATTTACATTTGAATCGTTACTATTTACGCACATACATTTCGTTTTTGTTGTATTTAGTTTTAATTTGTTTTTGCACAACCATAGGTATATTGAATCCAAATCTCTTTGAAGTAGTGTTTCCAGAGTAGGGACGTCCTTGCCACTGACATATATAAGCGTATCATCCGCAAACAGACAGATCTTGCAAGTAGATAAAGCTTCACCGCAATCGTTATAGTACGTTTCCACCAACAAATAATCCAAGATTTAAGGCAAGTGATTTAAAATAAATCATGAGGTGTTTCCACCAAAGAAAAGGAGATTAATTTGACGTTTGGTTTATGTCATAACAACCAAACTTCAAATTATTCTCCTTTCAAAAAGAAAAAAATGTATTTGTTCACTCATCATCTGTAAGTAATTAGTTTTATTATATTCTTGTACATATTTATTATTTTTGTATACTTACAATTTATTTCGTCTGTGATTTCTTGAAAGTTGTTTATTGTTTTGAATTTGAGTCATATGGAAGTGAGACAGATAGTTTTTGTTGACATTTCCATCTGTCAATAAACGAAATTGGCGTTTAAATGGGTCAGTTCAACAATTATTCTCCGAAAAAAAAGTTTGTTTGATTTGACAAACTAATGTTTCCAAGTAGATTTCAATGAGTTTTATTTGAAATCTTCATTTGAGGAGATTAAAATTTGTATGGTAAATCTTTGAGATTTCAAGGAGATTTGTGACAAATCTAGCTAAATCTCGGTTTAGTGCCCGGTGGAAACGTAGTATTAATATAAAGCAGGAAAAGCCTCACGTTTCGTTTGACAATCGTAGGGATAAGAACGTAATGTAACGTAATGTGACTCCAAACGGAAGCTCTAGTTCAATTATCTGAATATTTGCTTTGTCTGACAGCTGTAAAAAAATGTCAACGAACAAAATATTTGCTCTTTGGAGGGATGAAATAATAGAAATGTCATTCAAAGCAACCTCGAAGCAGGCCCACCGTAACGCAGACGAAGCCGAAGCTGAAGCATGTTTGTGATTCAGCCATAATTTGCTTCACGTAACTTTATCGCTATCGTCTCGTCAATCGTTTTCAGTAGTAGATCGTTCAGTATACTTCAAATACTATTATACTATGACTGAAATGTCAAAAAGAACTCAACGAAAGATAATGCTTGTTCAATAACTTGAAAATGTTATTAAACTTGGTTTTCTATATGGGAAATTTTGAAAATTTGCAAAAAAAGGAATGTTAGTAAACATGCCAACTATTTTGTGATGATTATTGTTATTATCACTTTTTGTGTTTTCATTTGTTGCCGTAGACGATAAAACTATAATATCAAAATGTTTTGTTCATGTCTGATATTTTTGTAAATTAATAATTCTAATTATAATTTAGAGTATACATATGTATGTCAGTAACAGACAATCAGCTGCAATATTAAACCCAATTCTTACCAAGGGAAGGAAGATAAGACTGCATTTTATCCACAGGGGACAAAAATATTTGTTGTTTCCGAAACTACTTTGGATTAGTGTTTTGTGCAAGAGCGATACTAAAAGCGTTGCCTTTCGAACATACCAATGTTCCTCCGCCCCCAAAGTTTCAATGGTTACAGCAAATATTAATATGGAAGGTATATAGTATGTCTGACAAATTTATTGTTTCCAATATCATCATTATCATTCCAAGACTGACCAAAACTACAATTGTTTTAAGAAAGATTACTTATGTACATATTTATGTTTTGTATATAAAAAAATGCTTACATATGTACATATGGGTTTTCTTCGTAACCATATTATTTGTATTTTTTTGAGTTTTTATTTTCATTTTGTAACAAAACTAAACTACGCCGAAACATTTTTGCTTCAATTTGTTTTGGTTATCAATGGAAATTAATAGCAGACGATACCTACTTAGCTATCGTGCAAACGCTATCACTTTGACGATTATCGTCTTAGGTGAAGTGAGACTATCGTCGAAACGATATCGTCTAACGATTATCGTTTTACGGAATGACCCCCAGGTGATTACTGCCATTCCACATCACCACGCAATGAAATCAGTCGTCCAGGGAATGTTTCTCTTAAAAAACTTATTGTTGCTCTTGATATATGACAAGTCATCACATTTTGTTGCAACCATATAGTGTTCAAGTTGATACGCCGTCTTCTCAGTTTCGGCAAACAAAAATCACGCAACATCTTCAAGTAACGAACGTGACTTACAGCCGATCGACGAGAGCTGACTTCAACTGCTTGACGTACTCTTTCAATATTTTTTGGAGTCCTTACCGTTCGATCACCTCCTCGCGTAGTTTCATGTGTCAAAGAACTAGTTGTATGAAAGCTATTTATCTACTTCATTATCGTATCAAACTTTAGAACACTAATGTGGCGGTCAATATTAAAATGATTTCGGAATCATCTCTGTGTTTCAAAGACCGAACGGCTCGTTTTTATGAACGTTCATTTCCATTGTTACCGAAATGGCTTCTCGCAACGAGTCAGTACTACCCATACTTATAACAACGCAGTTTGTCCCACCTCGCTTGACGCCCCGTTCAAATCTTTCATACCTCGCTTCCGGAACCCTGTATTTATATTTTTTGTCACAAAAATATAAATTTTTAATTAGAAAAAAAACCTTAAAATGTAATCTATTGATTAGAGCCGTTTTCAAGGAAGTGAATAAGTGAGTAAATTTAACAAATTACTACAGCCATTACCATATTTGTATGTTACTATATAAAAATGTATATCACTTATTAATAATTTGTATATTTGTTTAAATAATTAATTTATTAAATGTAGGTGCTTTCGTTGAAGAAGATGAAAAACGGTTTTTGGTCACCGTCATCAAAGATTTACTGGGCCTTTGCGAACAAAAAAAAGGCAAAGATAATAAAGCAATAATTGCCTCCAATATTATGTACGTTGTTGGACAATATCCGAGATTCTTGCGGGCTCATTGGAAGTTTTTAAAAACTGTGGTGAATAAATTGTTCGAGTTCATGCACGAGACACACGATGGCGTTCAGGATATGGCCTGTGATACATTCATCAAAATAGCAATCAAATGCAGAAGGCACTTTGTAACAATTCAACCAAACGAAGCATGTACTTTTATCGATGAAATCTTGAGTACAATGAGTTCGATTATATGTGACTTGCAACCGCAGCAGGTAATCTAAAATATTTATTTTTAGTGAAAAGAAGTAATGGGGCTAAACATTTTTTTTATTTTTTTCAAACAGGTGCATACATTTTATGAAGCTGTGGGTCATATGATTGCTACGAGCACAGACCAAGTTCAGCAAGATGCATTAATTGAAAAGTATATGTTATTGCCCAACCAAGTTTGGGATGAAATTATTTCGAGAGCGTCTAAAAACGTTGACTTTTTGAAAAATATGTCTGCAGTTAAACAACTAGGAAGCATTTTAAAAACAAATGTTGCTGCCTGTAAAGCTCTTGGGCATGCTTACGTTATACAACTTGGAAGGATTTACTTAGACATGTTAAATGTTTATAAAATAACATCTGAAAATATTATTCAGGCTATTGCTCTTAACGGAATAAATGTAAATAACCAGCCGCTCATCAAAGCCATGCACGTAGTTAAGAAGGAGACCCTTAATTTGATTTCGGAGTGGGTACTGCGTTCGAATGATAACCAAATGGTCATGGAAAACTTTATTCCTCCGCTTCTTAGTGCGGTGCTTCTTGATTACCAGGTGATTTTTTAAAATTATTTTTCCTAGCTTAAAACATTTGTATTATATGTTTATTGTTTTTTTTTATTATTATTTAAGCGTTGTAAAATCCCAGCAGCTCGTGAGCCAAAAGTTCTTAGTACAATGGCTGTTATAGTGTGTAAGTTAAAGGCCCACATCACAAATGAAGTACCAAAAATTTTCGATGCTGTTTTTGAGTGCACCCTTGACATGATCAACAAAAACTTCGAAGATCATCCTCAGCATAGAATTAGTTTCTATGAACTTCTCCAGGCAACAAATGCCCATTGTTTTAAGGCATTTTTGAACATACCACCAGCCCAGTTTAAACTTGTGTTTGATTCTGTTGTTTGGGCCTTTAAGCATACAATGCGAAACGTTGCTGATATGGGCTTATATATTTTATTCAAGGTAACATTTTGGCTTGTTCTATAATTAATATTCTTTGCTTTCATATATTTTATTCATAGATGTTACAAAACTTGGAACAGCATCCCCAGGCAGCACAAAGTTTTTATCAAACCTATTTTACGGATATTTTAATGCAAATATTTTCTGTTGTAACTGATACTTCTCATACAGCGGGATTAGCTATTCATGCAACAATTTTAGCATACATGTTCTCCCTGGTAGAAAATAATAAAATAACCGTCAATCTTGGCCCAATACCAGACAATATAATATTCGTCCAGGAATATGTGGCCTCACTTCTGAAATCCGCATTTAACCATTTAACTGATCAACAAATCAAAGTGTTTGTAACCGGCTTGTTTAATTTAGATGCAAATGTTCCTGCTTTTAAAGAACATCTAAGAGATTTCTTAATTCAAATCCGGGTAAGTTCATAGATAATTTAATTTTTAGTTTTATTTGAGTATTTATGTATTTATTTGAGACCGTGACCTTGTATATTGATATAACTTTTTAAAGATATATGAGTTATCCCTTGTAAACTATTTGAAAGTAACGTTTATTCGAGCATAAATAAACAAAAAAAATGATCGAAATCGGTTGAGCCGTATCTGAGTTCTTACGATTGCTGACGCACAGCAATTCATTTTTATATATGGTATATAGATATTTTGTTTATATTGTTTTTGGTATTTAATCATATTCTTATAACTTCTGATTTAATGAAAAATCAAAGCTTATAAAAGATCGTTTTATTATTGTACCCAAAATAAATATTAAAAAAGAGGCTGGGATGCGACCCACACTGATAACTTCCCATCCCGTCTATCGATTTGTCTTGCTTAAAAGTTTGTCTAAATATATCAATTCTTACCAAATTTGCGTTCTATTTTTTGTAGATTTTATTTTTTTTATGAAAAAACGGACTGTTGGATTTTTATAAAAAAATTATTGAATATAAAAAACAATATTTTCTGTGAAATAAAATAAGTTTGAAGCCAATATTTTTAATTTTTGAAAAGCTATTTGAGCCGAAAATCAATTTTTACCAACTTTTATTAATTTTTTTTGTTTAGGTTTTTATTTTTTGTAAAAAAACTGTCAATTCGATTTTTCTCAAAATGTTTCCTAATGTTGAAAACAATATTTCTTATAAGTTAGAATTAGTTAGAAACCATAATCTCAAATTTTTGAAAAGATATTTAAGTCAAAAATCAATTTTTACCAACTTTTGTTAAATTTTTTTTTCGGTTTTTAATTTTTTGTAAAAAAACTGTCAATTCTATTTATTTCAAAATTTTACTGAATGTTGAAAACAATATTTTTTGAAAGATAAAAGTAGTTTGAGTCGAAAATCAATTTTTACCAACTTTTATTAATTTTTTTTTAGGTTTTTATTTTTTGTAAAAAAAACTGTCAATTCAATTTTTCTCAAAATTTTATCAGATGTCAAAAACATTATTCTTCATTGCACAAAATTGTTTTGGAGATGAAATCATATTTTAGTCGTAAAATTTCGAGGTGACAAATTTTTTTTTTCAGTTTTTTTGATTTATAAAAAAAAACCGTTAATTGGATTTTTTTCCAAAAATATAATTGTTTTGTATCACGTTACAATATATAATATAAAATTTAATTCAAGTCTCTAGCGTTATTGGTTCATGAGATATTTAGGTTTAACCAAAATGTTCACCTTTTTTTTAAACTGCTATGGTAAAAAACCACCCACGCAATTTTCTTGAGAGCCCTTTCTGCATCTTTCTGCCTTAATATCTGTATAACAAAATTTATTTGAAGTCGATATCTCTTCTAGTTCTTGAGCTATGGACGACGAAAAAAACGTCGCGAACGTACGGACGTACGGACGTGCGTACACACGCACGCACAGACATTTTTCTAAAAATCTTTTATTTCGACTCTAGGGACCTTGAAACGTCGAGAAATGTCAAAATTTTCAATTTGTCAAATCGGACCCATTACAATAACTTCCTATGGGAAGTTAAAAACTAAAGATTTGTAGACATTTCCAACCACGAACCCTATCATATGTCTTGTATGAGTACCTTTATATTTAAAAATACCTTCTTGGGTTTAAAAACCAAAATCTCTTTATTGTAATTCGGTTGCAAACTTTTTGAAGAAATTGTACCTTACTATTTGAGTACATATATAAATAGGCTAAGATAAATGTTGTGGTAACATTTTATCAAAATGTATTCAACTGATTTTGATATATTTTATACAGTCCGTAGCATTAGTACCCGTGGCTTAATTGTTAGTGGTAGGTCCCCTCTATCCCTACAGTGTTACTAGCACACATGAATGGTTGAGAGTTGTAAGTCACTAGGCTCTGGTTCTCTACGGTTTTAAAGCCGCGTTTTAACTGTCGATATCATAACTCCTCAAGAACAACTTTTCATTTCTTAAATCATGGAAGTAATAATTATATCCGTCCGGTCCATCCTGGTTGAACTTATTTTCACCTGAAAACATCAATTTTCTACAATCGTTTAATATGATGCTACCATAAGTATTCCACGCCATGTAGTGCCTTGCAAAATTGAGCCGTTGTAGCTTATATTCATTGTTTAGCGGAGGTTTTTTTGCAGCTTCAGGTATCTGGGATTTTTGATGACTCGACTCATAGTCATTTGGCTTACTTCTAATCCAGTTTCATGTCTGATCTTATTCACAGTGTGTGGAATAATTTTGTTCCTTATAATAACGGGTTATTTAATTAGTTACTAACTACCTCTGGGCTTCTGTTAATTTTTCGACTTCCGTTTTACTTACATATTTTGATCGACCCATTTAAACATAAACAATAAAAACATTTTTTAAAAGCAAGAAAAACAACTGTTTCTTCCCAATAGCTTTTTTATGCTATCCTAATGTTACAAACAAAAATACAAATCAAAGAAGTACATTATATAACTGTAAGAAAGTTTAAGTGGAGGCGAAAGGTAAAAAATACTAGGACCCTCCGACCCTTCTTTGCAGTTTTTAAAATAGAATAAGAAAAAAATATTATTTTATTTGTCGATTCGATTCTCCAACACCTACTGAAATAATTTATCAATTTTTTCTATGTATTTTAGGAAGTAACTGGCGAAGACGACTCCGATTTATATTTGGAGGAACGCGAGGCTGCTCTACGTGAGGAACAAGCTAGCAAAAGACAAATGCAGCGCGCTGTGCCTGGAATGTTAAACCCGCACGAACTGCCAGAAGATATGCAGGATGAATAAGTTATTTAATTGTATTTTAGTTCTTGAGAAAAAAAAATGTTGAAATTGAATAACTGTCGAAGTATGAATGTAATATATATTGGAATAAATTTTATTCAAAATATGATAATATGTATGAATTCAATTAATATTAATTTGTTACCACACACACTGATCCAGTGATTACGACTAAGAATAAATTGACGTCATTAAAATTTAGTCTAAATAAATCAGAAAAAATGTAAACGAAAAATATTGTTGGCACCGTACATTTTAAATAAAACTACTGTAAAACAAACTTAAAAGCTTTTCTTAGCTAGTATACAAATTAAATGGACATTTATTTCTATCCACGCCTTTTTATATTTCTGCCGCAGAAGATCAATGGAATCCTACTTCCCAAGAAGAGAAGAATTATAGAGAAGTCAACGTTTAGACCTTCTGGAAATAATTTTACGAACGAAATTTCCATAATATTAAACACGTATACATTTATGTTTCGGAAAGATCAACATAATCAAGTCGACATCTTTTTTCACTGCTTGTGGATGTATGTTATGCCAAGTCTAAAAAGAAGGGCAGCTCTATTATACGCCTTAACGAAAAGGTCGAGGATATTTTTGTTGAATGTAGAATAACTGATTTGTGTGAATTTCGCTGTAGTCAATGAAGCCTTGCGCAAGAAAAAGAAAATCCAAACTCAAAAAAATGTTGATGTTTGAAACTTCTTGTTTTATTCGATAAGTTTATGTTATGTGCAACGGGGCAAAGCCGCCGATTCTCACGTACAACATCGACAATTTTGCGAATATGGAATTTATTTGTTTTAAATACGCAATGCCTTTCCATGACGGAAAGATGTTGTCTTCCAGATCACTTGACTTGCGTCGATTTAAAGCTTAGTTCTTATCGTTTCTAGAATTAATTTCATCATAAGATTCTGGTACGTCTTCTATAAATGATTCAGCATGAAAGGCCATAATTGCGTAATCTTCTAGATATCTTGGCGTGCTGGTAATTCTATTAGATCGACGAGGCTGATCCAAGGTTTTTTCAATTTGTTCGTTGTCATTTCTAACTTGAGTTTCAGTTCCACTTTCAGAGTCTTGTATATTTTGTTTTTCTAATTCAGTTTGTTCGTCATATTCTAAAATTTAATTTTCCGTTGCAGTCCAATTATTACTACTGTTACAAGTTTCGAAGGAAAATTTCGTTTCATCGAATACAACGTCATGGCCAAGAATAATTTTATGATTGAGTGGGTCCCAAAGTTTGTAGCCGTTGGGGCTATAACCAACAAAAAAAACATTTTTTGGATCGAGAATCAAATTTACTTTGCAGGAGTTGCTTTGGAATCTTCAAATATGCAACACAACCAAAAATCTTGATTTTCGAATATTTTATTTTTTCGCCGAACCAAAGTTCGGCTGGAATTTTATTTTTAAGTGATGATGTTGGACTTCTGTTTATTAAGTAAACGGCTGTTTGAATAGCTTCAGACCAAAGAGTTTTGCCGAGTTTGCAGTTGAGCATCATGCATCTTGCTTTATCGAGGATGGTCCGATTCATCCGCTCGGCTACTCCATTCTGTTGGGGTGTATATCTTATTCTTATTCAAATTCTTCAACTGTTTAGTTCAAATAAAATATTTACATATATGAAAGGGCCTAGAAGGACCTTTATAATAAATTATAAAATCAAAAGGGCTGTTAAAATGTCTAGGTCGTCGTATTTCAATCAAAACGACTTGCTTCTAGAAAAGCTACGATGAGAATGCCCCAATTCTCATCGTTTCACTTTTCACTAGACGAAAATTATTTATTGTTTTTGTTTCATTTTCAAACAATCCTTAACGACGCTTTCAAAGCTTATTGATCCGCTAGTAACAAATTTACAAAGTTTTAATTTGTAAATATCTTTATCTATCACGGCCATCCTGCAATATGCAGCGCTCTCGATGCATTTTATAAATTTTGGTTCTTATACACAAAACCAATCATTTCAAATTTATAAATTAACAATTTATTTTGATTACGATTTAATATATCAAACAGTTATATTGAATCAACATTTAGGATAGTATGTAATTTTAAACATCATTTTATGACAACAAAAAAAATAATCAACATTTTTTTAACAATGCAAAAAAAAGTAACAATTATAATTTTTCAGCAATTTTAATCAATAAAAATAAATTAAATTGAGTTCAGGTATAATCATCACAATGATTCGCATTCCCAGTTTGTTTTTAAATTGTTCCAGAATCTAAAACAAAACCAATTTAGTTATTATGCAATAACAACATTTTATCTTTATTAACAAAATAAAGAAAGCACAATCAAGGTTTAATACAAAAGCTTGAACATATTCACCATTGAGAACAACTACAATTTACTTTTACATTAGCTCAGAGGCAACTTTAAGCTTGTCTATTATGTTAACAATGTAATTTAATCAACGATATTAACAACAATAGCTCAGAGGCAATCTTAAGCTTGACTATTGACCAACAACTTCAAAAGTTACAATAGCTCAGAGGCAATCTTAAGCTTGTCTATTGTACCAATAACTTCAAAAGTTACAATAGCTCAGAGGCAATCTTAAGCTTGTCTATTGTACCAACAACTTCAAAAGTTACAATAGAGGCAATCTTAAGCTTGTCTATTGTACCAACAACTTCAAAAGTTACAATAGAGGCAATCTTAAGCTTGTCTATTGTACCAACAACTTCAAAAGTTACAATAGCTCAGAGGCAATCTTAAGCTTGTCTATTGTACCAACAACTTCAAAAGTTACAATAGCTCAGAGGCAATCTTAAGCTTGTCTATTGTACCAACAACTTCAAAAGTGGTTTTTCAAAAATAAACCAATTAAACTTTAAATCCTTGCAATAGTTCAGAGGCAACCTTAAGCTTGTCTATTGCGTAATTTAAACAAAAACTTTCAAATAAAACATATTGTAACTCAAACAGACCACAAATTTCTCAAATTGGCATTTAAATAAATTTACCTTGAATCTATTGATCAACCTCATCTTGAACAATAATAGGCCTAAGAGATTCTCGTGATGCGGTAATTACAGTATTTGAATTTCCTCGCTTAAGCTTATACCGGTCAAAAGGTAATATTCCTACCACTTCAAATACTCCTTGGTATTGAACATCTAGCTTGGACTTTCGAATCTGATTGCTTTTATAAACAACTTTCGTTCCTATTTCTAGCCGTGTTGGCTTAGTTTTGTTTCGATCAAATCTAACCTTCATTTGAGTTGCATTTTCTTTAATATTTTTATCGGCTAATTCTCTTATCGAAATTATATCATCATACTCTGGTTCCAAATTTAACTGAGAAAATAAAATCCCAACTTGTGGTGTTCTGCCATTTATTCCAGTTAATATTTTTAAAGGTGATAATTTTGTTGTCTTATTAATTGTTGTGTTCAACGTCAGTTGTATTCGACTAAGGTAAGTTGTCCATTCTATGTTTGCATCAAAATTAGTTCTTAAAAGATTTGCAACTGTGTCAACATATCGTTCTACTTGACCATTTGCTCTGCTTATTCCTGGAGCAATCATATGGTGTTCAATTCCATACGATAAACACATTTTCTTAAAGTCATCACTTGTAAAATTTGTTCCTTTGTCACTGATAATTTTTAGAGGCACTCCAAATAAAGTTATAAAATCATTAATACATTGTATTGTATGTGATGCTTGCAGCGTTTGCAATGGACGTAGAACTATAAATTTGGTAAACGCATCAATGATAATAAGTACATAACGATCAACTCCTTCAGTTTTTGGAGCAAAAGGACCCATACAGTCGATGTGTATAGTATGAAAAGGAATCGGTTGTTTATCAATTGGATGTAACGTTATTTGTTTCTTTCCAGATGGCCTTTTGGCTACCAAACAAATTACACATGATTCTATAAATTTTCTGACATTCCTTGCCATCGACGGCATCCAAAAATGTTCTCTCATTTTCAAAATAGTTTTTTCCCAACCTATATGGCAATTATCTTCATGGTATTTTCTAATAAGAGACAATCGACATTTTTGAGGAACGTATAACTTATTGCCACTTTTATCTTTTCGGTATAAAAGCCCTCTGACCATAGTGTACTTTGAAATAGCTTCAGTATCTTTTTCTCTTACTTGATTCATTATATCGATTGTCATAGAATCTGTTTGTTGTTCTACTTGCAACCAGTTATCTGTTAAACTTGAAATTCTGTAACAGATTTAAGTGGGTGGATTTACTTAGATAATCGACATGTTGAACCATTATCCCCTTGCGATAAACGATATCAAATTCAAAATCCTGTAGATAAATCCACCATCGTGCAATTCTTGGCATTAAATCGCGTTTATCTTTTGTAGCTTTTATTGCGTTACAGTCAGTTACTAAAGTAAATCGAATACCTAACAAATAAGTTCTAAAATGTTTGATTGCATTAACAACAGCAAGTGTTTCCAACTCGTAACTGTGATATTTTGTCTCATAATGCTTAGTAGCTTTACTAAAATATGCTACTACTCGTAATTTATCTTCAATACGATGGAAAAGCACAGCTCCATAACCAAAAGCACTTGCATCTGTGTGCAATTCTGTTGGTAAATCAGGGTTGAAAATTGTAAGAACAGGTCTTTGAGTTAATTGGTTCACAATATATAACTTAGCTTCTTCACATTCTTGACTCCAATCAAATTTAACATCATTTTTAATAAGTCGTGTAATACAATGAGTTTTTGCAATAAACTCCGGAATAAATTTACGAAAATAGCTTGCAAGACCCATAAACTGTCTGACTTGTCTCAAATTTGTTGGAGATGGGGCTAACATAAGTGCATCTATTTTTTTGGAGCTCGGTCTTATACCTTCAACAGATACTTCTCTACCAAGATATTCAATTTGTAACTGAAGAAATTTGCATTTTTCAATATTCAATGAAAATCCACATTCAGTCAAAGCTTTCAATACAATATCAATTCGCTTTATGCCTTCTTCAACACTTGTTGATGGAATGACTACATCATCCATATAAACCAATGCAATTTTACTTTGTATTTCATTCCTTAAGGCGTGATCAATTGCTCGCTGAAAAACTGCAGGAGCATTAGCTAATCCAAAAGGCATTCTTAAGAATTCAAAATGCCCTTCAGGAGTCACAAATGCCGTTTTTTCAATTGAATCTTCAGCTATAGGAATCTGATAAAATCCCGATGCCATGTCCAAAGACGAAAAATATTTATTCCCAGCTAATTGGTCTAAATGATCATCTATTCTTGGCAATGGATAACGGTCTTTAATTGTTATTTTATTTAATGCACGAAAATCCACACACATCCTATGTTTACCATTCTTTTTTGAAACCAATATAACAAGGCTAGCAAAAGGCGAGTAACTATCTCTTATAATATTATGTTTTTTTAAATCCGAAATTATGTCCGATAATATTTTTTTTTCTGATATTGCCATTTTATATGGACGATAATTTACCACTGTATCCTTCATCAGGCGAATATAAAGGCAACCTGTTCTAACTTTTTCGTCCGGAAAGCCCTCTATCATGTAACGAGAATATTTACTTAAAATTTTGTTCAAACTTTCACTTTCATTAACTGATAATTTAGCCAAAGTGATTGAATCTATTTTTGAAAGGCAATTCACGATATGTTTTTTTCTTAAAGATCCTTTAGAATCTGCTACTATTTCTAAAGAACTATCCTTGAGTACTTCTCTTCCAATAATTAAGTCAACATCCAAATATTCTTTTCCAACAACGTAAAAGGTCACCTCAAATTGAATGTCCTTGAACTCTATAAGCAATGTCAACTTTTTTGAAAGATTAATATAATTCTGACTTATTCCTTGGACGGATTGGCTACATGGTTCCATAAATTTTTCATATTTAAAAGCGATTCTCTCATTTATGAGAGAACAATCCGAACCAGTATCAAAAAGACAAGCATAATGTTCATTATTTATTACAACATCCGAATAATTTGATTGACATACTTTGTTACACGCATTAACTTTCATTTTATACAAACGTTGCTTAGCCCAACATGAATTCTCAATATGACCAGATTTCTTACAAAAATTGCAAAGATTTTCATTTTTATTTGTAACTCCTTTCAATTTAGTATTTGTTGTTATAATATTCGGACAATTTGTCCGAATGTGGCCTAGTTTACCGCAAGCAAAATCTTTTTTTCAATTTTGATACGTTTACTTGTAGATGCGTAAGAATCCGCAGATCATTTGAGTGACTCATGTGAAAATTGATTTTTAGATTTTTGAAAACTAGACGTATTTAAAGTTTCAATACGCCTTGGAGAATTACTTATTGAGGATAAATGATCAATAAGGCTCTGAACATTGTTTGGCATAACAAAAGTTAACGAATTTCTCAAACTTAAATCAGTTATACAACCAATAACAATTCGAACTATCATATATTCAGGAATTTCAAATGGTAACTGGTGAATTTGAGCAATTTTTTCCATGATAAAATCGTTGTATGAGATGGCTTCACAACTTTCAAAATTCGCCACCTTCTTCAAAACTGCGACAACATTCATACCACTTGCAAAGGTATGGATCAACGACGAACGTAAATCTACCCATTGATAATGCTGAAACCCATATTTTTCAAACCAGGTTTTAGCTCTTCCCAATAATGCAGATTGAATTCGTGGTATAATATCAAAATCTTCTAAATTGTCTCGTTTAACCCTTAAATCCACATCTTCACACCATTTCTTAATATATACACGTGAACAATCAGGGTCGAAGACAGGAAACCCAGTTATTATTTTTTGTCTATCATTATCTTTAACCAATCGAATAATATCTCCTACTGCTTTTAAATTAATTAAATTTGGCTGATCGTTCTGAATAGCAACTTCCTCAACACCATTCTCCCGACTTTTATTAATGCCTATATTCATTTTATTTTATTTCTTTTTAAACACAGAACTGGACAGGACTGAACTGGACAAATAAAAATATAAGAAAAAAAATAAAAAAATTACTTATCTTTTCTATCTTGAAAAAAATGTTCTTCTTTTTTCATTTTTAAACTCCAAATACCTGGACTTTTCTTTCAATTATTTCTTTAGAAATATCTCGAAATTTTTCCTCAGCAACAATTCTGTCTTGAATTTTCTTTAGGACCCCAATAATTACATACAATTCTTGATTATTTGCTGGCTTAGGATGTATCCCACTTCTGATGAAAGGGCCTAGAAGGACCTTTATAATAAATTATAAAATCAAAAGGGCTGTTAAAATGTCTAGGTCGTCGTATTTCAATCAAAACGACTTGCTTCTAGAAAAGCTACGATGAGAATGCCCCAATTCTCATCGTTTCACTTTTCACTAGACGAAAATTATTTATTGTTTTTGTTTCATTTTCAAACAATCCTTAACGACGATTTCAAAGCTTATTGATCTGCTAGTAACAAATTTACAAAGTTGTAATTTGTAAATATCTTTATCTATCATATATATAATTTAACAGAACTTGGTTTCAATTTAAAATTAACAGGCCCAGGACCCAAAATTTTAAATAAGAAATTTTAGAGAACTACTCAGAGTATACGTATATACAGCTGCGAGCAAAAAAATAGCAGTGCATGGAAAATTATTTTAAATAAAACATAAAACATAAAAAGAGCTTTGATGTTGGAAATGTTTTTAAGTAAAGCTCTAAGATTCATTAAAATTTAATTTTTAGTAAGAATGGAATTTAATTTATTGCTAATTAGCTAAGTAGTAATCCAAAAACAAAATACACCTCAAAATAAAGCGAGCAAAATAATAGCAGTGATTTTTTTTTTCTGTTAAATTTAAATAAAACAAGGACACACACATTTCTTTTCAACGGTATTTTATTTAATAAAAACTAGTATTTGTTAACAATTATTATTTTTATTTTTTATTATTATTATTTTATTTTTTTAAAACTGCTTCACAACGACGTCCACAAGTCCCTGACATCTTGATAGTGTTATTGATTGCCAAGCCTGCTCAGCAACGCTCCATAGCTCTGTGTTATTTTTTGATATTGCCTTGAATACTTCTTTTTTAATGTCTGCCCAAATATTCTCGATGGGATTGAGGTCAGGAGACTGTGCAGGCCACTCAATGACCTCAATCCGATTATCTTGAAACCATTGCCTCACTGCTCTGCTGGTATGCTTTGGGACGTTATCCTGCTGGAAGACCCATTTCAGGGGCAATTCGTATTCGGCATATGGCAGCATAGTGTTTTGCAGGATATCCACGTAAGAGTGCTGGTTCATAATGCTTTTGATGCAGTATATTGGGCCAACTCCATAATAGGAGTAGCATCTCCAAACCATTATACTGGATCCCCCATGCTTAATAGTTTTTGTAGTGTATCTAGGGTTATATTCCATATGCGGGGGTCTTCTCACAAACTGCCGAGATCCTTTATCACCATAGAGAGCCACCTTGCTTTCATCGGTCCAGAGAATGTTTCTCCACATTTCCGGAGCCCATCCAAAATGTTGGCGAGCAAACTTCACCCTTTTAACTACAATGTGTTTCTTTAAAACTGGAACCTTTCTTGGACTGCGAGCATTTAAGTCATGCTCCCTTAAGTGCCTTGCACATGAGCAACGAACTGCAAACTGTGGATGTTCGCATATTTTGACTTTTCTTTCACATGAGCTTTATTTCTATTCGCAGACAGCGACGAATTGTCAACCCTTTTCTCCATATTTTCCTCAGCCATGATCTTTCACACAAAAACAAAACAAGAGTGGTATAATTTTGAGGTTAAGTTGAGCGCGAACAATTTATTCGTTGAAGTGTGGATGTTATGTGGAACGCGAATAGAGTTTGACAGTTCGCAGCAACCACACTGCGATTCGTTACTACCAAATTGTTTTTACAAAATTCTCTTGTTTTAGAGAACAAAATGCAAATTTTATTATCCTAATATTAGTGTCAATTGGTTTCTTATAATTTAAATGTGTTTTGTGTGGAATTAACTTTTTGAAATGTGTAAAATCACGTTTGTTCGTCCATTCGCAGTTCGCAGTTCGTTGCTCATGTGCAAGGCACTTCAGTGTTCTCCTCACCGTATGTACACCAGACGGAACCTCAAGCTCGGCTGCAATCTCTGTAGCTGCATCTGTAGGATTATTCTTTGAAAAGCGACCCACACGTTTTATATAAGATGGTGTAAGAGATTGTTTCCGTCTATCGTTTCTGCCCTTCTTTCAAAGGTTAGGCGTTCCTTAGCATCTTCGCTGAACAGCCAAGAAGTTCCTGAACCATTTTGTACGTTTTGCCTTCAAAAATGAGCTTTATTATAAATTCCCGCCTCTTCAGTGTGTAGTGTTTACCTCAACCCACTTTAAATTATTAAATTCAATAATTTTATTACAATTTTAACGGAAATATAAAATAGAATAACAGGACTTGTTTTTATAAATTTTGAAATCAAAATTTTAATTAAAACACAATTATTTAAATTAAATTTGTCAATCACTGCTATTATTTTGCTCGCCTAAAATAATGAATCACACTACACAAAGCGACATTTAAACAAAGTAATGAGAATTTACCGTTAAATTATCACTTGCACCTTTTAAGATAATTATTACTCTTAGTACCAAAATAAAGTAGAGTTGCGAAAAAGTGTCTGTGTTATTGATTTATGAAAAATTATAGCTTGTTGCCTATTACACTGCTATTATTTTGCTCGCCACTGTACACTTCCAGCTCATGATGAATGACGACGGAGAAAAATTCAAAATTCCACTTTTCGATGGAACTGGTTTTAATAATTGGAAATTCCGTATAGAAACATTATTGGACGAATTAGAGCTACTTGAATATACCAGTGAACCTTATCAAGAAAAAGTTAAATTTCAAACCGAAGACACAGAAGCTATTCGCCTTCAAAAAGGGAAAGAATTAGCTGCTCATAAGAAGAAAGACCGAAAATGCAAATCTCAAATAGTTCAAAAATTGGCTGACAGTCACTTAGAGTACGCAAAAGATAAAGAAACAGCATTCGATGTATGGAAGACTCTATGTGATACATTTGAACGAAAAGGAATTGCCAGTCAACTATTAATTAGAAAATCTCTACTCAGCATAAAATTTAATCCAAGAAATGATACTCTTGCAAACCATTTCGTTAGTTTTGACAAACTTATTCGCGAATTGAGATCAACAGGAGCAAAGGTAGAAGAACTCGATATTGTATGTCACCTGCTACTTACTATGCCATCGGAATTCAACAATGTAGTTACAGCAATTGAAACTCTCTCAGGTGAGTCTCTTACTATATCTTTTGTAAAGAATAGATTGCAAGATGAAGAATCGAAACAGCTTGACTCGCAAAAATTAAAACGAGAAGAACCTGTGTCTTCAACAGCGTTTGTTTCATATCAAAATAAGTTTATGAACGAAGCACAAGGTCGTTTTCCATTCAAATGCAATTATTGTGGAAAAGTTGGCCACAAAATAGCAGTTTGTAGAAAGAGAGCGAACGACTTAAAATACAAAAATCAAAATTCGGCACATTTAGCCACAGAAAATATTAGTCAAAGCAATGAAGACGGTTATTGCTTTTCGTCATCAATTGCAGATGATTTCGATCATCACGTACACTGTATTTCAAATGTTCTTTATCGTTAACGAAGCTTGACAATTGAATGTCTAAAACTTTATCTGCAGTTAAATAAGTTCCAGATTTGGCAACTTTTATTTTGGTCGGTTTATGAATTTTTTTAATGTTTGATAGAGAGATGTTGCTATTCACCAGGTGTTCCGATGCACCTGAGTCCAGAATACAGTGTACGTAATGATCGAAATCATCTGCAATTGATGCCGAAACGCAATAACCGTCTTCATTGCTTTGACTAATATTTTCTGTGGCTAAATGTGCCGAATTTTGATTTTTGTATTTTAAGTCGTTCGCTCTCTTTCTACAAACTGCTATTTTGTGGCCAACTTTTCCACAATAATTGCATTTGAATGGAAAACGACCTTGTGCTTCGTTCATAAACTTATTTTGATGTGAAACAAACGCTGTTGAAGACACAGGTTCTTCTCGTTTTAATTTTTGCGAGTCAAGCTGTTTCGATTCTTCATCTTGCAATCTATTCTTTACAAAAGATATAGTAAGAGACTCACCTGAGAGAGTTTCAATTGCTGTAACTACATTGTTGAATTCCGATGGCATAGTAAGTAGCAGGTGACATACAATATCGAGTTCTTCTACCTTTGCTCCTGTTGATCTCAATTCGCGAATAAGTTTGTCAAAACTAACGAAATGGTTTGCAAGAGTATCATATCTTGGATTAAATTTTATGCTGAGTAGAGATTTTCTAATTAATAGTTGACTGGCAATTCCTTTTCGTTCAAATGTATCACATAGAGTCTTCCATACATCGAATGCTGTTTCTTTATCTTTTGCGTACTCTAAGTGACTGTCAGCCAATTTTTGAACTATTTGAGATTTGCATTTTCGGTCTTTCTTCTTATGAGCAGCTAATTCTTTCCCTTTTTGAAGGCGAATAGCTTCTGTGTCTTCGGTTTGAAATTTAACTTTTTCTTGATAAGGTTCACTGGTATATTCAAGTAGCTCTAATTCGTCCAATAATGTTTCTATACGGAATTTCCAATTATTAAAACCAGTTCCATCGAAAAGTGGAATTTTGAATTTTTCTCCGTCGTCATTCATCATGAGCTGGAAATGTATATACGTATACTCTGAGTAGTTCTCTAAAATTTCTTATTTAAATTTTTGGGTCCTGGGTCCATAACCTGTTAATTTTCAATTGAAACCAAGTTCTGTTAAATTATATATATGTAAATAGTTTATTTGAACTAAACAGTTGAACAATTTGAATAAGAATAAGAAAATTAGTTTGAGAAAATAATAAATTGAGTAATTAGGAAAGAAATGAAGATATGTAAGAATTAAGTAAAGTGAAAATATTCAAAGTATAAATTGTATTAAGTTGTTATTTCTAACAAGGGGTCGATTCCTGTCTTTTCTTTCTCTTTTGTTAACATTTTAAACCACAATGGCAAAATAGTCTTTCCTGGACTCAGACTTAAAACTTTTTGCTTTTTTCTTTTTTCAGACTTTTTGCCACCAATTTTTTTTTCATTTTTAAGGACCTAAGAAATGTATGTTTATCTGGTTAAACTTGTACAAAGCAAATTTTATTTCAATTCTTCAGTCATTAGGATCGTATTTTTTTATTTCTAATATTTTGAAACCTTAATTTTAAACATTCCGAACATGCTATTGTTTTGAGAATATTGTAAACTAATACAAATTTTAGATATCTAATTCAAACTAATACTAAGTTACTCAAACTTGGACTCTGCTTACTCAGCATGAGACACTCAAAAACTATAGTTATTTACAAATCAACGTTTTTCGATGGAAAAATCCATATTTTGTATCACCCTGTGTCTGTTTTCTTTTCAAAAAATATTTTAAAAGGATATTCTTAGTTGCGCTGCGCACAGAAACATTAGTAACTGTGACACATAGTGACAAAGAATGTCCTTAGTCTTAACCTTCTATTCTCGTGATTCAAAACAATTTATAAAAGACACTAAAATACATATTGTAAATTTGATAAACTTATACGTTTATTTGATTATTTTCTTCTCATTTCAATATTAATAGATTTTATAGTCAAATAGGTTCAATGTGATGAAATAATTGAGTCGTTCGTCATGAAGAAAACATCATCAGCAGTTCGTTGTGATAAAACTTTTTTATATATATCAACCCTAGAACTTAAAAGCTCTTTGAATGTCCTGATTTTTCCAGTTTATTGAATTTTCATAGAATATGATTCAGTGTTTTTTTTGCGATTTTAATTACAGTTGTGTAAAGAAATGCTATTTAAATTCGTTCAAGCTATGAACTAATAGTGCAAATAAAACTTCATGGCTATCAATAATATAACCAATTTTAAAATTAGTAAATCGTTTAGTTGAATGAGAAACATACAAGCATCTAAAACAAAAATAAATCAACATTAAGAGGTACGTACCTATTTATACATATAAAATTAAAATATACTATTTTACAAAACTATTGGTAATATTTATAATTTACGCTATACGAAAAAAAATCATCATTTTCTTTATTCCAGTTTTTCTATTTATTTAAGCAAAACATTTTGAATATTTTTAATGTATTCATTTGTTTTGAGCTTAAATTTAAATGCCGAACATTTAAAAAAGCTGAACAATTAGGTATAACAATTGAAGGAGAGAAACGATTAACAGAAAGAAAATAATACCTGAAAATAATAATCGTCATTAACATAGTTCCAGAGTTAATAGGAATTAGAGCTTTTAACTCACAGTAATTAAAATATGGAAGAAAATTATTTATGGAATAAATCGTGTGTGCTTTGTTTTGTTGTTTGTTCAAGACTTTGGTTTTGCATTTTCACAAAAGATCGACCCAATTTATTTTTATAGTGCTTTATATTTATAAGCTATAGAGTTAGGTAGACCTAGGTATGTTTTATCTTCATTTCATATTTCTGTTTTAATTTTCATAAGAATTAAATTTAATTTATAAACTTAGGGATGTCGATATAAGTGATTTTTTTTCTTTTTTGCTTAGAAAAAAGGGATGAGAAACATTTATTACCAATTTAAAATATGCGAACAAAATAAATAATTTAATGTTGGCCAAATACACAAAAGCTAGACAATTTAAACTGTTGATCATTGGAAAACATGCGCATTAACAAAAATATAACAACATGTATGGGATTTCGAAGGGTTAAAGCGCGTAATTTCTCAATTTAAATATACTATTTATTGTCTAAGGACTTGATCGAATAGAGGAGGCGGATCCCGAACGCGGCATTCCGGCATAATGCGCAATTGCCTTCTGCGTTCTACAATGATAAACACAGTACAGAACACAGCGCCATTTTTCGTGGAATCAAATAAGCAAATACTTTTAAAAAATTGATTCTGATAACGAGATGGACAAACATTGACCTCTTTTGATACATGCATAATGTGGAAACGTACGAGTACCTAGTTAAATTTGTTTTCTTTTTCTATAGCAAGAACAAACTACTTTTTTCTTAAAATATAGTTGTCCTGAATAAGAATTTCATCTTAAAGTTTTTCTATTACAAAACCTATGCAACTTTAAAAATTCTATAAACAGCCAAAGACGGATTTTTTTAAAGCTAAGTTACAACACAACATATTAATTAACAACAAATTGTATAATACAAACCTTAGTGTTCTAGATACAGTTTAAATTATTTTAGTAGGTATCTTACTTAGTTTCTGGAAATTCTCATAATTATGAGTTTTTATTTGACTCCATAGTCATAGTTTTGAAAAATATGTTTTGGAGTTTATTGTAAGTCCTGATTACGAATCCGAACTTCGATACTAATTATCTTCTTAAATTGTAAAAATAACCGTTTTCAATAATATTTGTATACCTATATATTTTAAATATATAGGTTATATTATAGGGTTTTTTTAATAAGGTCGAGTGGATGTTGTGTGTAGATGTCGTCAAGGTCCATATGGTTCAATTTGGGCCACAAGAAATTAGTTATCATCGTTATGTATGTAGCTCTCGCTGTCGATGTTGACCGCCTCACTAACGGCGTTTTCAAAAAAGTACGGACCAATTACGCCCTCGCCCCAATATCCACACAAAACGGTAACTTTTTGAGGATGCATTATCACCTGGTGAACCTCGCGTGGGTTGGTGTCGTCCCATATACGGCAATTTTGCTTGTTAACACAACCATTCAGCGAACAAACGGCCGGCGCGGCGGTTGTGTATTATCATGAACTTTGAGCTCCTGGGTCAGTTGGGTCTTGTACGAGTGTAGGCCCAAGTCCCGACGCAAGATTCGCCAAGTCTGCGAAAAGCCGAGTTCTTGTGCACGGCGAGGAATAGACTGCTTCGGGTTCTGCTGTACACTTTCACGGACCGCGGCGATGTTCTCGACCGATCTTGCGTTCCTTGAACGTACGGGTGTTGGCTGATTGTTTACTGAACCGGTCTTCTCAAATTTGGCCACCAAATGTTAGAGTCGACTGTGAAAGGCCACCACGTCTACCGCGCAACGATTTGACAGATGTCACTAAAACAAAATGGCCGCCACGGGGCGCCAAAATTTACCCGCGCCAATTTAAAAACCCTTTATACAAAAACAAAACTTAAGCTTAGTGTACACGATTGCCAGGTCTGACAATCATTGTCAGATCTGCAAACGTCTGACAATGTGTGAAAATGAGCTGACAATGAGCTGAAAATTTTAATTTGTGTGTACACGGTTTGCAGATATCTACAAACATCTGCAAATCTGTTGCCAAATATTTGTCTGACAATGTAGACAAACTAATTTGGCCAAATAGCTAGCAATAGATTTGCAAACATTTGTACATTTTCTGCCAACCGTGTACACACCAAATCAAATTTTGGATCTGCAAATTTATTTTCAGCTCATTGTCACACATCGTATCAGTCAGAAAATTTGTCTGCCAATGAATAAATTTGCAAATGTTCCTCAAACGGCATCTGCAAATTTATCCATTGTCAGACGTTTGCAGAAACGTCAGAAAATGAAAAAAATTTGGTGATCTCCCAATAAATTTTGTGTACACACGATTGCCACATCTGCAAATTAATTTGTCTTCAAAATGATTGATGAACAAATTTTTCTGCAAATCAATTTGGTGTTTAGACGGTTGTCAGCTTGCGTGTACACGATTGCCAGATATCTACAAATTAATTGGCAGATATTTGTCTGCAAATTAGGAGCCAAACCATTTGTCTGCAAATTAATTTGGTGTGTACACGATTGTCAGCCATTCGAGACAAATTTTTCAGTGACAGATCTGGCAATATTTGCAGATCTGGCAATCGTGTACACTTAGCTTTAGCGACGGATTCATTACAAAAACGAAACTTACTTTTAAACTGTTTTTCCCTTTTCTGTTTAAAACCGTTTTAGCACAAATGTTTAGTGGATCTTTCAGATTTTTGTAAGACAGGAGAAATGTAACATTTTATGTAGATTTTTCGAAAACTTTATGACATACATACTATAACATTGGGGATTATAGATTTCAAAAACCATCATGAATATGATCGAAAAAAGCCAATTCATGAATTTAGATAGCCCCAAAAAGCATTACTTACTTACTTATCCGGCTCACAATCCATGAAGGGTCTCAGCCTGAGATACTGCAGTCTTCCATCGTGAACGATCCCTCGCATGCATTCTCCAGTCACTGAGACCAAGCGCTCTGGCATCCGCAGTCACTTGGCCCTTGTACCGTAGGTTCGGTCTTCCTTGTCGTATTGAACCTGGGGGCTGGGATGAGAAGACTTTCTTGGCTGGAGCGTTGTCGTCCATTCGCTCGATGTGGCCGAGCCAATGTAGTCGTCTTTTCTTGGCCTTCTGGACTACATCCACATCTTGGTACAGCTCATACAGTTCTCGGTTGTATCTTCTTCTCCATTCGCCATCTTCGCATACGGGACCAAAAATCCGTCGAAGAATTTTTCTTTCGAAAGTGCCCAGTATCAATTCCCCTTTTTTACTTATCTTCCAGCACTCGGCGCCGCGCCGTAGAGTAGGACTGGTAAAATCAAAGTTTTGTATAGCAGACACTTTGTCTTTTGAGTGAGGAGTTTTGAACCCAGTTGCCAAACCGAAGCAGCAGCGGTTCGCTAGGGTAATTCTTCTTCGGATCTCCACTTAGGTGTCGTTCGTGGGATTGATGTTTGTTCCAAGGTAGGTGAACTCCTTAACTACCTCGAAATTGCTGCTACCAACAGTGACGTTTTGTCCTAGGCGATGGACAGATGTTGCTTTGTTTGTTGATAACATGTACTTTGTTTTGTCCTCATTCACTTCAAGACCAACTAGTTTCGCCTGTTCTTCAATCGCTGTGAAGGCCTCAAGCACAGCGCTCTTGGATCGACCGATTATGTCTATGTCGTCCGCTTAGCCTAGGAGCTGGGTGGATTTGTTGAAGATAGTGCCCTCCGTGCTCACACCTGCCCTACGCACTATCTGCTCCAGGACTATGTTGAAGAAGTCACATGACAACGCATCTCCTTGTCTAAACCCTGCGCAAGTTTGGAATAACTCGTATGAGCTGTTACCCATTTGCACACTGCACTGCGTATTGTTTAGCGTCATGCGGCACAGCTGGATCAGTTTGTTCGGGATCCCGAATTCAGACATCGCCATCATAAGCTCTTGGCGGTGGATGCTATCATAAGCAGCTTTAAAGTCGATGAAAAGATGGTGGGTTTCGACTTGAAATTCGTTGGTCTTTTCCAGGATCTGCCTCAGTGTGAATATTTGGTCTATCGTTGTTCTGCCTGGCCTAAAGCCACACTGGTACGTGCCGATTATTAGGCGTGTACCATCAACTGAGCGCTCCGAGCGCTCAACTATTTTTTTTAAGTGAGACAAAAAATCTCAGCTGAGCACTGAGATTTTTTGCGGAGATCTCTGAGACAAAAAATTCATGGATTCATTTCTCAATTTGCTTGCTCACCCAAAACAGCTGTTCAGTTGTCATTTGTCTGGTGTGGCGCGTAATTTAAATTATTCTTTTCATGCTCCTCATTCCTTTTTTTATTTCTTATTTTATCTGATGAACTACTTAAAATTTGACGCAAAACTTGTTCTTGTTTGTTATCCATTTTAATAGTTTTTTCCAAACAAAGAATTATCAATAGAAAAAAATAATAAATTCACATCGAAAACTACAATTGACAACATATGTTTTTGACAGCTTATGTTTGTACGGAGATTCTTGTCCCACAAAACGATTCTGCCTCCGTCAATCTGACATTGAGCGCTCACTGAGCGCTCAATTGATGGTACACGCCTATTGTGTTGCAGAAAGCTTTAAGACGCTCACACAGTACGTTGGATAGGATTTTGTATGCAACATTAAGCAGGGATATGCCACGGTAGTTTTTGTATAACATCGGATCGCCTTTTTTGTAGATAGGGCATATGGAGCTTATCGACCAGTCAGTGGGCATGCATTCTTCCTCCCACACTTTGGTGATGGCCTGGTGCATGCGGTTCATCAAAACACCTCCTCCATGTTTAAAGAGTTCTGCGGGTATGCCATCCAACCCGGCGGACTTGTTATTTTTTAGCTTTTGGATGGCTCTTTCTACCTCTTCTCTGTTGGGGGCTGGGACTGGGTCTTCATTGACTGGTCTTGCTTCTCTTTCGTCATTATCTTGCTCGACATTTTGCGCATTCAGCAGCTGTTGGAAGTGCTGCTTGAAAACATCTACAATTCCCTGTGCTTCGGTGACTAGGTTTCCTTCACTTTTTCGAAGAGCTTGTGTCCCGGTTCTGAAACCAGAAGCTAATTGCTTCGACCTTTTAAAGAAACGTCGAGTGTTGTTCTTGGCCCGAGACTCTCTAGATCTTTGAGCTGAGAAACTGCGGATGCTCTTTTCTTCCTTCGCAGGTCTTTTTCTCATTATATGTACATAATGTATGTAGAAGTATTTATTCGAATTTTAAAAAGTAATGTCTCAAAAACATTACGTGATAGAGTGATATTAAAGTTCGATTTTTTGAGTCAGGGAGTTAGGAGTTAAACTTTTTTTTTTAAATTGCAATATTATGTTAAGTAACATTTTTGTCATCACACATCAGAAAATGTTAGATATTTAAGTGAAAACGACGTTTTTGTTTTTGATTGTTTACATTTTTTTAACGATTAAAGCACATTTCATTACAGGTAAAAACATAATGCATTCGGTCGGGATTCATTCTGCATTGGCCATTAAAAGGCAACGTAAGCGTAGAGATGAGCAAAAACGCGCACGAGGAAGGCGTTATAGCACTCAAAGTTCTGACAGTGGGGATACCCTTCATTCTCCCAATGGATCTGTCAAAAGAAGGCACAATCATTATAAGACATCTGGTAAAGCTGGTACAGAAATGTTGGAAACCCAAGTAAGATATCAATTTTTCTTAATTTATGTGAACTACATTGGTATCCTTACCACTACCTTTAAAGAATCAAGTCAGATATATAAAAGCATTTTTAATACATACATATGTATGTGAAATAGGGTATTATTATTATTGTTATAGCAACTTTTTCTCTTACAGAATATTCGGAGAGTACATTCATAATTAGAATTCAACTTGAAAACTAAAATAACATTATCTGAAAGACGTTTTTATCTCATACCAAAATTATGATGGTAGCGGGTGTTTTTTTAAACATTTTTAAATTTGGCAATACTTTTTTCGGAGTTTGTCAGATTTTTCCGTAGGCGAGAATATTCGGCGCATTATTGCTGACATATGGCCCCAAACGGCAATATGTGGTGGAAAATTGGGCCTCTCGGTTGTAATCTATTCGAGCCAGCCGCGACAGCCACTTGCCCGAAATCATTTTTAAAACATAATAGGAAACCCTCATCTTTATAATAAAGCTGAATTCTTGACCATTTACACTGATTCATTGCGTCACATTAAGTGCAGCGCAATTTTGGTTATTCTGCATTATTGATTATTGCATAAAATGAGGCAATATAATTGATTATATGCAGAATAGCTCAGTGGGTCATTGTATGGGCATAACAACATTAAATTATATGCGTTTTATTTCTTCTTGAAACACACGTCTAAAAAAATACCCGTTATGTGAGGGAAGTTGTGTGCTTTTGTTAAACAAAATTCAATTAATTTTTAAAATTTTGTGTGTTAACTTCAGACTCAATCATCTTAAAATTCCCACTTACGACTTTCTAAAAACTTCATAATTTTCATTTAAAAATATGTGCTCCGTCTCTTTTTGCAAGATTTATTGATTGGATTGATATTTCATCCTTCCAAGTAAAGTTTCCAAATTTATAAAGTGATTTGGATGTTTATTTATTTATTATCTACTAGCGGCCCGTCCCGGCTTCGCACGGGTAGAAATGAATAGATACAGTTATTTAAGTTATAAGCATGCTAATTTAAACGACCATGAATCACTAAATTAGAAAACATTTTTTTTTGTCCTAGACATTCTATGACTAATTTTTTTACACCTTCGGTTGGTTTTAATAGGAATTTCTAAAGATTTCTTTAGTAATCTAGTACTAAATATAGCCTATTTTATTCAGTGATAATGTAGCTTTCTAATGAAAAAAGAATTATTAAAATCGGTCCAGTACTTTTTGAGTTTATTCGTTACATATAAAAATACAAATCGTTCCTCTTTATAATATTAGTGTAGATGAGTAGCCTGGAAACGTACTTTTCCCGAATGAAGTCATAAAATTCATTGTATTCAGTAGAAATAACAATTTGATTTCCGAAGATCAATTTATAAACTATTAAAGAAGTTATTCCCGTGTACGATTTCTCAAGTCGAATAATATCAAAAGGCTGAATAATTGTTTTTCAGATCCATAAAAGTATGGGAAAATCAACTAACAACCAGAATAAACAAATCACGAGAAAATCAGTTGATTCTAAGGCTTATCAACGACTAAAATAATTATCAAAAGAATAAGATCATAACAATGCTGTCCTACTAAGCATACTAAAAAATAGACACCATTTAATTGGTAAATGTTTATTCAAATATGTATATAAATTTATAGTGTAACAGCTCGTAGAGAACCAGGGCCTTGTGATTTAAAACTCTCAACCATTCCTGTGTGCGAACCGAAAAACGTTTACTGACAGAAATCTTCACAGTTTTGATGAAGCTTTTAACATCTTTGTATTTTCTCTGATCGTTAAAATAGACGGAATCACAAGAATTAGATGCACACCTTAAAATTGTTCGTCTTCAAATTGGGGTTTTCCAGTTTCTTTTACCTCCCTTTAGGTTTTTATTTTATCAGCTGCTGCATATCCGGTCAGGTCTTGGTTTCTAACCAAGTCGATTTTAGTTTTTGAAACTCTTTTATGGCATGAAGTCTTAAAATTGTAGATCAGAAAAAAGTGAAAAAAGCATTTTCAAAAATGTGTGTGCGTATTCAGTTGAAGCGGAGTGTATATAATATGCAGTACATTTTTAACTTTAATATCGAAGTATGTATTTAAGATGATTTAAATTTTGTTTTTGTTTTACTAAACTGAAAGTCGCTTTTTTAAATTCTTTTCAAAAAGATATTCGAATATTTGTTTATTTAAATGTATTATTTATTAATTTATTTTATTTAAATAATTTCTCTCTAGATTGTTTATTTTTACGGCAAATCAGCCATGATGTGTGATTGCAAATCTTTAATCACACAATTTCGTACTTTAAACATCTATTGAAATATTATGATTTTCAACCTCCAGAGATCAAAGACTTTAAATATATTTTTTTGTTTTAGTTGCTATTAATTCATATTTTAAGCTGTAATTTGAAAAATATATGATTTTCAAACAGGTTGTTACCAGTATTGGGATGCTTCATATTGGTGTTGTATTCGTGGTGTTTGGAATATTTTTACTTGGAGCCGGAATAATTCCCGACGACGCAACTTCTTGGAATGTATTTGGTAAGAAATTTCCGTGCATAATTGAGTTAATTAATATACATATGCCCTTAAAGATCGTAACACTAGTTTATTTTGTTATGATTTTTTAAATTTAAATAATTTATGTTAAAACAAAATTTTGAAAAAGATACACACTGAATCTACAAATGTACTTTTGTTTTTTGATTTTGATTTTTTAACTTTAGGTCCAACAAATGCTTGGTGGAATGAGGTTACATGCACTGGACTCTTTTCTTTAGGATTGGGTATATTTCTTCTTGTTCTTAATTGCGTGATTAGTCGTAAGGAAGAAGAAGATCTTGAAGATTATGTTCAGAGGCAATTGACTAGATCTCGTTCTGGTCATCGTTTGGAGCGAGATGTTGAAACAGGAGTTTTAACAACACGTCACACTAGAAAAGCCGTTGCACTGCAACAAAATTCTACCCGAAATATACATGATATATCAAGCAATACGATAATTGGTGAATCTTGTGACAACGATATGCCCGTTGATACAGGTGAGACAGATATTTTCTTGAAATCATCACTTTCATTATTTAAACCTTAATAGGTACCCGGTTATATGAAGTTTAGGCTGAAGAAGTTAAAAAGTGGCCCACGGTTGTAGGTATCTTGCAAAGTATTATTGTGTTTTCGTTAATTTAAGTGTTTTAGTGCGCTTTTACTTTCACTATACATAATACATATAGGTCATTATGGAACTCGCCAGTCTGGAACTTTAGTGCAGTGCATTTTGTCCTTACATTTCGAATTCCATAATCGACCTTATAATTTCAATTTTTTTCAATTGTGTCAGTACTTTCTGTTTTATCGGTCAACCTTAGGTGTTGGAATAATTAATTATTAGATTTTTCCTAATAACAATATTTCTTTACTTTTGTATTAATCTTATTGTAGTATGTACGGAATTTCATTTATCAACATACTTATGTATTCTACAATTATGATTTGTTTTTTCATGTACCTAACAGTCCAAGAGCCTAATGTAAAATCACTAAACTCATCAGCTTAAAGACTTTAATTTCGCTTAACCGATAGATCTATATTAAATTGGAAAATGTTATGGAATGTTAACCTAATGTCGTTCGTCGCATGTGGAATATTTTTGAACCCAGTTTATCATATGCAACCCGAATAATTATAATAAAGTAAGAAACATCTCTAAGATTTGCATTAGATTTATAAAACAATCTTAACTCGAACCCAAAGAAATGTTGAATTGGAAAATGGTACTCCATAGTTAACTTTTCTTTCCCTATATGTATATAATATATAATGTATCTATCGACGCGACGGCGACGGAGCAATATTAAAATCTTTAAGCTCATGAAACGTGTAGACGTTTCCGAAAAGAAGTTTTATTTTTATATAATAAAAACAAATTTAAAAAATCTATGACTGATTATTTGATTGTTGCATCACTATATAATTTTCATGAAATTTTCCATGACTGTATGTCCTCAATAGCTCCATCTTTAAGGTCTTAAATCGACTGTATAGTAGTAGAGCATTATGGCATAGACCTCATCCTCAAAAAAAAAGTTAGGGTGTTAAATAAAAAGATATGGTGGCCAAATGTGATCACCTGTTGGAGAAATGACAAAGTCAGAAAAATTTGTCTGCAAAACTGCGATCTGTAACTGTAAATTTTGCACCATTTTTGTAGTGATTTTTAAAAATGTCAATGCTTTGCTGAAGTGCGATAGTTCTATTTTTAAAATCTGAGTAGTTTTACTTGTCAAAAGATGAGAGCTTCAATAGTGAGAGAATAAAAATCAAACCTCATCAGATTACTAGTTATATACAATTTCTTTAAAGAAATCCCCTACATGAGTATCACATGTCTGTGGCACGGAATATAAGGATCCCTGTCTATTTTTTTTAATGTTCAACGTATTTATTCTAAATTTAGTCTTCAATAATCTTAAAAAATAACAAGTTTGTTCTTGTGGTTAAAAATTAAACACAGTTATTCAGGTATGTTTCCAAGTTTGAAATGTAAACCGAATATAATATTTTTTAGAGAACATATTGTACATATTTCTTTCAAATATTGTTGCTACAAAGTTTTAAGCTGAGCACAGACAATTGTCAGATCTTACAACATTGTCAGACGGATATTTAATGTTTTCCTAGAGGACATAAGAAAGAATCTGCACACAAACGATGCATTTAGCCTTTTTTAACACATTATTTGTAAAGACTTTTTTCTTAATCTTACTGCTATAAAGAGAGAGAGAGAGAAATGATGAGATGGAAAATCATAATCCGTCAAATTTATATTATTTTATTTGTCTGTGTACAGTGCTCATATTTGTATATAAAGTCGTTGTAGATTGGTATTCAAAAAAAAAAAAATAGAACAAAACAAACAGATCTAAAGGATTTCGAAATCGAATTCTTAATAATTTTTCTTCTATCGAAAGAAGAACACTGATTTTATGGACTTCATATAAAGCTTTTGGACGGTCAATCAAAAACGCCGTCAACATAGAAAATGTAAATAAAGGAGAACAAGTTTATTAAAGTCACATTTCTAGTCTATGTACTCGTATGTCATATGAAATACTAATAACGTTAAAGGAAGATTTCTAGAGACGAAAAAATGAAGAAAATAAAAACACACCGTGACACCGTGTTATAAGTTCACATAATTATGTATATTGTATACATATCTTTTTCTCACACCAAAGACTCGTATTTTCTTGTACGCAAAAAAAAAAGAAATATGCAATTTCGATAATATGTATAACAGTAAAGTAAAAGTCCCAGGGCAGTTGAAACAGACTATTTGAAATTCGAAATACCTATTCGATGTTCCTAAGACTAAAACTTTGGGTTCACGAGGTTTTTTAAACATATGCAAAATCGTTTGGAGGTATAAAATATAGCCTTGTTTTTTAAAGGCATAGAACATTAAGCAAGTTAGTTTTCTTTGGCATTTCAACATGAATAGACGTCTGAGCTACACTTCCAGACTGTGCAGATCAATTCGAAGAAGCTCACTTTTAGTTGATTGGATACCTAAATAAACAAAACTTATGTATTTGAAATGATGATAATTCTCGAAAGTATTTTAAATACCCGTAAATCCACAAAAACTTTCTATTTGGTTTGCTTTATGGGTTGGCGGAATGACGGTGCTGTCAAAGGTGACCGCTATAGATCCATGATGACTGACTTTTTTGCTCATCAATTTACCTTAAGAATAGACTACGTCCGAGCAAGCCGTGGCGGTCATACATAAAAACTTCTTTGTTCAAAGTTCTATACTTCTAAAAAACAACAACCTTTATACTTTGGACCTATGTATTTCTTTTGACAGACTCGTAAAGAACCAGTTCCTGATTTATTTTATTTAAAATCTGATTTCTTACTGTTTAAAGCTCAAAACCCAATCTAATAAAGGTTTTTCAACAATTCATTGTTATTAAATTTTAAACATTGTTTATATTATTTTTTAAACTTGACATAACATTTCTAGTTTCCCAAAATTAAAGGAGTTTTTTCTTTAAATTGTTAACAAATAAGTTACCGGAATTTCATTGAAAAGAAATATTTAAAGTTGTACTAATAAGAACAAATTAAGAAAAAAACATACAAGAAAATACATATTAACATACATTATTATTATTGTTATTATTATTAAATATAACGCAGGAATCCGTGGTTTTAGTTAACTGTGGTAATTGTGAACTTAGTTTTTGCATAAAACTACTAACACCACCTTTTAATGTACACAATAAAATTTAATGTGTTTATAAAATTCAATAAAATTTTAAAATATAATAATTAATTATTTTTCCACCCATGATTGCAGGTTTCTTAGAAAAAATAGCCGAAGAGGAGTCAAAGTACATGGAGGACCAAAATGGAGGAATTTCTCCTTTAGAAAACGATAAAAGGTACTTATTAAGGAGAGACTCCCCATCTAATACCATCAATATAACAAGGATATAATAAAATCTCCTAAGCTTAAAAGCAGACCTAAATTACTTGTTTTTAATTTAATTTTATTTTTTGTGAATTCAACTTTATATAGAACAGAACTTAAAACAAAACAAGTTAAGATGTACATTTCATATTTCGTAATTTAAAGTTTAAGCTTTTATATTTAAAAAAAAAAAATAAAAATAAAAAAACATTTTACAGTTGTATCTCTACAGACTTAAAAGACTTTAATATTTATTGTAATATATAAACAGAGGAAGCATTATTTCCCTAACACATATGTAAATTTTTTAAAATAATATTTATAGTTATTATACAATTTTTTAAAAGAACGTACGTTACATAAAACATTTTGCACAGCTATCTTGCTTTATTTCAATAAAAAAATATAAATGATGTGATTACGAAATTTCGGGTGCGACATTTAAAATATTACGTATATTTTATTATAATATTACCAACATCGTTTAAAACACTCAAACATTTAGATAGAATTCGGAATTTTGATTTTCAATAATGTTGTAAACTAAATGTAAAACCGGTAGAAAAAATGTTGATTATTATTTAAGCAAACCTAATACCTATTGAAAGATAAAATCTCGAAAACAAACTTTATTAATGCATAATACGATCTTAAACTGCAATATCTACATTATATTGAAGATCAAACACTCGACCGAAAATAATCTAAGAATTCTTGGGTATTTTAGGGAAACCTAGGTACTAAGATGTATTAAGATACTCAGAGTCATAAGTATCGAGTGGTCTCAATCTCAACCATGGTAGGGTTCTTCGAAAAATATTTAAACTAATCGGTGTATCGTCCGAAAATATTTAACTAAACAGTATATACACAAATAATTAAACTATGTTTAAACGTTATAAAATTAAGAGTCTTATTATTTATACAGAATTAAAACAAAGCGATTCTTTCACAACCTTCTTAATCTATAACCTTCAAAAAATCTCTTATTTGCTTTAAAATTGTCTGATTTTGTTTAATCAATTTGAAAAGCGGTTGGATACAGTACGAGTAGTATTCATAAAGATTTTCAAACAATCATAAATTACGTCTTCATAATTCTATTGGCTTTCCAGTAGATATTTATTAGCTTTATTTGCAACCACATAAAATAAGAAACACAAAAAAAACACTATCTGTACTAACATTACATTTATAATTTTGACAATTTTATATTTGTCTTCGGTTAGTTCATAAGCGGTAAAGCTGATTTGATTTTAGAAAATAACAGAGGAATACTTTAAGCGACTTTATAGCATTTACTTTCATGAGCTTCCTTCAATTATTTTAAAGATTGTAATAAACGCTTTAGGTCTATAAAGCTTTCTTTAGAATGAAGACTGTAAGTATGTATGTTCGTTTGCTCAAAAATGTTTTTAAACTCTAAAATTAATTTACATGGGGTAAGTGCGATACTTGGATCGTCAGTTATTGTTTTTTTTTTTTGTTAAGAAGTTCAAACTTAAATTCGCACAAACCTCTTGCAAAACTGTTTAAACATTACTAGACTGTGTCGTTTTTATTCCCCACTTATTCACCTTGTATACAAATGTGTTATAGTTTCTTTTTATTTTCATTATTTTTACACATAAAAAAAATTAACTTAATCAAAATAGAAAAGAAATGAATTCATGTGTTTCGATTTAGTATCAAATTTAATCTTTTGCAACTAGTGGACCAATAAAAAAGTAATATTTTCATGTACATTTAAGAAAATATATTTAAGCATTTTAACTTAACCGTTTTAAATCACTAAGGCCCATTTG
Source organism: Eupeodes latifasciatus (assembly GCA_920104205.1). Taxonomy (NCBI): domain Eukaryota; kingdom Metazoa; phylum Arthropoda; class Insecta; order Diptera; family Syrphidae; genus Eupeodes; species Eupeodes latifasciatus. Next base: position 67,300,035 of record OV049925.1, read on the forward strand.
CTGAAACGATACTTAAATACTTAAGTTTACCAGTGAAACTTACATATATATGTTAGAGGTTATACTGAGGAAAAGTTATAGTTAAGCGTTAATGATGAACTTAAATATTTAAAATTCTTGTCAAAAAACGGGTTTTAGAAAATACATTGGATGTGATGAATATTTTTTTTACTTAATATGCATAAATTAATTTTTAGAAACAGTTTAAAAGAATCTCGTAGCTTGTGATTTAATAAAGATTTTCTTAAAATGGAAACTGATTCCATTTAATTAAATTTGTCTTTTTTTTTAATTTGAGGTCTTGGGTCGTCGCACTTACCCCTCAACAAAGAGGAGAGATCATTTGAGTGTATAATATCTCTTGTTGAATTCATTTAAAAAAATAGATCAATTTCTTTATTTAATTTTCTTTTCCATTAGTTGAATGCTTTTTTTTGATGAAGTGTGAAAATACATCTTTTTTCAAATTTCCGACCGTGTGATGATCTTATTAGCTGCCTCCCTCCGATTTGACAAATCAAAATTTTGTCCAACTCTTAATCATAAAACAACAATATAAAAAAGATTAAATCGGATTGTATTCTCATCTGTTTTCGATTAATTATAATAAAAAACGATTAAGATGAATGTTTTTCAAAACATGTATTTATTAAAGAAGATAACAACCTCTAAATTTTGATTTTATTCGTTTTTTTTTTTAAAGAAAACTTAAATAAATGTTGTGCGTTTAAAACAATCAAACAATACTTACATATATATTATACATCTTGAAATAGAGGTTTTGAAAAAATGTTATTGGATCTTTTAAACCGCCATAATGCATTTTAATTAACAGATTTTTACGTCACGTCAAAGATTTCGTAATCAAACCTAAAATCTACCGCACATGCATACATAGAATACATTAGTATAAATAAACTCATAAATGTATTCCGATTCACAGGAAATAGTTACCTATTACAATTAAATGATAGAATATTAATGCTCCTATTGAAATTAATTTTTCTTTTTTCCAATACCTACTTCATATGTTATAACATTGGCTTTCTAAAAGCCTTTTAAAGAAACAATTTTTACCAAAGCCAAATACTTTATTATATCAAAGTCTGTCGAAAGCACATACATGTATTTTATATTTTATTAAATTAATATTTTAAAAACTGTGAACACCTAGATACTTAATACATATATCTAAAAATAAGTTTTATACTCATATATATTATCTCCATAAGTGCATAACTATAAATTTTTTCATTAAAACAAATAATAAATAATATCTAGTACAATCAATTAATTTTAACTTTTGTTTTTATTTTATTTCGAATTAAGCTGGAACATTAATTGTTTTTGACAAACATGGTAGGAAATTTGTTGGAACCAAAAAAATACGTGTCACAGAAAAGTGTTTCATTAGTTTACAAGTTGTTGGGAACTTTTTTTATGCGATATGGCGAATTGCTTTCTTTTGATCATTGTAACCATAATTATTCCTATTCCCTATTCACCTCCTTGAAGAAGGACACATCTTAAAGATATGAAAGTTTAATTTAAATTAGTGGAAAAATCTTCAGGAATTATACTCTCTTACTTCATACATACATTAAAAAGCATAACAGATAATTGAAATAGCACACAAGCCATGTTTACAGACATTTTTTTTGATTATTTAATATCTTAAAACAAAACGCATTTATTTTTATAAAAAAAATATGTACCAAGCACATTATATGAATTTATTTATCATTCAGGCTTACAACAATAACTTTCAAATGTTAACGAGTGTATACATAAATAATTTAAAAATTAACATTACGTATTCGACTTTCGTTTTCGTTCTGATTTCAATAGTCGCATTTGTGTTTTCCGTTCCATTTCTTCATAATGCTCTGAAAACATCAACTTCATCACCGGATACATCAATGAAAAGTTTTTCAAATCACCCATTGAGACCTTTACAAAAATAATTAGATTTATCGAACGAAAAATTATTTTCTAATGTCATGCATTCTCAAATAATATTCATTTTAGTTACCTGCATAAAATCGAAAGCAATGGCTACATCACTAAGGAGTCCTTCAGGTATTCTAGGCAACTTGGCATATCTTTGACTAAAATGTGTCAAAATAGTATGCCTAGCGTTCATTTTTTGTGCCACACTTAAAGCCTGGCTTATAGTGCAATGCATTTTTATTTTAGCTTCTTCTAAGAGTTCATCTTCCATTGTCGCTTCATGTATCAGTATTGTAGAATTATAACCAAGCTCAATTAAATCTTCACAAGGCATCGTATCTCCACTGTAAGTTATTTTCATAGGTTCTTCTACTGAATCTAATAAAATTGAGACTCCGAAAGAATGTTGGCAATGTCTTACTAAACACGTCGACATTGAGTTAATGCCCATATTTTTCAAAACAGGTGACATATAAGGAACATCAACCTGAAAAGGAATACGATATTTACTAATTTTTCACTGTTATACATAACAATTATTTTAATCGATTTTGTACTAAAATATAATAAAGTTTAAAATATTATTAATTATAACTTGTGACTGGGTCAGGTAACATAAAAAAAAATTCAAGTCAGGTAAAACAAAGTGGTATTAATTCAATTTAAACACTAGATTCATGCAGTTTGCGTCATATCTTAAAACAGACGTTATCCCGAATATTAATCTAATACGATTAAGGCCAATCAATAAAATTGCTGAAATACTTTCTTTCTAAAACTGTGAGAGCAAGCGATTGTATGAAATGAAAAAAAAAAAAAAACTATTAACAAATTTATTTCTTACCATCTCAGCGTTTGGTATTAATTTGTAACTATTAGCTATTGGTTCAATAATATCATTATAATAGCTAAGCCATGATTTAATTTGCAATGGAGCAAACAAGCAGAGGGGCGTTTCCTCAGTTCCAAGCAGTTTACTTCGCTCCTTAAGAATACCTATTAAACCTAATTTAAAAAAAAATAAATTAAATAATTATATAAGCCAATAAAAAACAAACCAACCTATATGATGATCTGCGTGTAAATGAGATATATAAATGGATTTTATATTTTTTACAACTTCTCGCCAACGCAGGGGCCCAAAGAACCGAATTATCTGGCCAAGAGTTCCCTCGCCACAGTCCAGTAAAACATACGAATTATCTTTTGGTTCCAATAAAATTGCACTTACATTTCGAGTTTTATTTGGAATGCAAGATCCTGTTCCTAGAAATGTGATCCTTGGAAAAACTTTTTCTTCAGATGCTTTTTCAATGTTCTCATTTTCTAGGGTTGATTTTAATGTTAGAAGGGCATCTGTAAAGCCTTCTAATGCATGCGTTTCTTTTAAATATTCTTCAGGTGTATATTTAAGTTCCATAGACCTATCTAAGCCTTTATTTGGGCGAAGTCTAAAGCAGGTTAATGATGCAGCATCAGATATAAGTCGCGAATCTAACTGCTCAGAAGATATTATGTTTCCATTATTGCATTGGTTATTAAGTTTTGAGCGTTTGAATTCTTCAGTGACATCATCAGCGTTCGGAACTTCTCTGAAAATAGTGTAAGTTATTTATGATAAAAGTATTTGTGTTCAACTGAATAAGATAAGTAAATAATACAAATTAGATACCGACTAACATTTTTTTGAAGCAATACATTAAAACCGTGAATAGTTTAACTAAAATGTATTACATTTTATACCTTAAGCCATTTTGGTCATACATTTTGCATTGATGGAAAAACGATTACAATTAATTTCAAACCAACTTTATTGCAAGTAAAATGACCGCTTGCTTTCTAAAAGGGTGTTTTTTGAAGGTTATTTTGAAATGGAATAAAACAAAGATGATTTTTTTAAATTGACATGAAATCTCCTCTTTTCGTAAGATAATCTTCTTTGAATATAATTTATTTGGCCTTTTTTAACATTTGTGAGCGTTTATCGATAATAACGCGGCGAATGTTTTCATCTTAGTTGTCAATTGATAAACGAAAAATCCAGTAATCATGGTTATATAACTGTCACCATTGATTGTAACGTTCTGGTCAGCATCGTTTTTAAAGAACTACGGTACAATTTGAAGTTATATAACTCTAAAACACCCGTTACATAACAAACTTTAGGTGACCTGTCGCTTTTTTTGTAATCTTTTCGTTCGTGCTTGATATGTAACTGCCCAATTGTTCGTCATATTAGTGACCTACCTATTTAGGTTTCAAAGAAGTAAAACTGTCAATATTATGCATTCTTATTTTGTGTTACACTTTATAGTTCTTGCTTCAATAATATTGATCGTTAGTCTTTGGATGTATGTCGGTCTAATAAAATGTTTGATTATTTAAATTTAGGACAATTTACAAATGAGCTCCAAGACTTTCACAGAAAACGAATGAAAAGCATGAGTGTAAAATATAAATATAAAATATGAAATGTATTTTAAAAAAAAAATATTCGTCACTCATGGTTGGGTTAGGTCAAAGTGGGTGTCCGTGATGGATTAGGACACAGGTAGTGGCCCATTGTGAGACCTCATGAATCTTTCTTTCTTCTAAGTTCAATGCGAACAGTTTGAGTTCCTTACGAAACGTGAAAGACTGATTATGTTAATATGATTGAGATCGTTTAGATCGTTATAGAAGAATTCTCTTAGGCAATTCTTGTGTTTTAAGCCAGAGCATGGTATTTATAGAGGCGGTGAAGAACTGTTTCCTCTTCTTCCTCATCCATATAATTTCTGCGAAAGTAATTTGAGAAAACGCCTAGCTGCGTGGCGTGCTTTCCTATTAGACAATGCCCGGTTATGACAGCGATTATCGAGCTTGTATGCAAGCACCTTGAGTGCTTTAAATCTAGTGTAGGCCAGATGTTTTTTTGACCTGACACGTGGTGCTGTTATTTCACCTGATTTGATGATAGCGTCTTTTATTAGCAATAGTTTACATATGGGCAGACCCATATTTTGCTTTATATTAATTTTACTTACCCCAGAAGTGGAAATATTCTTTTGTGCAACTGGTTTAACTGAATTTGAAATCTATGCGCAGCAAAGTGACCTGAAAATCTAAAAATAAAAATAAATACATACAGTATTCAAAATTATTCAAACACTGTGACTTAAAGTTATTTAAATATAATTTTATGATTCTTTTAACAGTATCAAACTAGCCAAAACCTTATGTCAATCTGATCAAAAGCACGAAGAGCCACGGCGTTTATGAACTCAATTAAATGCATACGCATAAATTATGTAAATTCTAGTTGGATAAAATATTTGCAACGTATTGTTTTTTCTTTCTTGATTAAATAATAGAAATTTTTATAGTAACTTTCATGTGTTTGTCATACTTTTTTGTGGTAAACTAGAGATTTTAGATTAATATTTTTGTATGCGAAATATAGTACTTGAAATCTCTATAACTTTTACTTACTATTTTCAATACAAGTTATTTAAATTAAATTGTAAGTGAATAAACCCTTTTACGATGGGTCTTCATTTTAGTTTTAATTTGTTTTAAAACATATGCACAGTATTTCTTAAAAGGAATGTGTTATACCATTGAATAAACATAAATTAAGGTGGCACCGAAGTGTCAAACAACATTTTATAGACCTATTGGACAATAGAAAAAAATAAACAAAACATAGGATTTTTCTATGCAAAATACAATTTCAAAGGCTGATTTTTTATATCGATAGCCGTGACGATATTGCGTCAATTTGTATATTTTAAATTTTTACAAATTGTATTCTTTGTAACTTACTATACAAAACATGTAAACAATTGTTGCTATAGCAATTAAAAGACAATAAACAAAAAAATCATTTTTTAATATTATTAAAATTTCCTTTTAAACGAACGAATCTTCAATAATTACCAATTTTTTTTTACTAAGCACAGGCCTAATATTGATGAAAAACTTGGGTTTCCATTTCTATTTGTAATAATTCAATGGTCATACTTAAAATGAAATCTGTGAAAAACTTCTATTTAAACTATAGTTATAAAATAGTTGTTTTTTTTAGGACTATAAGAAAAAAGGATGGCCTGTTTTTAAATTAAATGACTAATGATTACAAATTTACAAAACACATTGAAATATTTAACGTTATCTTGAAATTTGTGCAAAATATTAAATTAGTCTTTCGATTTTTTTTCTAATCCAAGAAAATTTTTCTAAGATTTTCATAAATGAAGAAAAAATTATAAAAAAAATGCTTACTTGTTTGACGAGTTCAAAAATATGTGTGTTGTCTCTCGTTCGAAGGAATTTAAAAATTTTTCATACGAAGAAGTTGAAACTATTCGCTCTGGTGCAAAATGAATAACAACAGAAGCACTTTTATAGTTTTCAAATTCATGATTTAACGAATTTAAACAGTCTTCATTTGGGATATCAACAACTTTAAGAATAAATAAATAATTAATTACAATAAAAAAGAGTTTTCTTCACAAGTCACATTACTTACAAATTATTATTTGATCGCCTGAACTTGGTTCACTTACATCAGAAGATTTAACAATTGTACCATCATCTAAGACTACGTCTTCTCCATTTTTCAACAGTCCAAGTAAAGGCCCTGGGGGTACGCCTTTTTCAACACATTTTTTTAAATCTAAAGCTCCAGGTCTCGGCTGTTAAAATATATAAAAATGAGTTCTTTTATTGTCAAAACTTATGTTTAAGCTCCCTTTTTTATGATGTTCATGACAAAAAAAAACACCATAAATTATATTTACAAATTAGTTTTATTGGAATGTTATGTTATACACTCCGCTTCAACTGAATAGGCACAAACATTTTTTAAAATAATTTGTAAATTTTTTTCCAAATATTGCGGGTTGTTGTGACATCTGTCGATTATAACTACTCCCTTAAGATGTTAAGAAAAAAATACAAAATAAATATTCAAATCGCCCACTTGTAAAGTATTTCATACGTAAAAAAGTTTTTTTGAGGAGTCACGTCGTTTCTGAGCGTTTTTAAGTACTGTATAGTTTAAAACAACACATTTTGAGATTTCAGGGAAATTCAATTTCTGATCTAAAATTTAAAGACCAATGGGAAGGTCTACATATCTTAGCAGTGTTTTAAGAGCCAAAATCGACTTTCTTAGACACCAATACCTAACAGGACATTCAGCAGCTGAAGGTTTAATGGCTTTTATTGTTATGTAAAAAATAAATAAATTGGGTGGCGTAACAGTCCGTTTGAGAACTTGGGCCTAGTGACTTACAACTCTCAACCATTCCTGTGTGCGAGTACTGTTGTCAGGGATGGAAGGGACCTACAGTTTCAAGCCGAATCCGAACGGCAAATTTTGAGAAAGCACTTTTCATGACAAGAATTACTCATGGAGAATTTGTCAGTACCCGTGAAAAAACTTTAGGTGGCATAGGCAGGGATCGAACCCAAGACCTTTCGCATGACAGTCCAACGCACTAACCATCATGCCACGGGTACTACTTTATTGTTATGTACTTAAAAAAATAAGGATTCGTACAGAAAAAAACATAAAGGGAGTTAAAAAATTGCAAAAACAGCAGCTGGACACAAGCGTAGACACAAGTCGCTCAATAGTTTTAAAAGTTATTAATATACGAACCATTTTAAATTAATCACGTGGTTTTTCCAGACAAAAATCTATTTAATTTCGATGGCCCTGATGGGTCAACTTTTTATTTTCATGATTTCAAAAAATAAAAAGGTTTTAAAAACTTCATCAAAGCCGTGTAGGATGTGTTGTGATATGGAGAGCTCATTTATTATGCAACAATTGGCATTGAGGTCGTTACATCAAAAATTAATGCAGATGGGTATAAGAAAATCTTTTTTGACTCATAAACTTTTTTTACCAATACGATAACGCGATTGTTCACTCGGCGCGAAAAATAAAAGCTTTTACAGATGAGTAAAATGTGCTGCTGTTCGCATCTGATCTAAACATTATTTGGGGATGGTTGGTACCCACAATTAATTAAGTGAGCATGAAGCGAAATTTTGTTCAAACTATATTAAAAGTGGAAGTACCAACTACCAAACTTAACAAAAACTTGTTTTAGTCCAATCCAATAACAATTTTAATTTTTGTACCCAGTTGACTCAAAAAAATATTCAAATTCTTAGTAGAAAGCTTTGTCAATGGAGGAAAAAATCTGGTATGTAGTTGTTTTGGATAATTCTTTTGAAAATCTTTTCATAAAATCTTAAGGGAGTAGGAAGCACCAACAGATGGCACAAAAACCTTAAACTTAATGTTTTTGCGTTGAGCAAATTAACCATTCATTTACTCTTTCAACACAAAAAAATAAAACATTTTCCTTTATAATTGTTCACGTGATATATGTACATATGAGATTTTTTAAAAGAGTATTTTTATTTACCTTCAATTTGCAAACGTAAGAAATAGTTGACGCCTTTTCATTCTTTTCATTTAAATTATTTTCAGACCTAAAATTAAGGGATAATTGCACTCAAAATAAATTTGTTGGTTAAATTTTGTAATTCATACCGAAATATAGGGACAGCATAAACATTCATTACTTCATCCTCGAATATATCGCTGGCCAAAGAACTTCTTGTTTCTATTTGTATTTTCTTTAAAACCACAAAGCGGTTCATAGCTTGAAACAAAGTGTTCTAAAAAAGGTAAAACAATAATAATTAAAAGTTTTTAAATATTTTTCTCGAGATATGAGAACTCATGAAAATTCTTTTTACTGCAATTAACAAACTTTAAAATTTATAGTCGTTTTTAAATTACGATAAAGTTGTAGGTTTTCACCAAAAATATTCATGTTTTTTTTTACAAAAATACAAGTACTAAGTAGTTTTCGTTTATTTAAATGTGCTTTGAAGGATATAATGAATTTAAATGATTATTGAAAGATTTATAATATTTAAGCCAAAATTTGATTTTATGAAATTCAATCTATCTTGTTTCTTTATTAAACTATAAGAGTGGAAAGAAAACAGATAAGAGTGGAAAATGAGTAATTTACTAATTCACCATATGAACAACCAATTGTGTATATCGAGTATTCAATCGTATAAATTGAGGAGCAATTCAAAAAATGAAGGCAAAATACAGGACAATCATAAATATTTTATTTTGCTTTACTTCTAAACCCTTTAACAGTTTGATTTTCCAGTACAAATTCGAATTCTATTTTGAAAAAATAACATCATTTTTAAATGCATATTGTTTAAAGCTTTCCCTGATGATGAAATTTTCGAAAGTAAACTCAAATATTAATAAAATGATAAAAGTATGTTATGGAGTAAGATTTTTTACTTACCAACTCAGTTGGTCCATGCAGTGTAAGCTGATTAACCCCTGCATCCTGAGCTGTTAAAGCCAATCCTGGTAGTCCACCTAATTTGCTCCAACATTTATCCGTAAAAAAAATATGCTGCAGTCTAGACAATTTTGTTTTATGCTCATGGGCTAAACGTTGTGTTCCTTCCCCACAATTAAATAAATACCTAACAATTATTTTAAAATCCTTTATTATATTTATGCTATAGAAATAATTTCTAAATCTTTTACCTAGATTGATCAGTGAACAAGTAGACCGAGGCAGGTGCTCCATCTGCCCCACAGCCTAGCACTTGTAGAGTTACTGTCCCGGGAGAGTATTTTGTTTTTTGTTTAACGCCATTCATCCTTTTAGATTTAGAAAATGAACTAGATTTAATATCAAAGGATGTTCTGCATTTAAAAAAGTTTGAACTTTTAAATATTTTGGTTATCCTTAAAAGTAAATACATATGACTTCGACTTGAGTTTTTGACTTTTCTTGCTATAAACAAAACTACCACTAAATGTTAAGTTTTCCAGATTTTTGACAGATGCCATAATTTGCATCAAGTTGTATTGCTTTTCTATGCTTACTTTTCAGAAGGGATTAGAAAGTTGAGTCGAAATTTATTGAAAAAAGGATCGAAGTGTTCATTTGACAGAAATGCAACAAGCAATGGGCAGTGTGAGAGAACATAGGGGATTTTATTAGCAGTCAACTGGATTATTTAAATGCAAAATGGGACCAAGGCAGCTATCTATTTTCTCAGATGCCATTTATTTTAAACTTGTAACTTTTCTTGACGCATTTTTATTTGCATCGTTATTTTTTAAAGAAAATTCCCTAAACAGGTTACAAGTTCAGCAACAGTAGTGTTTTGTATTTCAAAGAAAAAGTCCTTATTCCTTTTCCAATATGACCGGGTTTCGAAAGTATTCTATAAAATTGTGAACTAAATAAATAAATTAAAAAGTTATGAAGTTTAATCTTCAGTTGAATGAAAAAACATGAACAACTGACATAAGTCGACGTGACTTGAATAGTTATGTCAGACGCCATAAGGTACTTAAAAGTAAGGCAAGTTTCTAGTATCTAATTGGCCAGCTGCCAAAAAATTGCCTTCCAATTACAGCTAGGCACACACGGTGAAAATGTTGGTGTGATTTGTTGGGCAGCGCTTCGCCATACACGGGCCAACATGTTCATAAACTTCATTTTTTGTGTGAGTGTTGTGAAGGCAAGATGTGTGACACAAGTGCGGATGATGCAATAGCATGAAATTTTTAATAAATTGTTTGCATTGCGACGACATGTTAATGCAACGAAAATAACTACACAAATGACGAATTGTTGTCACACAACGCCATACACGACGAACATGTTGTAAACTTGCCCATACACAGCCAACATGTAACCGCAAGTTCACGGTTTATAAAATATTTCATAAACCGTGGATTTGTTGGCCAACATGCCAATACACGAATAATTTTCAGCCCAACACCAACAAATCACACCACATATTTACCGTGCATGCCTAGCTGAAGGTAACTTTATTAAAAAGTTGACTGGAAAGTTAGACAAGCCCAATGTCCCTAACTATCAAGTCAAGTCAACTTATGTCAAAATGACAATTGGTCATGTTTTTTCATACAACTGAAAGCTGAACTTTATTAATCTATGATTTATTTATCTGCACAACTTCATTTAATGCTTTCTGTAAAAAGGTTCCTTGTAATACTGGAAAAGAAATAAGTAATATTTCTTTACAATACATAATACAAATCGTGATGGACTTGAACTTGCCTGAGGAGTGTTTTGTAGACAATAATGTTTTGGTAATTTTTGTACTATAAACTTAGGGTAGGTTGGTGAAATAAAGTTCTGAATTTAAAATTCATGACACTTGAAAAACTAACTAACTAAAAAGCCTTGGTCAAAATGTACGTTCAAAGAATGAAATTGACTGCAAATGAAGTCCCTTATGTTGTCTGAACCTGCCCAATTTCTTCTTCTATATTTTTCCAGCAAATACGCAATTCCCGCTCAAAATTTTACACTTGACTTAAACTTTCAAGTTACCAAAGTTACTGGATTTCACAAGTTGCACAATAACAATTTTCCATTATTATTATACGGAAAAATTAAATGGAACGTTTTGTATGCCCTTTAAGAATGAATGAACAAGTTAACTTTGTATATACATATACTGAATGGTATTATCCTAACATACAATGGAACTCACTACCCCAATCCTAAAGTGGAACACAATAGATCTCAAAGTGACAGTGCACAGATATACAAAGGGAGTTCATTCGCTTTTGAGTTTTTGTCTTCTTCTTTTGATTTGTTCTTGATAACATTTCCTCCTATATCGCAACATTTGCTGCAGTTGAATGATTGAAATTTGAAGCTGTTGGGACAAGTGATGATACCAGAGTAACACCAATCCAATTATTAACGCTTATCTGCCATTGCAGTGACTGCTGGTAAGGGGTCACTTGCACGGGGGGTATTCTCTTTGCAAGTTTTAGTTAAGGTTGCAGTCGTCGGCCCCTTTAGCCTTACTGAAGCCTACACCCTACAGAGGTTTACTCTTTAAGTAAAACTAGCAATTCGGCCTTAAATCCACACTGGGTTGTTTGCTGTTGAAGGGAAGAAGGGGAAGATTGGTCCGCCACATCTGCCTAACAACATAAGTTCCTTCTTACTATTTGATTCTATTAATGCAAACATGAAAATAATTATCTTTTGGCTACAAAAAATTCTGGTAGACAATGTTTTTATCATGTAAAAATAGTTAATATACTATATACTATATACTATATATAATATATATATACATACTTATACCTTTATTTAACCTATTTGAAATATTTCAACTTACGTCTGTAATTAAAGTTTATTTAATGCTTATAAATAATAACGAAATAACTTAATACAAATATATCTTGGAATAACTTTCGTGTCTTGAGAAGAATATGAAATCTCACTCCGACATATTTATCATACACACTTATAAAAGTAAGAAACACGGTTAACAATTTCAAAACTCAAAGGCGATCAACCAAACTTTTCAACTGCTTCTGTACTGTCTCGCGAAGTTTCTTTTTCTCCCTTTCCGATTTTTTCAAAACGGCAAACATAGTTTTCTTGTCGGCCTCTCTCATCTTGTCTAATATAATTACAACTGTCGTTGGTTCAACCATATAATATCGATTTTCCGATTTGCCATAGTCATGCAAATAAGAACTCCACTCTTCCATTATCAACAAATCCAGCAACTGCCTTACATGCAAAAATTGTTTCATCAGTTCGTCTTCTTTTAGACCGACGATAGGTTCAGAAGCAGCGAAAAACTCACACTGAATTAAATCCAAATTTATCTGCTGCAGTGCCGCTGGAGTTATTAGCTTTACCTCATTATCCAGTAGAATATTAAGAATGTTTTCGGATATGTGTTTGCAAGCTCTCTTACAAGCCGTTTGAGCTATTTCGGGCAGTATAGAGGCAAAGCTCTCGAAGGTGTTCCTCAGATATGAGATCATATCTGTTATATAAGTGGACGCATTTCCACTAGGTTCAATCAAGAGCCAGTTATAGTCGGATAAATCAAAGAATTCATCCACCTTAGAACATATTCTCCTCACAACTTCGCGTTCGGCTTCTAAACTGGTGTACAATATTTTTGTATTCATTTCGTTGATGTTCTTCTGTGTGCCAGTGACTTCACATATAAAATCATTTAAATTCGGTATCGTCTTATCTAAATATTTGGTATCTAAGATAACTTGGATAATTTGTGGAAGGGTAAGGCTAGGATTTCGAAAAATAGATGAGATGCAACCATTGAAACTTCTTGTGAAAAGAAGAGTTCCAGCTTTTCTCACTGTTATGGCCACTTCATTGGGCATAAGGGGTAGATCTTCGCAAAATTTCATAGACGCATACATAAACTCTTTGGCTTCATTGTATACTTTCGGAACCATACTAGAGAATGGGAATGTCCTTGGCAGCTGTAATTTATCCACATTTTCAAAATTGAACGCACAGTTTTCTATTAAGTTTTCTAATTCCTCCGCACTGTTAACTTGCATCGGTTGAAAATCCTCCTTTTCCAATATGTCTCGGAAAATATGAACCCATCTCTGTAGTAGGACTTCATTATAGTGATCTCGAATAGCGTACAATAAATCCCAAAGTTGACTAGCTACATAACCGCATGATTTAAGATTGTTTATAGCAAGAATTATAATGGTCTTCAGTTTTAGCAATATATTTGGATCAGTGCATAGGCATGTGTTTATATTGAGATGATTAGCAAATGTACTCAGGGAGGAGGCCCATAGTTCTTCTAAATAAGCATTAGAGGCAATTTCATCTGCAGTATTCCTCACATGGTCTTCGACAACAAAGAAGCCTACAACAGCAGTTATGTACATTTTATAGACTTCCAAATCATTGTGCATGGGACGCGATGGAACAACAACTAATTTAATTTGGTCTTTCCTTTGTTGTCGGTAATCTTTCTCAAATAATTCTTTATAGCCCAATTCACTGTAGATGCGGTAAGTTTTGAAAATTGGTGAAAAATCTATCAAGTCATAGGCACTTATTTCTGCCTCATGTGCGGCTGCACTTGCAGATGAATTATCTAAGCTTCGTTTATAATCGGCTATAATGGTCTTGACATCTTTCTTTTGCATTTGTTTGGTGCATCGCATAGATACGTCTCCAATTTTTGCAGAAAACTTCCTTATATTTTCAAGAAATTCTCGGAATTCTCCTTCTGAGCAGGTTTTTATGCTTCCTTTTAACTTGGGAATTCTGTTTGCCATTTGAAGACTGAATCTGTAATTTAACACTGTGGGCAAATAATCTTGCTCCAAGGCTTCCAGTGTTTTCAAGGATTCATAGTATTGTTTTTGAGAAATATAATACTTGTACTTGGAGCAGCATTCAAAAATAGGCAAACATTTCTGAAGCCATTGAATGGCTTTATGTATATTCTTTTCGACGACGCGGATGTGGTTTATTTTTTCCCCGGTGGCAATGCATTTAGATGATATTGTATTCATAACAGAGTCTACCTGCAATATTTCACTGTTCAGCGATTGTACCTTAGACTTGACTTGCAGCAGCTCGTTTATGGAATCAATGAAGCCTTCATAAAATAGATTACATATCTTTTCGATGTCTCTGTCATATGCTTTAAGATCTGATTCTATCTTTTCTGTTAGGGAATCTGATATTTTGTCTGAAATCAAAAACAAAACAAGTTAAATAAACCGAGAAATATTGAAAATTCATTACCTTCTAATATCGAACGAAAAGTTGAAGAGAAACAATCTTCACTTGTTTCTAGTTTATCATCCATGATTAGAGTCGATTAATAGATATAAATACAAAAAATTTTAATTGTTGAAATTATGGGAGTTTTTAGTTTCTTATTAGAAATTTAATAATAATTTTTTATTCTCGGTCATCGTCATAATCGCACGGGAAGGGAACACACACAAATACAAGACTTATCTTTTCTGTCACTATTCGCTTAAACCAAAACAAAATTCCACTCTTCCAATATCATGGAAATGGATTCGTTCAATGAATAATTAGACATTTACTTTCTGTTTTCAAACCTTAAATGAAACTTTTGCTATGCTCCATGGACCAGTTTGACAGTAATAGTTCAATTATTAACTCGAGGTTCAACCATTTTAACTGTCCGATTGCGGTGAGGTGAGTTAAATGATGTTTAATTGAGATATTCAAATTGGCTTTTGATACCTTGCATTGTATTGTACATACTATAATACTATTATGAGACGAATTTTTTTTATTTCATCTCCACGACTATTGAGGGCGCTGCGTGTATCAAAGTACTTGGTAGGGAATTAAGAAAGAGGAGAAAATTACTAAAGAAAGAATGAGAAAAGTAAATTTGTTTAAGTTTCATAAGCATTTATATGTTCGAGGGAGATAGCCAAAATACAAATGTCAAACCAAGAAGGAATAATATTTGTTTACATTTTTTTTTGCTTTCACGTGTGACTGTAGAGGAGATGTGCTTGTGCATATTATGCATAATATATTTCCTCTATGTGCATACATTTGTTTATAGCTATGTATACTTTAACGTTGTAGGTATTTTGAATTTAATAATAATTCTCGTTTGATTCTAAATTTTCAATTTTTGTGAAAAATGAAATGTTGCCATATTTGGCATTATGATGCATTGAAGATTTTAAATATATTCAATTATTTTGTTGTTGTTATTATTACGTATTATTTGTTATTTGTACGTATCAACTGCAAACACAATCAAAATTGCATACATTTAAAGGTATTTAAAACTAGGTCGTTTTTTTTGTTTTTTTTTAACGGCTTAACAAGATGTACTGCATTGAATTTTTAATTTTCATATAAAAACATGTAAATAAATAAATATAATATAATATAAAACTACGTTGAAAAATTAACCTTACAAGTGTCAATGCCTAAATTGGAAAGGTATAAGCTTAATATATGAGGTATCATGATGACATGGTAGTAATTTGGACAGAATGGAAGTGTTTCTTGTGTGGAGATATCATTATGATAACATTAATTGCTTCTGTGAGACTCTTCGATACATATAGTACAAACCATTTAAATTTTATTTGTTTTAATTGTTTAAATTGTTTTTCAATGTGTTTGTAATATTCAAATCAATGTAAGTACGCTTTACATAATATTCGTATGTTTAAATAAACATTTTTATCATTTTTGTGAATAAAGACATCCCCTGAAGAAAACGGCAATCACCGTCGAAACGTTGGGAAAAATCAGATGAAAACTGTTTTCATTTAATCATCAAAAAGACCAACAAAGCCGATGAGAATCACCACTTTAATTGTTCTCAAATCAAACACAAACCATTTTACTTTTTTCTGTTTTAATCTTTTGAGGTCTTTTCTTGTAAAAGATTCAAACATAACTGTTAGAGCATCGTATGCCGAGTTTGCACCTTGTTTCAAGAGTTTCTTACTTACAACATTAACATGACCATGCTTCATATTAGTTTAGCGTGTCTCGGAATTTAGCAACAAAAAAGTCTCAAAAACGGATAACTTATTAGAACATATAGCCCATTGCAACAATGGACTTATTGAGAGGCGAGTTCGGTGAACATTTTCTTTCACGTTCGGGACTGGTCAATTGGCCGCCTAGATCGTGCGATTTAGCCTTTAGAATATTTTTTGTGTCAAAATTGGAATAATCGGATGGACCATTTGAGGCGCAGTCAAGGTCAACATTTGCATGAAATAATCTTCAAACATTAAATTATATGGACCGTACTATCGATTCAAATAAAGATTTCATGCATTTTTCTGAATTTTATGTGTTTTTTTTAAATAACTTTCCTATAGCTTTTAAAAACTCACCCTTTATAAACATATTCATATACTTATACATATACATATACAACGGACAAACTAAAGGAATTATATCACACTAAATTTTTGGTATAAAAAAGATAAAATATAATTTTTTTTAATGAGTCATATCAAAAATAAAGACAATTATCAGGAACAGCCTATTGAATTAAAAAAAAATACCTACCTATATTAAAAAATATATTTAACTACCAACCGCAAAAAGTACTCTTGCAGTACCATAAACATAAACCGTAAAATCATTCTTCTTCAGGTATAATATGCATACACACATAATAATGTCAAAAGGTTGTTTCTATTGTCTCCCTCGATCTTCTTCTACATTTGCATATGTTCTTCTCTATTTTCTATTCTTTAATTATTGTTGAATTTTCCCTCATTCTCAACTCTTCCCATCTATTGAGGGGTATAAAAAAAAGAAATCAAATTCAATCATCTCCACGCCGCTCAGATGTCGCTTCGATCGTTCCTCTTCATAAGAGTACTATAAGACATATATATACAATGCACCTTGAACTATGGTAACTGGCCCATCGACTAGGTATATTCCATATAAAGTGGCATTTTATACTCACCAGAAAACAGACAACTGCTCAATAAATAAATTAGTTTTCATCTTATTAGAAGAAAAAATACCTCTGAATTCAAAAATTCAGAATTACACATAAATTACATGTTAAGTGAATAGAAGCGATACAAATTCAGTCAGCTAAAAAGATTGCAATGCGTACATGATGCACGAAATAATAGTAGAGAGAAAGAAGACACTTCTTTGACTTCTTTTTTTTTACAAAATATAATTAAAATATTTTGCTACATGGGTTGTTTCAGTAAAAAAATCAAACGTTGATAATTGTTTTGGTAAAAATCAAATGCATAAGGCGAGCACATGACTCAGCCAATTGGGTCCGAGCCATTTGAACCCAGTCAAATTTGCTAAATTTGATTATTTTTTTATTTTTCAGTTCGAGCTCCAACAAATATAATATATGTATGTGTATCTGGACAACAATCAACATTAAAAAAGAGTTTTTATAAAATAAATCAAAAAATTCCAGTTATTTGTTGAGACAAAGTATCTTAAAATTACGAAATTTGTAAGAAGAAAATCATGGCCGAAAATGAGAACCCCATATAATTAAAGTTGGGAACTGAACCAGAAAAAATACAAAAAAAGGAAAGAGATTAAGATTAAGGATTTGTTTCCTTAAATAATTGTATGAGATTGACTGATATAGTCAGATGGCGAGATAAAATTGTGTAAATAGACAGAACTACTTGGCTCGTTGATTCAGTGAGAGTTGGCACTTCGTGAATCTTGGGTTGTTGTTTGTTTTGCTCCATTAAAAGAATCTTGTTTTCTTCTTGAAACAATTGTGAATAACTTTAAATTACTTTAAAAGTGTGACAATAAGTGATCCTGAGCCTTGAGTCTGGATTTGATTTTGTGTATTTCTTTAAATAGTTATAAATCTTGAAAAACAAACATTTTGTAATCATTTGGTGATTTGGTTTCTTTGTGACATTTTACTTTTTCCTCCCACAAGTTTATTTCTCAGAGAAAATAATAATAATAAAATATCGTAAATATTATCAATCAAAGTTTTAAAATAATACATATTGTATGAGTACCTCCTAAATTCACTACTATTAACTATCATTGCATACTTTGAATTCATTATCTAAATTCAAATTCATTATCTAAATCAACAGCAAACACACGAACCACTCGCAATCCTCCAGCAACGTCGTCGTTACAAACACTCAATAAACTCATCAAATGTTTTCTTGCACCATATGCCATATACGGACTACCTGATAGATTCAATAATATGTCATGGCAACTGTCGACGATCATATCATATGAAATGTATTGACGCCCCTTATAGTACTATTAAGCTTTTCGAGGAAAGGAAATCTTTTTACTATTTCTGTGACGAGTGCGATCCGTTTGCACAGATTAACATTACTCGCGACATAATACAAAATAAATTTAATCTAGAAAAGCTGCATAACCAATTACTTCATCTTACCGAAAAAGTTGACAAAATAACCACTTTGTCACCAATACAAAATATTGAGTCTCATAATAACGAAGTCGAAATGACTAATAGTGGATCGCTAAATCACACCTCATCTTTAAACCAAATAACTGACGAAACTGATACAATGCACAACATGGATTCTCATAGTGTCGAAAATGAAATGACTCATAGCCGATCGCTAAACGATGCAGCATCATTAAAGCGGAAAATTGACGAAAGTGACGCCGAATTTAGTGAAGCTAATCCCTCAACGAAGAAGCCTGCCAGGTCTGCTTCTCCCTCTGTATCTGAACTTCCTTCTCAACATCTTCAATCAACTCTAACCTTATCAACATCTTCTGTCCCAATCAAAGCAAAAGTAACTTCACCATCATTAATAGAGCCATTACTCGCAAATGCAAACCCATCATCATCAACGTTAGCAAACTCATTGTTATTTTCATCTCTTTCAAAAAAAAACTCATCTAAACTCACCTATCTCATGTGGATTGAAAGTAGTAGAAGGCCATCGAACTTTATTTTTATCTAAACTTGACCCTTCAACAAACGCCCTCGATATTAAAAACTTTATTTCGAACAATACTGATACGTCGCTATTAAAAGTTGAGAAAATGATTCATCGAAACCACTCGAAATATGCATCTTTTAAGATAAGAGTTCCAGACTCAATCTTCCACCTTCTAAACTCAACATCGCTTTGGCCAAAAGGGATCATAATACACGAATTCGAGAATAAACAAAATAATCATATAAAGTCGTCATCCTTTAACCCTTTTCAAGAGACCCGGACAATGCATTATTATCGAAGAGGCAGATTCAACAAGTTTTGATTTATTACCAAAATGTCAATGGCCTAAGGACAAAGATCAATACGATCTATAAAAATATTAACAATCTACAACATGACATAATTACTCTTACAGAAACATGGCTAAATAATTCCTTCATAGATACCGAACTCTTTGACTCAACTTACCAAGTTTTTAGACGAGATAGGCACTAATCGAGCGACTCGGAGACAGTTAATGGTGGAATACTATTCGCGGTAAAAAACTACCTTATATGCACTTTGGTTGATACTTTTGATCTTTCTGACGTCGAAATGCTATGTATTAAAATCAAATTGGAAACAGGTTATCTCTTTATCATCTCAGTATACATACCTCCAAGATCTACCAGTTTTGTCTATGAAAATTGCATACATTTAACTGAGAAGATCCACGACCAAATGGAACCTAATGATGAACTGCTAATCGTAGGTGATTTCAATCTTCCGAACCTCAACTGGACAAAATCATCAGATTTCAACTATTTTACACCTATCAGTCCAACGAGCACCAATGAATTCAAAATTATTGATGGTTTAGCTTCTTGTGGACTTGTTCAATTTAATGGGGTTGCCAATCAATACAACAAATATTTGGACCTGATATTTTTCTCCGACACGATAAATACTGACGTAACTGTATCTCCAGCCGATGTTAAACTAGTAGAAGAAAACCGTCACCATCCAGCTTTAAATATATCACTGAATATAAACGTGTGCAATATCCCTAATACATCAAATGAAAAACTTGAATTCAATTTTAAAAAATGTAACTTTAATGAACTAACTAACTTATTGTGTAATGTTGGCTGGAATCAACTGCTCCTAAATCGTAATATTGATGACATGTGTCTAAATTTTTATAGTATTCTTTTTAACTGTTTTTATGAAACTACGCCATTACGGAAATCTCGCTATAAATCTAAAACTCCACCATGGTTTGACACTCAATTAAAAAACTTAAAAAATAAAAGAAATAAGGCATGGCTAAAATTTAGTAAAACTAGAGCAGAAGAAGACTTCAGGATTTACTCCGAACTTAAAAATATTTTCATTGACTACTCCAATATTCTATACTCTGACTATATTATAAAAATTGAAAATGAATTGAAACAGACCCCAAAAAACTTCTGGGATTTTGTGAAAAGTAAAAGAAAAACTGACGGTTACCCAAACTCTATGTCTTTTAATAACACAACAAGTCATTACTCCCAAATAATTTCAAATGTGTTTGCTAAATTTCTTCAAAGATGCTTTCGATGTGCCTCCTTCTTTTCAAATTCCCGATTCGTTCTTTACAGCCCAAAATTATCCACACCTTAACTCACTTGACTTGACAATATGTGAGGATTCAATTGTTCGTTGTGTCTCAGAACTTGATGACTGTTTTCACCCAGGCCCTGATGGAGTACCATCATGTGTTTTAAAAAAATGTGTGTCTCATTTATCGTACCCTCTGTTTGTTTTGTTCAATGAATCTCTTAGAAGCTCAATTTTCCCACTATTATGGAAAAGTGCATTTATAACTCCGATTCATAAAAAAGGCTCTAAGAATGAAATAACGAATTACCGGCCGATTGCCAAACTTTCCGTTATTCCCAAACTATTTGAGTCCATTATCTGTAAGATGTTATCCTTTAATTGTAAATCAATTGTATGTGAAAATCAACATGGTTTCGTCCAGAATAAATCAACAATTACAAACCTACTTCATTTCACTTCTTTCTGCCTTGACTCCTTCGAAGATCGTAAGCAAGTAAATTGCGTATTCACAGATTTCAGGAAAGCCTTTGACAAATTGTGTCACAAGACTTTAGTCCATAAACTTAAGACCTTAGGGTTCAACGACAAATTCTTGACGTGGATCTCGTCTTATCTTAAGAACAGAAGTTATAGCGTTATATTCAGAAATGAACTCTCCGACCAATTTTACGTCAACTCTGGTGTTCCACAGGGTAGCCATTTAGGTCCTTTATTATTTATCTTATATATAAATGACATAACATCCGTTATAAAAAACTCCTCCGTTTTAATATACGCTGATGACATTAAAATTTTCAAATCTATTAGTTCAATTAATGACTGCTCACAGCTTCAAGAAGATCTTCATAGTTTTAGGGAATGGTGCAATACAAACCGACTTTTATTGAATATTGACAAATGTAAAACTATGTGTTTTACACGCAAAAAAATAATTATAGATTATAACTATTTATTTGATTCTTCCTCCCTTTGTAAGCTTTCCGTTTTCTCTGATTTAGGTGTTATTCTTGACAGTAAATTAACGTTCTGTGACCATTATAACTTTATAGTTAAAAAAGCTAACAAGATTCTAGGTTTTATTAAACGTTTTTCTCGTGATTTTCTTGACCCCTACGTCTTAAAACTTCTTTTTGTATCATTTGTCAGGCCAATACTTGAATACGGCTGTATTATATGGGCACCATACTATTCAGTCCATATAGACAGACTTGAAAGTATCCAAAATAGATTTATGCGTTTTTGTCTTCGTTTTCTTCCGTTTTCCCAAATATTCACACCACCTCCTTATTCTCAGAGACTTTTGCTAATAAACCTCCCTACACTTTCACAACATAGACATTATCTCCAATTTTGTTTTATTTTAAAATTAATTAATGGTTCTATTATATCCGCAACAGCTCTGAATCGTCTAAATTTTAGCTATAGTCAAACTAGCATAAGAAGACAGATACCTTTATGTCCGATCTTTAGCAGAACTAACTATGGTATGAATAGCCCTTTAAATCAATTGATTTCAGTCTTCAATAAATTTTATAATTTAATTTCATCTGTTAATGACAATGTTAAAAGTAAACAATTTAAATAAAGCTTTTTTAATATGTTATAGTATTTATTTATTTCTATTATAATTAAAATTTTAAATTAAAAATTATGTAAATAGCTATAAGTTTATATTAACGTTAGATAATTAACGATTAAATAAATATAATATAATATCACACGGTAGAGAACAGCCTTGGCTTATTGCTAGGCCTCGTTGATTTTTGACTAACTAAAAATCCAAATGGATCGACAGAGCTTATCCGAGCAACAACAATTTCCCACACATGGTCGAATAAGGATCGGCTCAGGCCATTTGTCTCTTTAGTACTGTAGTAAATGGCCAGCTTAAGAAGTACAACTTATTTCGAAGAACATTTTATATGCTTTAATTGAACAAAATAACTCGTCACAGAAATAAAGTTTGAAGTTAGTTTCAATTTTGGAAAAAACATCCCTAAAGACACAAAAGTCACAATTAACTTTTTTAGTTACATTGAGTTGTCAATAGCAAAAGTTGGTATATTAGTTAATGTAAATGTCAAATATTTTCTGGTAAAATGTTGCAAACATTTTTCTATCATAGCAAGAAGATTAGAAAAAAAAACTCTACAAAATAATTTTTTAAGTCTTTGAAAGAATTTAAAGTTGCAGAGATGAATAAACTCTTTTTGTAATGTTCAATCAAAAACAGTTGATCTGTTAATTGTCAACATTTTTCGGTAAATAATAATGTTGACATTTATATACATGTTTGGTAACTTGAATTCTTAATTCAAATTCAATTTGTAATGTTCAATCAAAAACAGTTGATCTGTTAATTGTCAACATTTTTCGGTAAATAATAATGTTGACATTTATATACATGTTTGGTAACTTGAATTCTTAATTCAAACGTCATAATTTTGCGTGTGAATGGTCTGAACAAAAAAAATGAAGATTTGTCCCGGGCATTGTATATATATTTCTAATAGTACTCTCATGAAGAGGAACGATCGAAGCGACATCTGAGCGGGTTGGCGATGAAAGAATTTGATCCCTTTTATTATACCCCTCAATAGATGGGAAGAGATGAGAATGTGAGGGAAAATTCAACAATAATTAAAGAATAGAAAATAGAGAAGAACATATGCAAATGTAGAAGAAAATCGAGGGAGCCAATAGAAACAACCTTTTGACATTATATGTGTGTATGCATATTATACTTGAAGAGGAATGATTTTACGGTTATGCTTTAGCAAGAAATAGAAAAAGTATTACAAAAACAATAACAAAGCAAAAAAGTAGGTATTGGAAGAGTACTTTATATGCGGTTGGTAGTTAAATATATTTTTTAATATATTTTGTTTTCAATTCAATAGGGTGTTCCTGATAATGGTCTTTATTTTTGATATGACTCTTATACCAAAAATTTAGTGTGATATAATTCCTTTAGTTTTTCCGTTTTATATGTATATGTAGGTATATGTATATAAAGGGTGGATTTTTAAAAGCTATAGGAAAGTCTTTCAAAACAAAAACATCTAAAATTCAGAAAAATGCATGAAATCTTTATTTGAATCGATAGTACGGTCCATATAATTTAATGTTTGAAGATTATTTCATGCAAATGTTGACCTTGCCTCAAATGGTCCATGCGCTTAGTCAAATTTTGGCATACTCTTTCCAACATTTCAGCCGGTATCTCACGAATAAATGCAAGCGTTGTTCGTTTGTAAGACGATTCATGGTTCAATTGTAGACCAAACTGAAGATGTTTGACAGTGAAACAAAACACGAAACATGCTTCAGCTGTTCAGCTTCAGTGTTGCCAAAAAGATAATAGCTAAAAAATCACCCTTTACTTTAAAAGGGACTCTTTTGTTTTCAAAAAGATTTTTTTCTTGATTAGCTATTCGTTAATAATTTTGATTGCGTCAGTACTTGCAGCTAAACCTCAAACTATCTACGAATTCCTTAGTAAGTTCTCATATACCAGAGTCAAATGGGTTATATGTTCTAATAAGATATCCATTTGAATCTTTTACAAGAAAAGACCTTGAAAGATTAAAATCGAAAAAAGTAAAATGTTCTGGACTATATGAATCGAAGAGACTCACAGAAGCAATTAATGTTATCATACTGATATCTCCACACAAGAAACACTTCCATTCTGTCCAAACTACTTACATGTCATCATAATACCTCATACATATATTAAGCTTATACCTTTCCAATTTAGGCACTGACACTTGTACTTGTAAGGTTAATTTTTCAACGTAGTTTTATACTATATTACATTTATTTATTTACATGTTTTTATATGAAAATTAAAAATTCAATGCAGTACACCCTGTTAAGCCGTTAAAAAAGCAAAAAGCGACCTAGTTTTAAATACCTTTAAATGTATGCAATTTTGATTGTGTTTGTACTTGATACGTACAAATAACAAATAATACGCAATAATAACAACAACAAAATAATTGAATATATTTAAAATCTTCAATGCATCATATGCCAAATATGGCAACATTTCATTTTTCACAAAAATTGAAAATTGAAAATTTAAAATCAAACGAGAATTATTAAATTCAAAATACCTACAACGAGTATACATAGCTACAAACATATGTATTTGTATATGCCAAATATGGCAACATTTCATTTTTCACAAAAATTTAAAATCAAACGAGAATTTTTAAATTCAAAATACCTACAACGTTAAAATATACATAGCTACAAACATATGTATTGGTATATGCCAACATTTCATTTATCACAAAAATTGAAAATTTAAAATCAAACGAGAATTTTTAAATTCAAAATACCTACAACGTTAAAGTATACATAGCTATAAGCAAATGTATGCATATGCACAAGCACATCTCCTCTACAGTCACACGTGAAAGCAAAAAAAATGTAAACAAATATTATTCCTTCTTGGTTTGACATTTGTATTTTGGCTATCTCCCTCGAACATATTAATGCTTATGAAATTTAAACAAATTTCCTTTTCTCATTCTTTCTTTAGTAATTTTCTCCTCATTATTAATTCCCTACCAAATATTTTGATACACGCAGCGCCCTCAAGGCGTAGTGGAGATGAAATAAAAAATTTCGTCTCATAAGAGTACTATAGTGAATATATATACAATGTCCCGGGACAAGTTTTATAGGTAAGGACAAATTGTTCCGATCTGCAGATAGCCTTAAGAGGTGAGGTTGAGGTGAAAAGTCAGTGTGCCCTCAGACTAAGCAACAAAAATTACCTTGGGATCAAGATTTTCTTGGAAGTAAGACTCTCACTGATGATGATAACTGGAAATAAAAGAACAACTATGGAATGTTGGACTTCTTTATATAATATTTCATTTTCAATTTAATGCATATATTTGACAGGTTTCTTCTAACTTCTTATAATTATTATATTTTGCCTAGCTTTATGAATGCGATTAATCCACGTTCTATAACGAAATGCACCTTAAAAAACAATAATTAAATACAAATGTCTTAAATTATTTTTATAAGAAATAACATTAAAATAAACAAACATCACAAAACATAATTTTTTTACCCTGGCTGGCATCTGTGCCATTAAATCATAATGGCAATGGAGCCACTAAAGTTGACTTCTAAGTTGTTTATGTGCACTAGCGTAGATTTCAGAGATGAATTCGAGGAGGTAAGCTTATTGAGACAAATATATCTAAAAATAAACTTTTCTTGTTAAGTATTTTATTTGTGTTTTAAAGTAAAATACATGGTTTTTGTAATAAGGTGAAAAAAGTGCATGCAAGTTTATTATAAATTGTCCAACAAGTCTTACAAATAGTTCTATCAATTTTTTGGGTCGTCGCATAATTGAGCAATATAAAACTTTGGTTGGAAGAAAGCTTTCACGGTTGTAAACTAAGATGTGAGCCCCACCAGTGTAAATAAATATATATACTTTTTTTAGAATGACCGATAAATAGGAAAAGAAATAATTAACTTATAATTACTCTGTAAACAATTATGACGACAAGCAATTAACACGCCAGCATAATCTAGTTCAATTCCGAGAAACAAAATGTTTGTCGATAAATCAGTTTAAGTTTAAATTCTTGAGTCGGATTCAGCGAATTTAAGGTCTCATATAACTATCAATTCAAGGCTGTCTTAAGCTGCTTCCATCTTTGCACGCTTGTGCGCTTCACCTAAAGTAAATTACACCTTATGCGGGGGCGTTGCTTGAAGTTAGTTATGTTTTTTCACACTCTTCAAACTACTCTTAAAAATGCACTAAAATGATACTTCCTCTTAAAACACTCTAAACTAATTATGTATGTATGATCTAGGCTTTACAAGTTCTTGTGCTTTATTATTTAAAAGCTTTTCTTAGACCCAAGAAACAGCAAATATTTGGTGTAAATAATGTTTTGATTTCGGTTTGATTTAATGAAGAAGTGGAAGATACAAAGTAGATGAATTCATAATTTCCAAAACCATTATTTTTAGAATCCCATCTTTCGGCCGTATTTATTAAAAGGAAATCCTATTTGCACTATTGCTGCTGCAAAACTCTAAAATTTAAAATTCCATCAAGCGTACATTTATCTGAAACCACGAGATAAAAATTACAGTCGTTATTTCAATTCCCTTAAGCTAGATCTAAATGACCCTGTATGAACTTGTTTGTTGCCTTATCCCCTACACGGCGAACACATTTGGCGAACATTAATTTCGTACTGGTTCTTTACATAATAGGCATGTGTGATAAAGAAGAGCTAGTAATTGCTCTTTTAGCGATTTTAAAAATCAGGCGAACATCAAAGCCACTCGCTAACAGCGAGTCGTTCACGATACAGCCTCTATACAACAAAAATACAGGGAGCACGAGCAAGTTCGGCGAGCGTTTTTGTCGTTAAGGGCATGCTTTAAGGGGATACACATAATAGATAATATAAAAAGTTGCAAGTTTTCATACGCTTAAAGGACTTTTTCTATCCTTCATCAACACTAAATTTACAAAGTACTACTATTTTTGAAAATGTAAAACAGTTGCAATCTCTTAAATCAATAGTTGATAAAAGTGTATCAAAAGAGAAACGGGGAACCAGAAGACAACCAGTAAGCTAATGGAATTTGCTTCAAAAGCAAGACTATCCTCTTCTCAAAATGAACCATTCTGAATGCAATATTTGTTTTTGTAAATTAATATTGCATTAGATAATTAATTAATAAATATAATATTTTTTTTATTTTTTCTTTCATTTAAGCGCTTTGAACGAGCTTATCAAGCATTGCAGTACCAAATTAATGGCTTGAATGATAAAGAAATGCATGACTTGTTATCACAACAAGCTTGCAAAGAAAAACAACATGAAGAAATATCAATTGGATTTTTATATATAATATTAACTGATCCTCAAGCAGCACCTAAAATATATCGTGATCTGACGCTGATAACAAGAGATGGCTTAAATTTTGTACTAACCAACCTTACAATGTTGGTCGCTGACAAATATACAAAACTAACTGATGTTAGCAGACGGCAATTAATATGGTTGCTGCATGAATTGGTCAAGAATAGGGTTCTAAATGTTGAAAATACTATATGGAATTGTATGAGACAAGCTGGTGGAGGAGATATATCACCAAAAAACATTTCTCTTATTGAAGGACTTCTTGACATCTTTATAGAATTTCGTCCTTGGCTGGAAAATTATCCGTTTTTAGTTGGAACAGTAGTGTATAGTTATGTTCGACTTATAGAAGACCATACTAGCCCTCTATTAACTAACTTAAGGAATAAAGAGATAACATTTGTGGTTGCCTTAATAAGAGATAGATTTCAGGACATTATACCACTCGGAAGGGATTTTGTAAGGTAAGTATTTGTATTTCTATAGATATAGAATGTGAACAATTTATCCTATCAATTTATCTTTTTCAAGTTTTTTAAGTATACAAAAAAATAGAAACGATTCGTTTTTTTCAGTTTCTTATCTTTCTTTGTTTACTTTGTGTCCACGTGTTATACTGTCAATAAATTTTAGATTTATAACTTACATCGTTCTTCGGTTTCATAATTAGTTCTCACTTTTTGACAGCTTAATAAACCGAAAAAAAATGATGTTGCATATAATTACAACAATATTTAAAAATTATTATTTCATAATTCTATTTTCAGATTGTTACAAAATGTTGCCCGAATTCCAGAATTTGAACAACTTTGGCGTGATATTCTTTATAATCCAAAAACACTATTGCTATCTTTCAACGGCATCTGGCAATTATTACAAATCCGAACAAGCAGACGATATCTTCAGTGTCGATTAACGCCTGAAGTCGAAAGAAAGCTCCACTTTCTAGCATCATCAGTGAAATTTGGAAATCAAAAGCGTTATCAAGATTGGTTTCAAGATAAATACTTTGCTACACCAGAGTCGCACAGTCTGCGTTCGGATCTCATTCGATTCATCATTAATGTTATTCATCCAACAAATGATATGCTTTGTTCGGACATTATACCACGGTGGGCGATTATTGGATGGTTGATATCTTCATGCACTAATCCAATAGCTTTGGCAAATGCAAAACTATCATTGTTTTACGATTGGTTGTTTTTTGACCCCAACAAGGATAACATTATGAATATTGAACCGGGTATTTTGGTTATGTACCATTCAATAAGAAATCATCCGTTTGTTAGCTGTACGCTGTTAGACTTTTTATGTCGCATCATGAAGAATTTTTTTCCAAAAAGTGAAGAGCAAATACGAACGGGGGTTTACAATTCCTTAAGAAAAATACTGGAAAAACAGGTAAGCAACTCCTTATTTGTTTTACAAATATATAACGACATAAAATAATAACGATATAGTGTTTTGTATTCAACTGTCTAATTTATCTAACCATTATATTATTTTGATAACAAAAAAAAAAAACAGTTTTACTCAAAATTACCACCCTAAGCTTTAATTCGGAATTTTAAACGCGGTCTCTTTATTTCTATACATTTTCTATTCTTCAAACGATTCTGTTAACGCTTTTAATTTTTGTAGACCACTTTCTTCAATTCACAAGCATTATTGCAAATTCTCAAATATTCAATTCTAAGCTTTCAGAGATTTGACAGAGCAATTTCATTGGCATTCTCTCAATGCACGATATAAGTCGTTTTAAAATTGAGGTATTGACAAAGAAATGGATCTTGTTGGTGTTTCCAAAACCCCGACATTATCTTACTCTTCCGAAGAGGGCTTAGTCGGAAATAAACATTTAGTCGGTTCCTAGTAGTCTTAAGAAAAACAAAATTCGGCAGTGATTTTTTGTTAACCATTTATTTCTATTTTAAACTTAAACCAAATTAGCATTTATACATTTCTTTCTGTGTTTCGCGTTTATTCTTTGATCATCTGCCATTATTTTTTCATTAAATCCAAACAAATTTGTTTCAGTTTTTCTAAACGATAAGATATTTATTTAGATTATTATTCCAATCTGCACGGAGGAATTAAGTGAATACAAAAGCTAATGTTTTTTTTGAATGTTTTGCCATTTGAAAAAAGTACCTTCACTTACATTTTAAAAGTATTGGAAGAAGAAAATGGCTTTTTCTTCTAAAATAATTTCACTAGTAATTTACCAAAATACGGCGAAGTTTTTCGTTTTCTTATCTTTTTGGCTTTTAATCCAAAATAAAGGATGTTGCACACTTTATTTTTTGTAACTGCTCTTAAGTTTTTTATAAAGTAACATTCAAAACTAGAGAAATTTAATCAAGCACCATTTCTTTCTACAAAATAAACGAATATTGCATGCTAATCACAAAAAAAGCATTTTATTTCCATTAAATATTCCAGGCAAGATCTGTGCATTTTTATAATTTACCATAATGGCCAAACAAGAAAATGGTAAAATCAAATTGCGGTCCTATTTTATAAAATGCATTCTTAAATTCAGTTTTTAATTGTTGAATTAAATTTACGCCTTCGTTTCTATTATTGTTTCCATCACTGTACGTAGTGTGTTGAGCAACAATGTCTATGGCATTACTGAGTACCAAATTATGAAAAATGTATAACTAATATTTAAAAATTAATTAAAATGGTCTGATATTTGATTTGTGTACCAATTTTTTTTTTTACATTTGTGAATTTTGAAAAGAAAAGTCGAATACAAAAATTTTAAAGCGAAAACCGTTTCGTAACATGTATATCTTTGTACCCTACTCCTTCTGCACGTGTTGTGGCTCATAATATAACATTTTCTATTCAATTTTGGCTACCTTCACGAAAACTACTACTTGCACCGCGACTATGTTATTCAATGTTTTTAACTAACTAAAAAAATAGTTTATTGTTAAATATGAAAAACAAAATTTTAACTATGAATCTTTTTTAAAATGTCAAATACTTTTGGACTTTGATCTAACTTAAGTAATATTTTCATAGGTTATTCCAAATCTTCAACCACTTTTTGAATCACCTAAACTCGATAGAGATTTGCGAAATTTAATTCGTGAAAACTTCCGTGAATTTGTGTGTCCAACAACACCTGTAGCCGGAGCACCAGTCGGTTCAATGTTTGTACCTGTTCAAATGAATCAGCCAGGTGTTAAAAAAGAAGATCAAGTCTATAATCAGGATGAAAACAAAATTATTTGTCCTGGAACGGACTCAATGGAAATGCGTGAATATGCAACTCACAACTTAGACGATACACAAGAGAGTACGCCAGTTTTGAATGCAGTCGAAAAGAACGAAACAGAAGTAGAACCCTCGTTTAGTGAAGACGAAGATGAACAAATAGTTAGTATTAAGTGTGAGG
Source organism: Eupeodes latifasciatus (assembly GCA_920104205.1). Classification (NCBI taxonomy): domain Eukaryota; kingdom Metazoa; phylum Arthropoda; class Insecta; order Diptera; family Syrphidae; genus Eupeodes; species Eupeodes latifasciatus. Next base: position 67,331,227 of record OV049925.1, read on the forward strand.
ACCTTACTGATGACGATGATGATTTGCCACTTTCAAAGGTATGTACAAAAAATGTGAATAAGTTTTATGTATTGTGTTATTTAATTTGCTTACTTCTTATAACTTAAATTAGTATCATTTGATTTATTTTAATGAGAAATTATTTTTCATGGCAATATGTTGATTATGTGTTACTTTAATTTCTTAAGGTGCGCTTAAAGGAGAAACCAACTACAGAAAAAACTGAACTCCCAAGCAGCATAAGTGACTCATTTGATCAATTTGTACTAAAAAGAAATTCATCGTCGCTAGAAGAATTTGTCGATCAATTTAGAACTCTTACGGTATCGTTGATAGATGAACAACAACAACTTTATGTATCATCCAATGTACAATCTATACTTAAAGAAACCTTACCTGAAAACATATTCACAGAGAGTAAAACGGACGAAAAAAGTTTATCTAGAAGCATAAGCTACCCAATATTTACCGTATTTCGCAGCTTATACGAGTCAGAGGAAAAGGTTAAGAAGCCATTTAGTGTGCTGTTAGCTTCAATTTACGAAAAAATTCCTGAAACTGGATATTTGCTGTTGTATTTTTTAAAAGTCTACACAAAAGTACAAGCACGCCGAAATGCAAACCAATGTTATCAGTTCAAAACCTGTGTTTATAAAACTCTTTGTGATGCCTTAGAAGAGAAAATCGACAAGTGTTTAGTACGAGATTTAAATGCTCTTGAAAATGAAAATACACAAATGTTTTTATGGCTCCTGCCAGACATATACCGAGAGTTCAAATCAAATGTAGTTAACAATAATGAAATGATCAAAATAACATTAAGGTGCGTTGACGCAAAAAATATTCGTGACTTAATGTATTACATTGCACAAGGAAAACTGTCGCTATTTAAGCATGACGGCTTAATAAATTGTATACGAGATAGTTTATCATATGAGACATTCGAACAACTGTGTTTGTGGCAACTAGTTCAAGCTCACGATATACCATTGAAGTGTTTACAGGTAAGCTTACAATTAATATGCTTTATAATAATTAATAAAATACAAATTTTAGGACATACTGCCGGAACTGGAGTCAGCGAACCATCCTGAAGCGTTGTGTTATATGCTTCTTTTATTAAAAAATGAGGACCCAAACGTTGAATTAATAAGATTGCTTCTCAGCAGAGAAACTAAGACAAGGGGCGATCCATTTGTAACATCTGCTCTTAGGTATTTTAAATAATTTTTAAACACAACATTTCAATAACTTATTCATTGGTTTGATTAGATTTTGGTGCCAAAGAGGAGAAGAAAAACTTTCGGAAATAATTGCAGGACTTCTAACTTCAAAATATCCAAGTTCTTCACCAAATAAACGAAAGCGCCCTTTAAAGGGAAACCAGTCAATGGGAAGTACACCATCTGCGGACCAAGTATATTTTATATCCTCTTTTTCAAGAATTTCAATTAATTTGCTTTTTCTTCTAACATAAGATTTTAAGCCATTTGGAGCACTATCGAAGAAGTTGCCGTCATGGAACAGGCACCGGGCTATACGTTCATGACACAATGCAAAGAGCACTCCAAACAGCATTTAGTCATAGTAGCGAAACCACAAAAGTAACTTGATTTGTTCGTATATAAAATTTTAAAATTTTAACATTCTTTTTTTGTTTAAAGAAACAATACAGTGATCTTTTTGCCCTAGCTGCAGAAGAAGACACAACAGCTGTGGGGCGCCGTGGAGGTAGTGGTAGAGGGAGGAAACCACCAAATAATAAAAAAGAATCAAATAATTCAGGAAACAATGCGAAAAAGACTTCAGATCCAATTAAGACAATGTACACAAGTGATGAAGATTCAAGCGAGGTAAGTTAATGATATTATAATATACCATTACCGAGAGGGTAATTCCATGAAAAGGATGAAATTACAACAGATAATAAGAAAATGTATCCCTTTACCTTTATCTTTTTATTTTTTTTTTTAAATTTTTAAACAAATATTTTCATTTATGTACTAAATGTCTTGTAATGACATATTTCTGTTGTCTTTTAATTAATAAGTAAATCATTTCGATTTATCCGTGATTGATTTTATTTTATATAAGTAATCAAAATGATTTATATTTTGTATCATTTGTATTAAATAATTATTAACATTTTAAAACAAAAATGGTATTGAGTTAAGATGGAATTACCCTAATATGAAATTTTAATTTTGTTAAATATTATTTATAATTTATTTACAGGAAGAATGGTTAAAACCTCTGTACAAGAAAAGAAAAAAAGCTTTTAATGATTCGGAATAAGAACGTCTTTGGATAGAATCACATTATGTTTATACATATAAAAATTAAAATGTAGTATTAGTTATCAAAAATGTAAATATTTATGTATAGTCGTATAATTTTTATGAAATGCAAATTACTTTGGTAAATATAGCAAAAAAGAATGAAACGAAAAATCAAATTATTCTTTTTACTTTAATTATTAACACTCAGTTTTTAAATTGTCTTCTAATAGTGAATTAAAAAGAAGACATAAAATTCATAAGTTTTCTACCCGTAAATTCATTTTTAGGTCGTCATCTTTTCCTACTTTTGATGACTCAGTGTCTAAGCTCATATGATTAATAACAATTTCGAAGCAAGCACTCACTTAGATCGTCATAGGTTTGGTTTGGTGAGTGTTTTGAGTGTCCTTAAAAAAAAGATCCAAGATGATAGATGTGCGCATTACCAACGACACGAAAAGAGAATAAATGTGAATTTTTCAAGTTTTCGATGCTATTTTATGTGACGAAAGGCTTAAAATATGCTACAAAATGAACAATTTAATCGCAGGAGTTTCCTTTATAAAAATATAATAATAATAATTTTCAGCGTTTTGAAATGCACATCAAAAAACAAATTAAAAAATATAAAGTTATGAATTTGTTATGAGTGTATTGTGCAAAGTATTGGGTATATACAGAACAAATTGGGATCAACATGAAATTCAATTAGCTCGAAATCGTAGAGTGTGTTTATAGTGAAGAAACTACCCAAAAAAAACTAACGATTTATGCAGTTTTGTCAATAGTGTGACATGTTGCATTCCAGGCCTTGACGTATACACATTTGATTATTTATAAGATGTAGAAACAAAAATTGGATCTACCAGATTTAAGGAAATGTCTCTTTCGGTCTGGAAATTATATTATCTGTCTAAAAATAGTATAGTAGATGTATTTATTTATCCTTCGGGATGGCTCTGTTTGTTATTAAATTTGTTTATACAAATAAATCAAGGGTTGTAAGGAATTTATTTACATTTTCAATATTTGAGCTGGTGGGGTTTTTTAATACTTTATATATCGTTATATTTTCAAAGATTGAGGAAAGAACCGGTTTCGATGATTGAAAGTTTCGGGGAAGTGAATTAAACTCACGGTTGTATTGCAAGTGGTGCATATCGGTGGATTGTTTTAGTTAAGAAAGAATTTATAAGTTGCTGAGGTGTGACCAAGTCCTAAGAGGATTGATTAAGAGATTTTTTGTTTTGAAACGTTTGTAGGGTTTTGATATTTTTTTAAATATTTTTGTATTCCAAAACCAATGAGCTCAGGACGAACGGACATTCTTATTTCTCTTATTTCTTATATTTTCCCAAACCACAAAAATACAAGCAACTTTTCATAAAAATAGATATTAGAATTTTTGTATATCTTATATAGAAAAGATATGTAATTATTGCTGCGGAAAAAGAAGTACATTCCATTTAATAAAATAGAAATCTCTACTTTCATAAAAACTGACAATTAAAAATCAAAAGAATCCATTAAATTATCTGGGAGTGAAGCGAATTGATGGATATTTTTTGAGGTGGATTGATTTTTGTTTGTCATGTAGTGTTAAAATTGATTAAAACTTATGTATGTATACTGTATTGAGCACTTAAAGATCTTACAAGATATCAAGTCCAACCAAAGCGTTTATTTTTTCATTCATGCCCATGCGCATATAGTTTTTTTTTAACAAATTGCATTCATATACATACTATACATATATTTATATATTATATTAAATAAAAGTCTTACTTTACGTATCTTAAAATAACTTAATTTACAAAGCAGTAATTTAATATTTAATATATAAGTTTTAAATTGAATTATTAACATATAATATTGAAATCTATTTTAAATCCAGGTTTCAATGGGATGTACGTTGCACCCAAGTTCGACATTAATCAACTAACACTAGAAGACCAATACTGACTTTTGTAGTAATATGCACAAATTCCAAATAAGATGGAGAATGTAGTTGTAACGATAAATGATTTTTTAAGCAAAAATGTTGGTAATATATTATCGGGAAGTGTTTTCTTGTATCTCCGTTCATCAAGTAACTTTTTTCGAGCGGCGGTACTTCTTTCAACTTCTCTTTGACGTTCTTCCAATCTTTAATGGTAGAAAACAAATATAATCGTATATAAATATGTGTTCATACATTTTCTGTATTCATAGACATATCGCACACTTGCTAAAATATCGTCATAGCTCGAAATTTGTCGTTTTTGAATTGAGTATACAATTAAAAGCGACATCTTTTTTGCTTAATTTTTCTTCAAAATTTGCATCTATATCTATTCTCACTTATAAACCCGAGAGCCCTTTTTATTACTTTTTTCGTTTTTCAATAATGTTTTTCCTAAATACCAATTCTTTACATTTTGAGTCAAGATGATATTGCAGCAAATGAACGATATCAAGAACTTACTCGTTTCGAATCATTGTGTCGACATCTTGTTCTAAGGTACACAAAGGGTACTTATCATAAAGAACACCAGCATCTTTAAGAAGTTCTTCAAATGGAATTTCGTCTGGTAGCTTTTAGAAAAAATAATTGAAATTGTAATTGAAGAGGATAAAGTAAAGTAAAGTATTGAATTTTTAAATCTTATATACCTGTGAGAGAAAACAATGGATAGAAGCCATGTCGCAATCTTCCTTTAAAACTTCCTTAGCCCGATATAAAACTATTGCAGCCGTCACATAAATTGAAAAATACATTGGTGATGCTAAGAAAAAGTCATACAGTCTGACAACGCATTTGTAAGACTTTAGACTATGTCCAAACCAAGTTAGAACCCATGGCAAGGCGAAAAGTGTTCCAACAGATGATTTTTTCAAAAAATTATACAGATCTGGATTTTCGTTCTTAATAATTGGATATATGAACATTAAGCGCCTCTGTGTGGGGTCCATTGTTTCATGCATACACTCCTTAAAATGACTTGTTGAGAGCTTTTCCATCACAGCAAATGATACTTTTTCACCAACAACTAACAAAAATGTTATTGCAACGTCATGATATCCCTGATAGTACCTTAGATCTGGATATTTGTTTATCACACGCATGATAAGAACTGTTAGTTGATCCTGAAGAGCTATTCTTTGTTCATACGGAATTCCGGGTGGAAAACGCTTGAGAGATCTATTAACATCTAAAACAACTTGGTTATATTCTGAATGGAGCTTTAAATCATCGATTTGCTGAGGCAATTCTGTATTTGATGCATCTACTTCGACTAAAATCGGCCAAAGTATTTTTCTCAATTCATCACTCACAAGTCCATATTCGGATCGCGCAAGCGAACGACAATTTTCCAATGTTATTTTATTGCTTTCAATTAAGTTTGTAATATGTGATCGTTTTCTGCTTTCGGCATTGTTTTCTGGGTCTGAAATAGAAAATAAAAGAGTTGTTAAATAAATATTAAGCATTTTACTTCAAATAATCTGCGTGACTATATATGTATGTATGTAGTAGCTAAAATGGCAAAACTTGTTTTGAAGTAAACATTTTGGTTCTTAGTTCTTTATCAAGAAGGAGCACTGTAACCATTATCGTCAGTAAAAATTTATTTGTTTTCTCAGTGCAATGACACCGGAGATCTAACTTTTAGTCGTTGTGGCATACATGGCAAATCTAGTGAGCTTAAGAGCTCTATTGGATAATTTTCAGCTTCGTTAGCATCGTAAACTGTCCCCTGGCAACGACTGCTGTAGCATAAAAATATAAATTAGCTGACATTTTTCAATATTACGCCACAGTGTCCATGATTTCAAGCATTAGCGTACATTGAACGTGTAACTATCGGGAAGTGTTTGTCTTAAATCACTTCAAATAAGTAAAAGGCAAAACAATAGCAAACAACATAAATTAAATTAAATCGTACTCAATTTTACACACACTGAGTTGTAATACAACACAAATGCAGAATGAAATTTAAAAATGACGCGGCAGCGTTGCCGCGAAGACAAAACATTTAAGGGCCATTTTGAGGGCCATTTCCAAAATGTGCGGGCCACTAGCCCACTACCCTAGAAAAAATTTGTTTAAGAAAATAATAACAATTTTTTTTTTTCTAAATAAACTTATTATATTTCGAATTAAATTAATTGAATTAAATTAAATTTTCGAATAAGTCATCAAATCCATAGCCAAAATATATTCCATTTAAGGGTTTCAAAGAGAAATGTTCGAATTCAACTTCAAATATATTGTCTAGGCTTTCTAAGTACTCAGCTTTAACAATTTTTTTAAAAATAACATTAAATTTTATATATACATATAAAATATATGGAGGAAACACATTGATAATTTTGTTGATGGAATAAAAAGATTGCATTTGTTGTTTTAGAAAAAAGAAAATATATGATATGCGGGCCATTTCATGTTGGCCCCGGGCCACGGGCCAAAATAAAAAACTTAGTGCCAAATGGCCCGTTCGGGCACATTTTGGCAACGCTGCGCGGCACTTATCGTAAATTACGGTACGTGCATGTGGTGAAACGTATAATTTTATATATATTGGAGGATCATTCATCAAATAATGGGAGCATGGAACAGCGGGTCTATGTTGACATCTCATCTAATTGAATGATTGCATGAAATATAATATACAATTAAGACATTGAAAATAAGAAGCAAAAAACACGACAAACAGCGAAAAGTCAGCAAAAGAATGGTTTTGGAAAAAGGCCTAGGATCCCAGTAGAACACTGCCAAAATCTCGCCAACTCAGTCCCCAGATTTAAAGAATTCATTAAAATACAATGTTAAGAAACCCCTTGCTTTTTTAATGCTTAATAACCCAGTTTCTGTTATATGTATGTCAAACCATGCGTTAAATACGATAGTTCTGATTGTTTGGCTACATGTGCATGATGTTGGCCTTATTAATTAAGGAAAATGTTTGGACAGGATTGGGCTCAAAATGAAGAAAATGTAGTTGGGTTAAAATCGTAGATTGAATTAATGGTTAAAAAAATAGCGCATCATTAATCGGCAATATTTGAAGAAAATAACGATTTTCGAAATGTTTTGTTCTGACCTCGAGGTCAGAAATGATTTATACTTTTTTTCACTTGTTGACTTACTGCTATACGAATATAAAATTGTCTTATTATTTTGAACAATATGAGCAAATTTAACCCTTTCGGTACGAGAGTGGTACAGAACAAAGAATATTTATATGTAAACGTCCCACTCCCGTCCCGAAAGGATTAAAGAATTAAAGTTGTATTCTTTCTTATCAAAAAGATGAGGCCCACATTAAAAGCTTATCATTGACTCGAAACTGGTAAATATAGTTTGTTATAACCAATTGTCAATTTATTAACTTTAAAATTGAAGTTAAATTTTTTCTGTTGAGATATTCTAGAAATAAAACAATTTTAGAAGTATTTTTTGAAGTTCTTATTTTATTAGAAGAAAAACTAGAGGCCAATTTGTTGATAAGGTTCTAGTCTCTTAAACTCGGTTTATTGATAAATTAGAACTCGATCGAGTTAAAAGACCCTCAAGTTTGGGGGTCTCGGATATTAGAACTCGGTTCCGCAATGTTTTTACTTTTTCTAAAGGCCTAACTTTTAGATTCAATCTGGGTTTGGATTAAATTTTAGACCACAAGGTCATCTAATGTGCAATAATAAAATATTTTTTGAAAATAGATAAACATGGACTGTTTTCCAAAAAGTCATACATATATATTAGGTGCATATTGTAAAATGTTGTGGACGCTGACAGTTTCATAACGTGTAAGTTACATATACACTAAAACCTATTAACTTATTTACTTTTCGTGGCGGAACATTATACATTTAGCAGTTATATTGATCATGACAATTGAGTATGCACAAATAGACATAAGAGAACAGACAAATGCCGAGAAATAACATCTAATATAAAATTGGCGATATTCCCATTAACAACATTATAAGATAAAAGTTTAGATATGTAAATCTGTTTATAGAAAACAAGCCATATATGACATTATCTGCATTCTTATTATGTGTGAGCCCTTTTAATGTATCCTTTTTATTATTTAAATTGCATGCATTATATGATATTTTATAGAGATTGCAGGACTTTAACATCTGAATTAATGTTTCGCGTTTTCAAGAAAAAAAGGAAAACAAAAGTCAAAACCAATACCAGAAACACGTTAGAACTCCGTTCCATTCAACTGAGATCTAATATTCCTAGAACTCAAAAATGAACTAAGCCCAGTTCTACAGATATGATTAAATGTGAAGACGATTAAAATTACGTTCCAAAGAAAAACCGAGAATTACTAGGACGAATTTTTAATTTATTTTAAAACTTAGTCAAGAAATTGGCCGTTAATGTAATTTTATTAATGAATTAAAAAAAAACCTTAAATTATTACGTCAAAATTCCAAATTCCAAAGTTTCATTTTTCCTTAAATAAAATATTATATACATAGGTAGGTATATTTTAAAGAAACTGTTTTTTTTTTTATATTTGAACCTTTGGACTCATGCTTAACAAGTGCAACATATAAGATATCGATTTATTTCATTTAAATGAAATTAAAATGAACATTCATGTGAACCTATGTATACCTATGCATACAAGTTCTTCAATCAACAAACATAGAAGACGAACGTAAACAGTAGATAACTTTATTAAATTTACATCTACTTTCACATTAAGAGGAGGTAAATGACTTTCGAGAAATAACTCATTTCTTTGAAGGTGAGTTATCTTTTACTCAAAAAATGAGTAACCACGGAGCATATTTGCTTCCACTACTTTCAGAAAATGTAATAGCAAAACATATCTTTTCAAGTTGATGGTATGGTGGCTAGTTAAAATCGGTTAATACATTGTAAAAGGATATTAGTAAAAACATATTAGATTTTTCCTCAAGAAAAAAATATAGGACTTTGCAAAAAAAGCCAACCCTAAACATGAAAATAAAAGAAAGGAATCCTGGTAGGCTGGTTGGTATAAATAAAGTACGATGATGTTATTTGTTATGAAAATATATGTATGACATCAGTTTCATGACTTTTATTTGTTAAGTGTACTTTCACCCTTCCTTTCAATTAGTTCATTTTACAAATAGCTAATCTTATAATGACCAACAAAATGAATTTAATGAAAAATAATATTATTTTTTTAGAATAGTTATCAACCTATTTCAAATAATCAACAATTTTTCCATGCAATCATTTGGGATCCAATAATTAAAAATGTATACTAAATAAACTTTAGTTTTGTTATTGGTTTGGTTAAGACAATTTTTGTTTAATTGAACTTCATATTTACCATTTTCAAAAGTTAACTTTGTGGCATCCGTAATCGGCAGAAGAGGTTCCAAATTGTTTATTTTAGAAGGCATTTTGACTGTTGAGCATTTATTTTAAAATAACTTTACTGCATTATTTTAATAATGGAATTGATAAGAGAAATCGTTTTTTTTTTGTCTAATAAGAAAATTGACAACACACATAGGTGTCAATGTCAAATTTAGTTTGAAAAAATATGAGATGGTTAAAATTCCAGAAAAGATTTCCACAAATATCCAATAGGGGTCACTGGAAATGACACTGACGTCTCAACATTGCATCTCACTCTTACCAATTTTAAATTGCAATATCTTACCACGACAACAAACTGAATAAAGCAAGACTTATTCTCATTTATTTATTTATGAAATATATGAAGTGATTTAAAAATGTGGCGGTTTAAAAATTCAAAGTAAATTATGGCATTTAATACCTAGTTTACAAGGATCAAAATAGGACTACTCGATCCGATCTCACAAAACGAGGTGAATCGAAAGAAAATTGTTTGTAAACAATCGGGGAATCGAGTTATTGGTGTGTGAGGTTTTGCTTGTGTGCGTGTGTCATGTTTTATCTCTCGTTTGTTTTCAGATGAGTTTATTTTGGTGCGTGTTTTTAGCATTATTTTATTAGAATTTTAAAACTACACAATTTGTTATTTTGTATCTTTAGGCTAGGCGCGCACATGCAACTTTTTCGAAACCAAATAGTTCGATCATTGGTTGCCCAAACATCGCGCACATAAGCAACTCCAAAAGTAATCAACGAAATAAACCAATACACAGGAAACATTTATTCACCTTGACTAAATTTTTCTCTCTCTTGCACTTATAGAAAATTATTCAACGATTTAGTTGAATGTCCGCGCAGTTACCTATAATTCCTTGTGACACAAACTAAGGAATTGGTTCGAGGTGATCGTCTAGTTTGTGTCAAAACACAAACTAAAAAGTTGCTCGAATGGGTGATAGAATGGTTTGTGCGTGTGCGCGGACTCTCATATAAGTCTATAGTGCTCAGTTTAAAAACCAAACAGTTTCGAAACTAAAAGTTGCATGTGCGCGCCTAGCCTTAAAGATAGAAGTTACTCACAACACAACACGTATCCAAATAAAACACAAATGTTATTTCGATTCCATTTCATTTCGATTCCTCGATCCACTGACGACGTATTATTATTAGTTTATTATTATAAGCTTTTATTTGCCATTATTGATATTTTGTACAATATTTATTTACATTTTTGTTTATATTTTCTGTTTCTTTGGAATTAATTACTATATAAAATTATAAAATTGACATAATTTTTTTTTTTTTTTAATCAACTTTAATATGTGAGCAAAGTTTGAATAAATAAATGGATGCGTGTCAAAATTCTATGATCTGGCATAAGCCTCCCCCAATGTTGCCCAAAGATCTCTATCTTTTGCGTCATTGTACCAACTTTGTCTTTCTTTAAGCAAATCGTCTGCCCATCTTTTCTTCGGTCGTCCAATTGGTCTTCTGCTTTCTGGTGGTGTCCATTTTGTAATGATTTTTGTCCATCTTTGGTCCTGTATTCTAGATATATGTCCTGCCCAATTCCATTTAAGGAGTTTTGCTCGTTCAACCACGTCCGTTAAACCAGTTCTTCGTCTTATTTCGTAGGTTAAGTAGTTTTCTTTCCATCTTGGTTTGGCATATTCTTATTTTGTCAAGTAAACTTGAAGTCAAGGATATAGTCTGTAACCCATACGTCATAACAGGTAAAATAGCAGAGTCTAGTATATATTTTCGTGTTTCGTCCCTTAGATTTGATTGTAATATTTGTTTTAGACTCCAAAACTGTTTCCAACTATTGGTAATGCGTCTAGAAACTTCTTTTTTCTCTTGGTTAATGAATGACTTAGTCTGTCCTAGATAAGTATAGTCTTCTACATATTCTATGTGTTCGTTATCCAGCATTATGTCATCTTTAATATGGTTAGTCATTATCTTAGTTTTTGACTTATTGATATGAAGTCCAACTTTCTTGCATTCATTTGTCAATTCTATGAGCATATTTTGTATTTGTCCGGAAGTTGATGAAATGAGAACTATGTCATCAGCGAATCTAAGGTTGCTCAAATATTGTCCCCAAATATTTATTCCATATCTATTGTCCCAGTTTAGTTTTTTGAATATTTCTTCCAGTACGGCAGAGAATAATGGTGGTGACATTGGATCCCCCTGTATTACGCCTCTCTTTATTTTTATTTCTCTTCCTATTCTTTCGGTTTTTATTTTCGCCACGCTGTCTGTATATATATTTTTCAATGTCCTTATAAAGATAGGATGAATGCCTTGGTTTGTCAGCGCTGTCCATATTTCGTCATGTTCTACTGAGTCAAATGCTTTACTGAAGTCAATATATAAAAGATACAAAGGTTTTTCAAATTCGTTAGTTTTTTCAATGAGTTGGTTCATTGTTTGTAGATAGTCTGTTGTTGAAAAACATTCTCGGAATCCTGCTTGTTCTCTTGGCTGATTTTTGTTTAATGTGTCCTTAATTTTTGTATACATTACTTTGGAGAACAGTTCATATATCATAGAAATGTTGCTTATTGGTCTGTAGTTATTTATGTCATCTTTATTTCCTTTTTTGTGGATAAGCGTAATTGTAGCTTGTTTCCATTGTTTTGGAATCTGCTATCTTATAAGTATGTCATTAAAAATCGTGGTCAAGACTGTAGAAATTGGTTGTTTTCCATATTTGAGCATTTCTGTTACAATACCGTCATTTCCTGTACACTTATCTGTCTTTAGATCGTCAATTGCTTGTTCAATATCTGTTTTTGTAAAAAGTGTAACAATATTTAAGTTGAAGTAACTGTCCGCCATCGATATATTATCATCTTTTATTTCTTTTGTCGATTTGAAGAGTTCTTCGAAAAACTTGGTAGCAGACTCATTTATATCTCTCCTATTAATAGCGTTGTTATTTTTGTTCTTAATTGATGTTATCCACTCTTTTCCGTCGTCAAGAAATGATTTTGTCTTTTTAATAGATTTTGTGTTGCTTAGTATATCTTTTATCATTGTTTCGTTATATGTTTGGATATCATTTTTCGCATCTTCTTTTATGGTTTTCCGAAGGTATCTTAGTTCATTTTTTTCCTGGTCTGATAAGTTGCCCTTGTTTCGTAGGTTATCTCTTCTGGTTATCAGCGCTTTAGTGTCATCCGTTAATTTATCAGGTTTTGAAGTAACAGTAGTCATGATTGAAACTTTCGCCGAATTCTTTATTATCTGTTCTAATGAATCATATGTATTTTGAAAGTTTTCGCTTATTCTATTTGTAGTTATAATAAGTCTTATTTCTTTCTTGAGTATTTCATTATATTTTTCAATATTTTCGGTTGGTATCATTCTAGGAATACTGAGTGTTTGTTTGTTTCTTACTAGCCTATGGTCACTATCAAATTTAAAATTATTCAATACGGAGATGTCATTAATAGTTTTCAGTTTATTTGTTAGAACTAAGTCAATTTCGTTCTTTGTTATCCCATTCGGGTGAATCCAGGTCCATTTTCGTGTTTCTCTCTTTTTGAAGAAAGAATTTGCAAATCTGAGATTCGTCTCTTCCAGCCACTTTATAAGTAGGTCTCCTCTTTTGTTTCTTCGTCCGTATCCAAATGGTCCCATTACTTCTTCATCGTTGTCAATCTGTTTCCCTAACTTGGCGTTGAAATCTCCTATAACATACATTATCTCCGTTTTTGTTTCATTATATACTTTGTCCAATAAATTGTAGAAGTTCGAAATTTCTTCGTCAGTTGCTGTTTTGGTCGGGGCATAAACCTGAATTATCGTCATTTTTGTGTTTTGTATTTTTAAACATAGGCTACAAATCCTTTCACTAAAAATTCGTACATTTATTATTCTGTCCTTTAAACTCTTTTTGATGAGAAATCCAACTCCATGCAAGCCTTTGGTCTCACCAATGTAACAGAATATATCATTCTGGTTTTCAATTATGTTTTGTCCAAAAATTCTTAGCTCGGATAGTCCCAGTATATCCCAGTTGATAGTTGATAATGCTAGTATTAGTTCTGATTGTTTTGCTTCTGTAGCTAATGTTCTTACATTGTATGTACAAAAATGTCTAGAGTGTTTTTGGATTGGTCTTGGTTTGATGGGTAGTGTGGAGGGAATTGGCCGTCATTCCCTTGGGGTAGAGTCCTTATTATTCAAAATTTGCTTCTTTTGTTGCTGGTTGTTGTGTTGGTCACTGTTCATATTATTAATTTCTTTTTGGTTTGATTGTAGAAATCTATGAATGCTGTTGTTTCTTATTTTGTTATGTTTGTCATTTTGGACTTTTTCATTTGTTTTTGGTCTCTTCAATTTGGTCGAACATGTTGGTTTATTTTCATTTGCATTTGGATCGTTGTCATATTTTCGATTTCTTTTACGCATTCGTTGTTGTTTCTTCTCAATGTCGTTTCCTGATGTAATTTTTTGATTATTTTGATGTTTGGAAAATGGTTTATTTTCTTGGACTGTCGTATTAAAATCTTCTTTTATGTAGTCTTCTTTTATGTATATAATGTCCTCTTTATAATGTCTTAGTTTAGTTTTGTTTTTCATTATAGTATCTTTTTTTATTTGTGTTGTCAATCCAAGTAAAATAGGTCTTATTTTGTCTCCTTTATTTCCTAGACGTCTTGCAAAATCGATTTCAAAGAATAGTGTTTAAAAGGTGTAAAATGGTGTCTACTAATTCTTCGTTGCTTTTTTCGGTTTCTTTTATATTGTAAATAACAAGATTTTTTCTCTTTATACATCTCTTTAAATATTTTATTTTCTTTTCTAGGTGTTCCTGTTTCTCTTCAATTGTGTTGTTTCTGTCTATTATTGAGTTTAATTTTTTTCTAAGGTTTCAGTTTGTTCTTTAATTTCTTTTCTTAAGTTTGTCCCAAGGTTTTCAATAGCAGTCAAAAGTTTGTCTAATTTATTGTCGACTTGACTGTCCTCCATATTGGTCTTTTTAATTAAGTGTTATTTCAGCTGTCAATGTGTTGTCAGAAGTTTATGTCAAAGTGAAGCGTATATTTGTATTGTTTATATATTTTGTATTTTTGTGTGCTAATTTCTAATATTATAAATAATAGTAGTATAGCAGTTTTTATATTAATTAATTACTAGGGATATAATAATAAAGTGCAATTGTTTGCAATTTAATATAAAATCAAGTTTATTTTTCTTTTTTGTTTTGTTTTTTACTCACCTCGGCTGTGCTTTTAAAGACAGGAGGGAATATTTTTTGTTAATTTAAGAGAGATAAAAACTCTCTTAAACAGCACTTGCAACGGTGTAAACAAAACGTATATGTTTTTGTTTAAACTTTTTATTTATTGGGTTAAATTTTCACTTTCTTTATTTTTTCTTTGGTGTAATGTTGTTTTTTGTTTTTCGTATGAAATGCCCAACTTTCCGAACCTTGAACAAAAATATTTTCACTCAGTGATTAAATTTCAGTTTGTTTCTTTATGTTTCCTTCTTATTTTAGACACGTATATAAAGTTGTAATTGTTAAATAAACTCTTCCGACTAAGGCGCCAATTATAGCTATCATTGGTTTTCATCATTGAAAACAAACATTGGAATTTTTTTGACAGCTACAGTCGTTTATAGCTATCATTACAAATTTCTGTCATTGAAAAAAATTTCCTGATTGAAAACCACCGAAAAACTTTTACTGACAGAAATCTGTCATTGGAATTGTGTGAAATTGGAACACAAATCAGTGGAACGATTCGTTTCACTTTTGAACTTAAAAGTATCAGCTGTTCAGGAAAATGATTTTCCGTCCGGAAAATAGAAAAATTAATTTTTAGAGAAAAATAAATGCGCAATTACACTTTTTTTTCTCAAAAAAAAAATTCTTTGTGTGATTTCCGATCAATCAGTATATAATTTTTATTTCTAATCAAATGGAAACACCTTCAAATATCGATTCAAAAATGTTTCCGGATCGATTTCAATGATAGCTATAACTGGCTCCTAATTTAGAATAAACACCGGGAATGTTATTCTTTTATAATCATAGTATTGATACCGGTTGATGCAAAATTATTTTGTTACATTAATGTTTTTCCAGACGTTTTTTTCTTGTCGAAAATGAATTTAAAGATAATTCAAAAAAAAATTTCAATACACTCGCTGACTACCAGGTGATGCGGAAAGCTACTTACCAGGTGCCAATAGTGGGCAGGTTCACACAACATAAAGGACCTCATTTGAAGTCAACTGCTTGCTTTGAACGTATATTTTGACCAAGGCAACTAGTTATTTGGTAAAGTGTCATACATTTCAAATTCAGAACTTTACTTCACCAACCTCTACTTTCTGTTGACCTACTACTAAATATATAGTTGTCTACACAAAACATCTCAGGCCAGCTAAAAGTCCATCTCGGCTTGTATTTTGTATTTAAGAAAAATATTACTTATTCTTTTACCAATTTGACGAGGAACCCTTTTTAAATAAAACATAAAATGGAATTGTGAATAAAATAAATAAATCTCAGAGTAATAAAGTTCAGCTTTTAGTTATCTGAACAATCATGATAAGCCGTCATTTTGCCATACGTGAAATTGACTTGACAGTTAGGGAGATTTTTTTTTTACTAAGTATGAAGTCTACTTTTCAATAAAGTTGCCTTAATTGGAAGGCAGCTGGCCAATCAAATACTAGAAACTTGCCTTACTTTCAAGTCTCTTATGTCGTCTGAACCTGCTCAGTGTCTGCATAAAATAAGAACAGAAGAAAAAAGGATTTGTTCGTAGAATATAGTCTTAATAAATTAAATAAGAAACTTAGTCAAGTCAGCTTATCAAAATAAAACTTTATTTTTGTTTAAAATGAACAATAAATAATCAAAAGGCTTTGAATCCGCTTCAGATGGTGAATATCGTAAGCTTTACCGCAACGCAAGAATAGATCTATATTGGTTTGGGTGACGCTTTTGACATCTGACAACTACATATATTGTATGCATGGGGGAAAATTGCTTTCGATTATCGAATAAAAGTCAATTTTCTATCGACATAAAGAATAATATACAATAAATTATAACAAAATTAGTTTTGCAAACATCACTAAAAATGTAAAAGGCTGTATTTGAATTCAGAATTGGCTAGCTCCGTCACAGAAATCAAACATTAAACAAAATTGCTGCGCAAGCATCACTCGAAATTAAAAAGGGTTTTTACTAGTCGTCTAGATACCATCTGCACTCTACAAAATGAGAGTTCGTCTTAAATCATGACATTGAGCCAAATATCGTTATGATAAGCATAGAGGAAATATATTATCTAGAGTCCCGACCGGTACCCGTCCTACCTGAAACACCCTCAAATTTTATTCGAGGTGAACTCTCTCAAATTCGAGGTGAGCTCTCTCAAATTCGCTATCGGTGAATACATGTGAGTGGGGAAAAAAAAACAAAATGGGGGACTGGGCTAAAATAGAAACTTATGGAATTTTTGTGACCTGTCAAAAATGACAATCAATTTTGCAAAACAAAACAATGGATTTCGGATGTAAAGAGTAAGTTTTTGTTAATTATTTTGATATTTAATATAATTTGATATTTTTCAGACCAAAATTCCTTATAATGAAGAAAGTATATATACATAAGTTCACTTCATTGAATAAAAAGTAAGTCAAATTGCAGTGAAGGCGGTGTAACAATAATCGATTTATTTTATAGTCTGTGTTTTCATTTTAGATGGTGCCAATAACATACCATAATGCAGGAAGCAATTTCCCTGAAGAAATCTGGAAGACAAAGCAAACAAGGCGCTGATTTGCAGGCAAGTCTTTATATATTATATTTCTCTTAACAAAATATTATCAATGTTTTTAACGACAGATAATGCCCATTGTGTTTGTATGTACATCACAACGGCATAGCTCCCGCAGGCGTTGACGGTGGAGGTGTCACCATCTCTACCAATAGTCAAACGCATTCAATGCAACAAAACCAGCAGCAACAACACCACCGAGTCAATAAAGCTAGCCACAGACGATGAACATGTTGGTGTGATTTGTTGGTGTTGGGCTGAAAATCATTCGTGTATGGGCACGTTGGCCAACAAATCGACGGTTTATGAAATATTTTGTAAACCGTGAAGTTGGGGCTAACATGTTGGCTGTGTATGGGCAAGTTTACAACACGTTTTGAAGTTTATCAACATGTTCTTCGTGTATGGCGTTGTGCGACAACAATTCGTCATTTGTGTTGTTATTTTTAATGAGTTAAAATGTCGTTATCAAACATGCTATTGCATCATCCGCACTTCTATCGAACATCTTGACTTCATGACAGTCACACAAAAAATGAAGTTTATAAACATGTTGGGCCGTGTATGGCGAAGCGCTGCCCAACAAATCACAACAACATGTTCATCGTCTGTGGCTAGCTTAATGCAAGTGGAAGTTTTGCCATGCAATAGTCGACCTCTAACGCCCTTCTCCCAGCAGCTGAGTGTTGGTGTTGGAACGACATAATAGCAGCAACTGCCAACTCGGCCTATTCATCAGCTGCCAAGAAATAAAATGCAAGCGGCTCAAAAAAAACGACGCAGCAGCGCGCGGAGATCAATTGTGTAAGTACGAATCGAAACATTCATATCGTAGTCAACTTGCTTAATCTTCATCTTCTAGGTGTAAAGAGTACTACCAGTCGGTAGTTCTGCAAGAGAAGCAAGAAAAATAAGACTACAATCGCAGGAAGACTCCAAAAAATTTCCAACCTTGACTGTAAATTAAGTGAATTCAAATATTAAATCTAAAACTAATCCATTCATTTTGCTCCTAAGGATCGCACTGGCTTAACGGTGGCAATCATTCGGAGGCAAATGGGATGGCCCGACAAGAATCCCCAAAAGGCCAAACAGATTCAGATCAGCAGCATCGGCAGCTACTGACGATGTCCGCGAGTTGAATCCATCGCTTTTCACACAGAAAATCAACATAAAAAACAGTAAGTCAACTTCAATTTGAGATTTCCTTATATAATGAAAATTAATTCCTTTATAGTCACAACAATTCAGTGTGAAAAACCTCTATCCGCAGCGGAAGTGTTTGTGGGTCAAGCGATCTCTGCGTTGTCGACAATGCGAACACAATGCCATCAAGCCGGAGTACCATTCAGGGTCGATCAAGTATCGCATTCAATTGTTCGCTAACTATCATGTGCCCGACGTTCTGCTTGTGCGTTGTGAAAAGCCACTGAAGCCTGGCACGTCCACTCAATCAATCCTCAAGCTAACTAATCCAACTATGCACGATATGACCACAACCATTATGGAGCTGCCAACCAAGGAAGAGAAACGGCGAATGATCGACTTCGAATAAAAGACGGCCTTGCTGCAGCAACATCGACTTCATCATTGAACACGAGTCTATCGAGGCAGACATAACTGACGAGGAACCACCTTGTGTTAAAAGTCCCGCCAACGTCATTCTAGAGATGTTGGATTCTTCGTTTGTCCTAAATCAACGTGACGATTCAAAGGAATTTGACGAAGGAGTTCAAGTTCAACGAGAGGAATCAAAGTAAAAAACAGAAAATTCTAATTAGAAATTCCTATTCTATGTTGTTTCTCTAATTTTTTTATAGATTCATCACTTGGAGAAAGTTGAAATTGAACTTTACACCTGAAGAAGGACTCAAACCAGGCGATGATATTACTGTTGGTTTCTTGGTGCAATATACCTATGTGAATACAGTTACAAACATGCCCGAAAAGAAAGAAACTTAAAAACACGCATTATCATCGAAAGTTGTTGTAAAAATTGGTCAAATTGAAGCCTAGATTTATTTCTATATATAGAAAATAATCTTTTTTGGAACGACTCAACAGCAGTATCAGCAACTGCAGAATAGTCAGGCAATTCAGGTTAGTAAATTAACTTATGCGTGATCCAAACAGGAATATTTCAAATTATATGATTATTTAGGGCTTCCCGCTGCCGCTGAGGCTGACACCGCCTGCATAGAAGAGGTAGCTGATACGAATTCCGGTTTAGAAGAAACTTGTTGGGACAATATAGAACCTCCTTAATTACGGGAGTCGGAAATCATTGGTAAGCCTTCTTAAAAAAATGAATTATAAATAAATTAAATATAAAATAATCTCAGCAATTTGTATGTTCTATTTTAGAATTCCCTGCAATTTTAAGAAACTTAAAGACTGAATTCCACGAATTCATAATTCCTATTGAATCACCAAAGCTTCTGTTTAGAACTAACTGGAATCAACACAAGAATGCCCCTAAAAACTGCTCTAATGATGTTCCAAGAGTTGATGCGAAAATGGTCGCGAACCGGCAACCTTCACGTAGTGAAAATGTCCGATTGGGATTTGCCTCGTAAAAGAATGTGAATCCAAACGACTTAAGAAGCCACATATGTTCAATCAATGCATCAACTTACCATATTCCAGAAATGGTAAAATTATAACACATCAATTTGTGACAATTTTACTGACCAGAATTCTCATGATGGCAAGGCTACTTCAAAGTAAGTTTCACATTAACAACAAAACTTAAAAGCACTAATTGATGTGTTTTTTTTCAGCTACAAATCAAAACGAAGCTTAGAAGTCGATTTGACTTCTGCCGTTCTGCCGTTCAGTTGATTCGACGATATGCTTAGAATCTCATCCATAATTAGTAAAAATTCGTCGTGGCGTACCTAGTTTTTAAATGAAGTTGTAATTTTTCAAATTTGTATGTAATTGAGTATAATTTTTGTTTTTAAAATTCAATGCCATTATAGATTATAGGTTTTAAAATGTAAATGTAACTAGATTCCTAAATTGAGTGAAATTAAATCTGAATCTAAATTGAAAATCAAGTGAAATTGTTTTCAGGGTTCTATCATTATATGAAATATATCAAAAAACATTTTGATTGACTGTCATAATTTGTATAATTTATTTTGTTTTGTTCTTTTAATTGTTTTAGTTTTGTTTTGTTCTTTTAATAAAATAAACATACAAAATATGAGTGTTGTATTCATTTCTACCGTTTTGCAAGTTCAAAGTTTTAAAGCAAAAGAATGATATAAAAAAGTTGCTTGCTGACGGATGCATCTAATTCAATAGATATTGGTGATGGAGCGTAAGTAATGGAAATCAAAATATAAACTTTTTTGCTTTTTTTAAAGATTTTTATCGTATTACCTTATTAATGAAGACGATTTCGAATGTTATTAGAAACGGTTGCGGGATATCTTGAGAGATTTGCGATTTGTTTTGGAAGGTACTTTTCAAAGACCGGCTGGGAAAGACTCTCATGTTGCTATGTGTGGAAAGTTTTGGCACGAGTCTTTAAAAGTTATGAATTACAGTTTTTAAATATAATTTTAAACTGAAGAGCAAAACAATTAAAATAATCTACAAATATTATGTGATTCAAGAGTTTTTACGTGCTTCTTAAAATATTTGCATTCTACGGACCTAATCTTTACTATATGACTCCGAATAATATAAGATCATCATCATGGATATAGATATCCTATTAATATATGTATGTTCAAATGGTAGACATGTGCATTCAAGAGGACACAAGCGTCCACAGGTTTTTCTCAAAACCAACCTCTGTCTATCAACTCTTACTCTCACCTCCCCGTGGTGAACATCGGGTGCCTAGTACCTCAACTGGAGATTGGGTTCCAACCCCAGTGGAAAGTTGTTGGGGGCAGCAAACGAGAGAGGGGGGGAGAGGTGCGTCCACTAAGACACCTCTCCTTATCCAGACGGCAGCGGAGGAATTCCCGAGATGGAATCAACGGTGGCGTCTACAGTTCCAGTAAGGCTGAACTACTTAGTGAACACCTTATAGGGCTTCTACGACTTATTCGGAGCCCAGGCCTATAAGGAGCGGTTTATCCGGCTTCCCGTCTTTGGAGTTATACTAAGGATCTGGCCCTCCAGGTTGGGGGTTGTGCCGTCAGGGTGACTTCCTGACCACTTAAAAATCTTATAGTTGCGAAGCACCAACAAGCCTCGGATACGGACGGATTTACTGCTGACAACCAACGCAAACGAATTAAGGACAACGAACTTCGGATATGCACGTGGAATGTTAGGTCCCTTAACAGACCACGTGCAGCCGAAGAATTAGCGGAGGCCCTAGACTGCTATAAAGCAGACATCACCGCCATCCAGGAAATACGATGGGATGGGCCGGGCAAAAAGAGGATGAAAAACTGCGATATCTACTATGGTGACAGCTACCGAGAAAACCAACAGCGCTTATTTGGATGCGGCTTCGTCATTGGAGCCAGACTTAGGCAACAAGTCTTAAGCTATAGGTGCATCAACGAGCACCTCATGACCATCCGCATCAAGGCTAAATTCGGCAACATTAGCCTGATATGCGCGCACGCCCCCACAGATGAGAAGGATGACAACACCAAAGATATGTTCTTCGAGCTCTTAGACAAAACATACGAGCAGTGTCCTAGCTACGATATTAAAATTGTCCTGGGCGATTTTAATGCCAAGCTAGGAAGGGAAGACATCTTTGGTGGAATAATCGGGAAAAACAGCCTGCACGACAACACTTCCGACAACGGATTCAGGCTCATAGATTTTGCTGCGGGGCGAAACGTCATGGTAGCCAGTACGCGTTTTCCACACCTCAACATCCACAAAGGAACTTGGAGATCTCCAGATCAATCTACCGTCAACCAGATTGACCATATTGCGATCGACGCCAGACACGCTTCCAGCATCATGGATGTCCGAACTTTCCGAGGAGCTAACATCGACTCGGACCACTACCTTGTTGTAGCCAAGGTAGCACTTCGGGTTTCCAGGCCCAAGGCAAAACAGGGAGATGTTGGGAGAAGGTACAACGTCGAACGGCTACAATCGCAAGAGATCGCCAAATCCTTCTCCGACCGAGTTACAAGTAACCTCTCTCGAAGTTCTGTGCCGCCAACACAATGTATAGAAAACCAGTGGCAACATTGCCAAGACGCAATCAGAGAAGCCGCCTCTGACGTGCTGGGTTTCAAGCGACCACCAACAAGGAACCCCTGGTTTGATGAGGAATGTCGGCAGGCAAATGCAGCCAAACAACAGGCACGCAAGGCGGCGCTGCATAAAAGGACGAGAGCTGCTCATGAGCTCTATGAGCAGAAGAGGCGAGAGGAACACCGACTTCTCAGAAGGAAAAAGAGAGAGCATGAGAAGCGTGCGGTCGAAGATGTTGAGAGGTTTAAAAGCAGAAATGAAGTTCGAAAGTTTTATGAACAGGTGAAACGAAATTCACAAGTACATAAACCTAGAACCGAAGGCTGCAAAGACGAAAGTGGAAACATCATAGTGGAACCGCAGTCAATGCTGAGGATATGGAAGGACCACTTCTGCAGACTGTATAACGGCGACGACGAACCGAATTCCGCTGTCAGGCAGGATGATCCATTCAACATAGACGACGAAAGCCAACAATCCCGTCCTCCCGACTTAGACGAAGTAAAGATTGCTATATCTAAGCTGAAGTCTAACAAAGCCGCTGGAGCGGATGGCTTGAATGCCGAGCTCTTTAAAGTAGCTGGAGATAAGTTGGTTAGGAGCATGCACCAACTTATCTGTAAGATATGGTCGGAAGAAAGCATGCCCGATGAATGGAACCTCAGTATTGTTTGCCCGATCCTGAAAAAAGGAGACCCTCTAAACTGCACCAATTATAGAGGAATCAGTCTACTTAACATCGCTTATAAAATCTTCTCTGCCGTAATATGTGAACGTCTAAAGCCCATCGTCAACAACCTTATAGGTCCTTATCAGTGTGGTTTTAGACCAGGAAAGTCCACAGTCGATCAAATATTCACATTACGGCAGATCCTGAAAAAAAACCCAAGAACACCAAATCGACACCCACCATCTTTTCATCGATTTCAAGGCCGCATATGACAGTATCTACAGGGACGAACTGTATAGAGCCATGTCTAGTTTTGTCATCCCTGCCAAACTCGTCCGTTTGTGCAGGATGACCATGGAGAATTCACGCTGCTCCATAAAGGTTGGAAACAACTTAACTGAACCTTTCGATGTCAAAAAAGGTTTTAGACAAGGTGATGCGCTGTCATGTGATTTTTTTAACATCGTACTTGAAAGAATAGTGCAAAGCTCCATCGCTTTTCACACAGAAAATCAACATAAAAAACAGTAAGTCAACTTCAATTTGAGATTTCCTTATATAATGAAAATTAATTCCTTTATAGTCACAACAATTCAGTGTGAAAAACCTCTATCCGCAGCGGAAGTGTTTGTGGGTCAAGCGATCTCTGCGTTGTCGACAATGCGAACACAATGCCATCAAGCCGGAGTACCATTCAGGGTCGATCAAGTATCGCATTCAATTGTTCGCTAACTATCATGTGCCCGACGTTCTGCTTGTGCGTTGTGAAAAGCCACTGAAGCCTGGCACGTCCACTCAATCAATCCTCAAGCTAACTAATCCAACTATGCACGATATGACCACAACCATTATGGAGCTGCCAACCAAGGAAGAGAAACGGCGAATGATCGACTTCGAATAAAAGACGGCCTTGCTGCAGCAACATCGACTTCATCATTGAACACGAGTCTATCGAGGCAGACATAACTGACGAGGAACCACCTTGTGTTAAAAGTCCCGCCAACGTCATTCTAGAGATGTTGGATTCTTCGTTTGTCCTAAATCAACGTGACGATTCAAAGGAATTTGACGAAGGAGTTCAAGTTCAACGAGAGGAATCAAAGTAAAAAACAGAAAATTCTAATTAGAAATTCCTATTCTATGTTGTTTCTCTAATTTTTTTATAGATTCATCACTTGGAGAAAGTTGAAATTGAACTTTACACCTGAAGAAGGACTCAAACCAGGCGATGATATTACTGTTGGTTTCTTGGTGCAATATACCTATGTGAATACAGTTACAAACATGCCCGAAAAGAAAGAAACTTAAAAACACGCATTATCATCGAAAGTTGTTGTAAAAATTGGTCAAATTGAAGCCTAGATTTATTTCTATATATAGAAAATAATCTTTTTTGGAACGACTCAACAGCAGTATCAGCAACTGCAGAATAGTCAGGCAATTCAGGTTAGTAAATTAACTTATGCGTGATCCAAACAGGAATATTTCAAATTATATGATTATTTAGGGCTTCCCGCTGCCGCTGAGGCTGACACCGCCTGCATAGAAGAGGTAGCTGATACGAATTCCGGTTTAGAAGAAACTTGTTGGGACAATATAGAACCTCCTTAATTACGGGAGTCGGAAATCATTGGTAAGCCTTCTTAAAAAAATGAATTATAAATAAATTAAATATAAAATAATCTCAGCAATTTGTATGTTCTATTTTAGAATTCCCTGCAATTTTAAGAAACTTAAAGACTGAATTCCACGAATTCATAATTCCTATTGAATCACCAAAGCTTCTGTTTAGAACTAACTGGAATCAACACAAGAATGCCCCTAAAAACTGCTCTAATGATGTTCCAAGAGTTGATGCGAAAATGGTCGCGAACCGGCAACCTTCACGTAGTGAAAATGTCCGATTGGGATTTGCCTCGTAAAAGAATGTGAATCCAAACGACTTAAGAAGCCACATATGTTCAATCAATGCATCAACTTACCATATTCCAGAAATGGTAAAATTATAACACATCAATTTGTGACAATTTTACTGACCAGAATTCTCATGATGGCAAGGCTACTTCAAAGTAAGTTTCACATTAACAACAAAACTTAAAAGCACTAATTGATGTGTTTTTTTTCAGCTACAAATCAAAACGAAGCTTAGAAGTCGATTTGACTTCTGCCGTTCTGCCGTTCAGTTGATTCGACGATATGCTTAGAATCTCATCCATAATTAGTAAAAATTCGTCGTGGCGTACCTAGTTTTTAAATGAAGTTGTAATTTTTCAAATTTGTATGTAATTGAGTATAATTTTTGTTTTTAAAATTCAATGCCATTATAGATTATAGGTTTTAAAATGTAAATGTAACTAGATTCCTAAATTGAGTGAAATTAAATCTGAATCTAAATTGAAAATCAAGTGAAATTGTTTTCAGGGTTCTATCATTATATGAAATATATCAAAAAACATTTTGATTGACTGTCATAATTTGTATAATTTATTTTGTTTTGTTCTTTTAATTGTTTTAGTTTTGTTTTGTTCTTTTAATAAAATAAACATACAAAATATGAGTGTTGTATTCATTTCTACCGTTTTGCAAGTTCAAAGTTTTAAAGCAAAAGAATGATATAAAAAAGTTGCTTGCTGACGGATGCATCTAATTCAATAGATATTGGTGATGGAGCGTAAGTAATGGAAATCAAAATATAAACTTTTTTGCTTTTTTTAAAGATTTTTATCGTATTACCTTATTAATGAAGACGATTTCGAATGTTATTAGAAACGGTTGCGGGATATCTTGAGAGATTTGCGATTTGTTTTGGAAGGTACTTTTCAAAGACCGGCTGGGAAAGACTCTCATGTTGCTATGTGTGGAAAGTTTTGGCACGAGTCTTTAAAAGTTATGAATTACAGTTTTTAAATATAATTTTAAACTGAAGAGCAAAACAATTAAAATAATCTACAAATATTATGTGATTCAAGAGTTTTTACGTGCTTCTTAAAATATTTGCATTCTACGGACCTAATCTTTACTATATGACTCCGAATAATATAAGATCATCATCATGGATATAGATATCCTATTAATATATGTATGTTCAAATGGTAGACATGTGCATTCAAGAGGACACAAGCGTCCACAGGTTTTTCTCAAAACCAACCTCTGTCTATCAACTCCTACTCTCACCTCCCCGTGGTGAACATCGGGTGCCTAGTACCTCAACTGGAGATTGGGTTCCAACCCCAGTGGAAAGTTGTTGGGGGCAGCAAACGAGAGAGGGGGGGAGAGGTGCGTCCACTAAGACACCTCTCCTTATCCAGACGGCAGCGGAGGAATTCCCGAGATGGAATCAACGGTGGCGTCTACAGTTCCAGTAAGGCTGAACTACTTAGTGAACACCTTATAGGGCTTCTACGACTTATTCGGAGCCCAGGCCTATAAGGAGCGGTTTATCCGGCTTCCCGTCTTTGGAGTTATACTAAGGATCTGGCCCTCCAGGTTGGGGGTTGTGCCGTCAGGGTGACTTCCTGACCACTTAAAAATCTTATAGTTGCGAAGCACCAACAAGCCTCGGATACGGACGGATTTACTGCTGACAACCAACGCAAACGAATTAAGGACAACGAACTTCGGATATGCACGTGGAATGTTAGGTCCCTTAACAGACCACGTGCAGCCGAAGAATTAGCGGAGGCCCTAGACTGCTATAAAGCAGACATCACCGCCATCCAGGAAATACGATGGGATGGGCCGGGCAAAAAGAGGATGAAAAACTGCGATATCTACTATGGTGACAGCTACCGAGAAAACCAACAGCGCTTATTTGGATGCGGCTTCGTCATTGGAGCCAGACTTAGGCAACAAGTCTTAAGCTATAGGTGCATCAACGAGCGCCTCATGACCATCCGCATCAAGGCTAAATTCGGCAACATTAGCCTGATATGCGCGCACGCCCCCACAGATGAGAAGGATGACAACACCAAAGATATGTTCTTCGAGCTCTTAGACAAAACATACGAGCAGTGTCCTAGCTACGATATTAAAATTGTCCTGGGCGATTTTAATGCCAAGCTAGGAAGGGAAGACATCTTTGGTGGAATAATCGGGAAAAACAGCCTGCACGACAACACTTCCGACAACGGATTCAGGCTCATAGATTTTGCTGCGGGGCGAAACGTCATGGTAGCCAGTACGCGTTTTCCACACCTCAACATCCACAAAGGAACTTGGAGATCTCCAGATCAATCTACCGTCAACCAGATTGACCATATTGCGATCGACGCCAGACACGCTTCCAGCATCATGGATGTCCGAACTTTCCGAGGAGCTAACATCGACTCGGACCACTACCTTGTTGTAGCCAAGGTAGCACTTCGGGTTTCCAGGCCCAAGGCAAAACAGGGAGATGTTGGGAGAAGGTACAACGTCGAACGGCTACAATCGCAAGAGATCGCCAAATCCTTCTCCGACCGAGTTACAAGTAACCTCTCTCGAAGTTCTGTGCCGCCAACACAATGTATAGAAAACCAGTGGCAACATTGCCAAGACGCAATCAGAGAAGCCGCCTCTGACGTGCTGGGTTTCAAGCGACCACCAACAAGGAACCCCTGGTTTGATGAGGAATGTCGGCAGGCAAATGCAGCCAAACAACAGGCACGCAAGGCGGCGCTGCATAAAAGGACGAGAGCTGCTCATGAGCTCTATGAGCAGAAGAGGCGAGAGGAACACCGACTTCTCAGAAGGAAAAAGAGAGAGCATGAGAAGCGTGCGGTCGAAGATGTTGAGAGGTTTAAAAGCAGAAATGAAGTTCGAAAGTTTTATGAACAGGTGAAACGAAATTCACAAGTACATAAACCTAGAACCGAAGGCTGCAAAGACGAAAGTGGAAACATCATAGTGGAACCGCAGTCAATGCTGAGGATATGGAAGGACCACTTCTGCAGACTGTATAACGGCGACGACGAACCGAATTCCGCTGTCAGGCAGGATGATCCATTCAACATAGACGACGAAAGCCAACAATCCCGTCCTCCCGACTTAGACGAAGTAAAGATTGCTATATCTAAGCTGAAGTCTAACAAAGCCGCTGGAGCGGATGGCTTGAATGCCGAGCTCTTTAAAGCAGCTGGAGATAAGTTGGTTAGGAGCATGCACCAACTTATCTGTAAGATATGGTCGGAAGAAAGCATGCCCGATGAATGGAACCTCAGTATTGTTTGCCCGATCCTGAAAAAAGGAGACCCTCTAAACTGCACCAATTATAGAGGAATCAGTCTACTTAACATCGCTTATAAAATCTTCTCTGCCGTAATATGTGAACGTCTAAAGCCCATCGTCAACAACCTTATAGGTCCTTATCAGTGTGGTTTTAGACCAGGAAAGTCCACAGTCGATCAAATATTCACATTACGGCAGATCCTGAAAAAAAACCCAAGAACACCAAATCGACACCCACCATCTTTTCATCGATTTCAAGGCCGCATATGACAGTATCTACAGGGACGAACTGTATAGAGCCATGTCTAGTTTTGTCATCCCTGCCAAACTCGTCCGTTTGTGCAGGATGACCATGGAGAATTCACGCTGCTCCATAAAGGTTGGAAACAACTTAACTGAACCTTTCGATGTCAAAAAAGGTTTTAGACAAGGTGATGCGCTGTCATGTGATTTTTTTAACATCGTACTTGAAAGAATAGTGCAAAGCTCACACGTCAACACCAGAGGCACTATCTTTCAAAAGTCTGTCTAATTACTAGCATATGCTGATGACATTGACATAATCGGAAGAACTCAGCGTGATGTCAATGGGGCTTTTGTGAGTATTGAGGCAGAGGCGGCAAAAATGGGTTTAACGGTTAATGAGGGCAAAACAAAGTACATGCTGTCATCAAGAAAGGACCTACAACACCGACGTCTTGGTCAAAACGTCACCATCGACAGACGTAACTTTGAGGTAGTCAAGGACTTCGTCTACCTAGGCTCCGCTGTAAACGCAGAAAACAACACCAGCGCTGAGATCAAACGAAGAATAACTCTTGCTAACCGCTGTTTCTTTGGGTTAAGAAAGCAATTGAGTGGAAAAATTCTCTCTCGAAGGACCAAAGTGTCGCTATATAAGACCCTTATCATCCCCGTCCTGCTATACGGTGCAGAAGCATGGACTTTGACAAAAGCGGATGAAAGCACCTTGGGTCGTTTCGAGAGAAAGATTCTTCGTGTGATCTACGGTCCCGTATGCATCGAAGGGGAGTGGAGGAGAAGATGGAACGACGAGCTGTACGGGCTGTACAGCGACGTAGACTTAGCAAGAAGGGTAAAAGTCCAACGACTAAGATGGCTAGGTCACGTAGAGCGCATGGAAACCAATGCTCCGGCCCGGAAAGTCTTCGAATCCACACCCACAGGACAGCGCAGTAGAGGAAGACCGCGAATCAGGTGGCGCGCACAAGTGGAAGGTGACCCAACTCGGAGCGCGAAACTGGAGACATCTAGCTAGGGACCGAGCTAGATGGAGAAGTTTGTTGGGTGAGGCCCTAGTTCACACAGGACTGTAGCGCCACCTTAAGTAAGTAAGTAAGTATTAATATATGTATATTCTTTATGATGAAGGATCTCATTCATGCAAAAAAATGTTCTTCTTATCTCTTTCAAAATTGGACATTTTTCTATGAAATGCATTTATATCTTCTCTGACATATACATATTTTCCAATTGGAGTAAATAATGAAGTTCGGAAATGAAAATCGGAAGAAACTCAACCGTGATCGACTCATGGAGATTTCATCTGAGCTAATTGTGTTTTAGATTTCAGTCAAAACCAATTATTTTCTTCTCCTTTCGATGAATTTTGACTATTCTAAATTAACACATACAATTACTTTTTTTTCAAACTTTATAAACTCGACTTACAAGTTTAACTTGATTCAATCCATAATAGTATGTGTTCAGTTGACTTCATATTTACGAAACGAAAGACATTTTTAATGTTTTGTTTTCGAATAAAACTAAGTTAACTATTATGGAATCACAACTGAATTAACAAAATTTATTTTTAGCAACTAGCAGATTTAAAAAACGACAAAATTAACTTACTAAATATCCATATTATGAACTCCCTGCAACTGTATTCTCAATGCAATGTCAAATAGATCTATGAATTTTCAAAACTATGCTAATTCTTAAAACTCGGTTCAGCTCCTCTAATGTGGAATCTAAAAACCAGTCAAACAACTTACTTTATTAAAATCCAAGATCAGTTAATTTTTTTTTTTATTTTATATTTTATTTTATAAATCTTTCGAAATCAGTTCTTAGTTTTTTCTAGTTTGTATGAAAAAATTAAATGTGTACAAAAATAAATGCTCAATATAATCCATTATTTCAAAGAAACATTAGTTTCTAGAATTACTAACACCGTTCTAACAAAACAGCAATTCCTTGTCCTCCGCCAATGCAAGCTGATCCTACGGCATACTTAAGGTTTTTGCGTCTGTAAAAAAGGATTTTTGTTAATCATATTTAAGTTTTTAGAAGAATTAATTTATTAAATTCTCACTGTAATTCATGAGCCAAATGACCGGTTATACGAGCTCCACTAGCAGCCAAAGGATGTCCTAGAGCAATTGCTCCACCATTTAAATTCAATTTATTAATATCGAGTTTTAAGGCATCCATACAGGCTAATGTTTATGCACTGAAGGCTTCATTGATCTATTAAAATAAACACAAAAATGATACGTATTTTTAACTTTTGGGTTTTTTAAATTATTAAAATTGTATCTTACTTCAACTAAATCCATATCTTCCAATTTAAGTCCAGTTGCTTTAAGTACATTCTGAATTGCTGGCACTAGACCGATTCCCATGATTTCTGGTTGCACTCCAACATACATTTTATGCAACTTACAGAAGCTGTTCCAGCTGTAACCACTCCATTCTTCTTGAAAATAGATGGAAGTTTGTTCAGACCTTCAATTGTTGCTTGGGGTCTGAAAAATAGTTTCACATGAAATTTAAATTTTTATAATAAAATGATTTAAATTCATGAAAATCATGAAAATAAAATAAATATGATCCAGCAATTAGTGTTCATATATGCGTTTCGCCCCGGTGCAATGGTTGGGCTGAGGGCTCATCAGAAGATGACCATTACACCTTGTCTTGACGCATATTTTCTCGAATAAATCGAGATACCATATAATCCGAGCTACTTAGAGCAACTGCGAATTATATGGTTGCTACAAGTCTTCAGAGAAGATAAATTCTTTTTCAAAGAAGCCATAGCACGGCAATAAATTATAGCTACAATTTATCTTCTCTGAAGACTTGTAGCAACCATATAATTCGCAGTTGCTCTAAGTAGCTCGGATTATATGGTATCTCGATTTATTCGAGAAAATATGCGTCAAGACAAGGTGTAATGGTCATCTTCTGATGAGCCCAACCATTGCACCGGGGCGAAACGCATATATGAACACTAATTGCTGGATCATATTTATTTTATTTTCATGATTTTCATGAATTTAAATCATTTTATTATAAATAACAGTGTTCAGAAAAAAACTATTTGACTTTTAACAGTCAAATATTTCTTTTTTAAATTTTTAATCAATTATATTCCCAAGATCAGATCTCACCTTGGATGTTCATCGACGACAAAGTCGATTTCCTTGCCCTTGACATTAATCTTAAATGGTGTGATTTCCGACTTAAAGAAGCCATCGTCTTGAGCCTTCTTCCAGTTTACTTGAGACCTCAAAGCAAATTCATCAACTCGATCTTTTGCGATTTTATACTTTTCAGCCAAATTTTCAGCTGAGTGCCATTGGCAATTTGCAGTAAGTATCGGTAAGTCCAACCCACAGACCATCTTTTAGAGTGTAGTTAGCTCCCAGAGTTGTTCCAAAACTAATGTTTCTAGCAACAAATGGAGCCTGAGACATACTGTCCACACCACCGGTTAAGGCTATCTTTGCCGATCCCATAATAATGTCTTGAACACCATTGATCACTGCTTGAAAACCAGAACCACACAGCCGATTAACACCTAGAGCTGGTTTTTCAATTGGTACTCCGCAGTGCAGAGCAATATGACGGGGAATAAAAATACCATCTGATGAAGAAATCTAAAAAAAATAAAGAGAAGTTAGAAGTATAGGAAGAATTACTTGGATTTGTTACACATACATATGAGAACTCACAGAAAGAACATTTCCAATAATTGTGGTATCAACTTGGTCTCCCGTTAAACCAGATGACTCAAGAGCAGCCTTGGCTGCAGTTGTTTGCAATTGAGTTTGATGGACATTTTTAAGAGCTCCACCGAATGTACCAAAAGCTGTGCGCTTAGCACCAACAATAAATATTCCTGAAAAAAAAATAAAATATTTGTAATTTACTTTGTAGCATTTTTTTAAGTATTCAACTATACGAATATAAGCCTTAAAATCCTTATCCAAAAAATTAAAGATAAAAGTTCTCCAAATAGAAAATATATTAGTTTTGTTATGATATGTATTTTGAACTGCAAAATATTTGTCTCTTTTGTTTGCATTAATTTTCACTTTCATTAAGTGAAATCGCAAAAATTGTATTTTGTTTTCTTTTTTATTTTCGTTGTCAAAATACTTACCTCGCTGTTGATCTGTCAAAACTGGGAACCAACTCAAATTGGACCATGTTCGCATTGCAGTTCTAGGGTGCGCCTATACTTTCTTCATGATTTGTTCTGTTTTTATCAAAAACTTTCATCAAAATCATAGAATTTGTATGCCAAAAGCAGAAAAATATTATTTTTAGCACATTTTACACTGAAAAGGAACCATAAAACTAATTTTTCTTAAATTATTGCATTAATTTTTCAATTTTTTAATTCAACGGATCTCTTTTTTCAACGGCTCAGTTCACCTCATAGTTTTTCCCCCGCGGTTGAGCAATATGGGCACAAAATTCCATACAACTACATTCATAATGGCTTTTCCCCATAAGAAATGCACGGGACAACTAACACATGCTTATCCTTATGGACAAAATCCTTTCAATTTAGCTTGTAGGCCGAAAGAGAGCAAACCCATTAAGGCGCCAGTTATAGCTATCATTGGTTTTCATCATTGAAAACAAACATTGGAATTTTGTTTGACAGGTCGTTTATAGCTATCATTACAAATTTCTGTCATTGAAAAAAATTTCCTGATTAAAATCCACCGAAAAATTTTTACTGACAGAAATCTGTCATTGGAATTGTGTGAAATTGGAACACAAATCAGTGGAACGATTCGTTTCATTTTTGAACATAGAAGTATCAGCTGTTCCGGAAAATGATTTTCCGTCCGGAAAATAGAAAAATTCATTTTTAGAGAAAAATAAATGCGCAATTACACTTTTTTTTCTCAAAAAAAAATTCTTTGTGTGATTTCCGATCGATCGGTATATAATTTTCATTTCTACTCAAAGGGAAACACCTCCAAATATCGATTCAAAAATTTTTCCGGATCGATTTCAATGATAGCTATAACCGGCCCCTAAGTAGGGACTCTAGATAATATATTTCCTCTATGATGATAAGTTTGATTCATTAACGATATTTGGCTCAATGTCATGATTTAAGATGAAGCTAGCATAGTCGATCTATCAAAATCAATTGAAGCATTTGGATGAAGAAATGAGTAAGGGACTGAATTTGTGTAAAGTCAAACACAAAAATGTCAGTTCTTCGAAGTGGGGGCGCTATTGGAATATTGGAACGATATACAGTTCGTGTTCCATTTTTTCTTATCACCATGGGGTCAACAACAAAAATCAGTAGTAAATTATTTAAATTTCTTATCATCATTATCATAAAAATAAAATAACATAACACCTCTAACTTCTTACATAAAAATGACAAACCTACTACGAAGACCACATTTAAAAACAATTTGTAAAATCGGAATCGCGCAGAATCGGTCACATTTCACATACTATCCAGATAAAATAAAACAAAATGATGGAACTGCGCAGAAGATGAATATGTTTCAGGCTATTAACAATGCCATGGACTTGGCTCTTGAAAGTGACAAATCAGCACTTGTCTTCGGTGAAGATGTTGGCTTCGGAGGTGTTTTCAGATGCTCGCTAAACCTGCAAAAGAAATATGGAAAGCAGCGAGTTTTCAACACTCCTCTCTGTGAACAGGGTATAGCTGGCTTTGCCATTGGCGTGGCTAATGCAGGATCAACAGCCATTGCTGAAATTCAGTTTGCCGATTATATTTTTCCTGCCTTCGATCAAATTGTCAATGAAGCCGCAAAGAATAGATATCGTTCGGGTAACTCTTTTGACTGCGGTTCACTTACAATCCGAGCTCCATGTGGAGCCGTAGGTCATGGAGCTCTTTACCATTCGCAAAGCCCCGAAGCTTATTTTGCGCACACTCCTGGTCTGAAAGTTGTTGTTCCTCGTGGGGCAGCCAAAGCTAAAGGTTTACTGCTGGCATGCATTAAGGATAAGGATCCTTGCATTATATTTGAACCAAAAACCCTATATAGAGCAGCAGTGGACGATGTGCCCATTAGTGACTATACCGCGCCTCTAGGCAAAGCAGATATTTTAAGAAAAGGAAATGATGTGACTTTAATCGGGTGGGGAACTCAAGTTCATGTTCTTTTGGAGGTAATTAAATGACTGGTTCTAGTCTATGAGCAAAGCTCTTTTTTCTGCGCCCATTCTAGTATGAACAGTATTTTTGGAATTTTTATTTGAACAAACATTTTTCTTTTCTTGAAGGTTGCAGATCTGGCCAAACAAAACTATGATGTCAACTGTGAAGTAATTGATTTAGTTTCCATATTGCCATGGGACAAGGAAACTGTAGTAAATGTAAGTATGTAGGTGTGCTTTAGCATTAACTGAAAAATGCCTTTGTTTAATTTAATTTCGGGTCCTAAATATGTTTTAGATCAAAGATTTGTGTTGGATTTTCAATAAAATTTTGTTGTGCAATAAAGGGACGATCATAAGTGCTTTTGGCTGAGTTATATAAGACTTAAACATTATGAAGAAAATATGATTTTTTAAATTTCTTTCATTTCGTATGATATAGTTTACTTAAATCGCATTACTTTTAATTTTTTCGCAGTCCGTAAAGAAAACTGGAAGAGTTTTGGTGGCACATGAAGCACCTTTGACACAAGGTTTCGGTGCCGAAATCGCTGCATACATTCAAGAAGCTTGTTTTCTTCATCTGGAAGCACCTGTTTTCAGAGTCACTGGTTGGGATACACCTTTTCCTCAGGTGTTTGAACCATTCTACTTACCAGATAAGCACAGATGCCTCGCCGCTGTAAAGAAAGCATTGGAATACTAATAATTGTTTCTTTTTTCTGTAATATGGTATCTATTTGTAATTAATGTATATATAGTGCATGTTTTTTTTTTTTATTTTTGTAAAATGGAAATAAATTCGAGTAATACAGATTCTTTTTATAATTAAAACAAAATCAACCAAACAAAAGTATGATTGCATTTAAAATAAAGGTTCAAGAAAAATAGAATTTTCTTAATTTATGATGGCAGGGAAAATGTTCTAAAAGTGACTGAATTTTACTATCGGGTGATTTTTTTGAGGTTAGGATTTTCATGCATTAGTATTTGACAGATCACGCGGGATTTCAGACATGGTGTCAAAGAGAAAGATGCTCAGTATGCTTTGACATTTCATCATGAATAGATTTACTAACGAGCAACGCTTGCAAATCATTGAATTTTATTACCAAAATCAGTGTTCGGTTCGAAATGTGTTTCGCGCTTTACGCAAATTTTATGCGTTTTTTTTAAAAAAAAAAAGTTCTCAAGCTCTTAAAAAATCACCCATTATATTAAACAATGTCCTCTTTTCAATGGAGGACAATAAATACATAATGGGTGATTTTTTAAGAGCTTGGGAACTTTTTTTAAAAAAAAACGCATAAAATTTGCGTAAAGCGCGAAACACATTTCGAACCGAACACTGATTTTGGTAATAAAATTCAATGATTTGCAAGCGTTGCTCGTTAGTAAGTCTATTCATGATGAAATGTCAAAGCATACTGAGCATCTTTCTCTTTGACACCATGTCTGAAATCCCGCGAGATCTGTCAAATACTAATGCATGAAAATCCTAACCTCAAAAAAATCACCCGATAATTCCAAAGTGTCTGATACGAATTTTAAAATTGCAATGAATCAAAATTTTTTTTCAAATGCACTTGAATTCGTGTTAGAAAATAAAAATGACACATTTATTTGGGATTTGTTTACGATCTCGAATAAAAATATGACATTTATTAGAAAAAGATTAAGTCCTAAATGTGTTTTAGATCAAAGATTTGTGTTGGATTTTCAATAAAATTTTGTTGTGCAATAAAGGGAGGATCATAAGTGCTTTTGGCTGAGTTATATAAGACTTAAACATTATGAAGAAAATATGATTTTTTAAATTTCTTTCATTTCGTATGATATAGTTTACTTAAATCGCATTACTTTTACTTTTTTCGCAGTCCGTAAAGAAAACTGGAAGAGTTTTGGTGGCAAATGAAGCACCTTTGACACAAGGTTTCGGTGCCGAAATCGCTGCATACATTCAAGAAGCTTGTTTTCTTCATCTGGAAGCACCTGTTTTCAGAGTCACTGGTTGGGATACACCTTTTCCTCAGGTGTTTGAACCATTCTACTTACCAGGTAAGCACAGATGCCTCGCCGCTGTAAAGAAAGCATTGGAATACTAATAATTGTTTCTTTTTTCTGTAATATGGTATCTTTTTGTAATTAATGTATAATAGTGCATGTTTTTTATTTTTGTAAAATGGAAATAAATTCGAGTAATACTTTTTATAATTAAAACAAAATCAACCAAACAAAAGTATGATTGCATTTAAAATAAAGGTTCAAGAAAAACAGAATTTTCTTAATTTATGATGGCAGGGAAAATGTTCTAAAAGTGACTGAATTTTACTATTTCCAATGTGTCTGATACGAATTTTAAAATTGCAATGAATCAAAACTTTTTTCAAATGCACTTGAATTCGTGTTAGAAAATAAAAATGACACATTTATTTGGGATTTGTTTACGATCTCGAATAAAAATATGACATTTATTAGAAAAAGATTAGTCCTAAATATGTTTTAGATCAAAGATTTGTGTTGGATTTTCAATAAAATTTTGTTGTGCACTAAAGGGACGATCATAAGTGCTTTTGAATGAGTTATATAAGACTTAAACATTATGAAGAAAATATGATTTTTTTAATTTCTTTCATTTCGTATGATATAGTTTACTTAAATCGCATTACTTTTAATTTTTTCGCAGTCCGTAAAGAAAACTGGAAGAGTTTTGGTGGAACATGAAGCACCTTTGACACAAGGTTTCGGTGCCGAAATCGCTGCATACATTCAAGAAGCTTGCTTTCTTCATCTGGAAGCACCTGTTTTCAGAGTCACTGGTTGGAATACACCTTTTCCTCAGGTGTTTGAACCATTCTACTTACCAGATAAGCACAGATGCCTCGCCGCTGTAAAGAAAGCATTGGAATACTAATAATTGTTTCTTTTTTCTGTAATATGGTATCTTTTTGTAATTAATGTATAATAGTGCATGTTTTTTTTTATTTTTGTAAAATGGAAATAAATTCGAGTAATACAGATTCTTTTTATAATTAAAACAAAATCAACCAAACAAAAGTATGATTGCATTTAAAATAAAGGTTCAAGAAAAACAGAATTTTCTTAATTTATGATGGCAGGGAAAATGTTCTAAAAGTGACTGAATTTTACTATTTCCAAAGTGTCTGATACGAATTTTAAAATTGCAATGAATCAAAACTGTTTTCAAATGCACTTGAATTCGTGTTGGAAAATAAAAATGACACATTTATTTGGGATTTGTTTACGATCTCGAATAAAAATATGACATTTATTAGAAAAAGATTAAGTATTTTCAGTGCTTCAAATCATTAAACATAATATTACATCTAATCGATGATCCTTATCCTAGCTTCATGCTAAAAATCTCAATGATTATTTGTCTCCAAGGAAAGGTTTAGTTTAAATTTGTATTTAAATAGGATTTGACTATATATGTACATAATATGTACTTTGAATTTTACAAATATACGAGTATAAGAAACATAACAATAAACTTACCATTTATTACATCTCAACGCACAAAAACAAACGTTTATTTTGTTGCATTTTGTTTTGCTTAGTTTGTGTTCAAATAAATAACGTTTTTTTTCTATTAAAAAACATGTTCAAATAAATAACGTTTTTTTCTATTCAAAAACGTTTGTGTGTATTCAGCTTAAGCCTGTATACTTAAACCCTGCGTCTTTCTGATGCCAGCACAAATTAAAGGTAAACTTTACGACTTTTTAGCACCTTTCTTCTTAAATTTGGTGTTCTTTCTATCTTTGTCTCTTGTATGTATATTGGTTTTTAACACCTTTGATTTTCATAATTGATTATCATAGCTCTTTTTCTTACTGCAATCTTCTCGTTTATACTATTTTTATTCTATTAATTCCTCGCAAAAGGGCAGTCCCACGCACTTACCGTCACGACACGTGCAATGCTTTAAAAACAATTAAATTTATTTTATATAGGGCCTGCCGCCCTGAATTTCCGCTAAGGATATAAACCCAATTTAACTACCCCTGTTGTTTGTTACTCTACTTCGGGTTTAAAATGAAAAGGTTGATTAATTGCTACAAATTTTGAATTTTATCAAATCTTTTTTAGGTTTAAATTTTGAATGTCTTGTAGAAAACACAATTTTTAGCTAATAGCCCTATTACAGCTATCAATTCTCAACAAGATACTTGATAGATATCAACAAATTGATTGTCTACTTAATATCAAATGAAATAAACGTTTTGTTTCTTTGTGAAAACGGACGTGGCTTACTTTAAAACCTTTGTTTTATTTAATTTACTATTGTAATCGAAGTTTATTAGAGTCGAAAAAAGAATGACCATTTCGCGAAGCAAATTACGCCCATTTTTTTACTTAACATATGCATTTTTAGCGACGAGACTTATTTAAAAAAAAAAACCTCTTTACAAATTAAAAACAAATCTAACTTCTATGCAAACGAAAATATTCCACTCATTAATAATAATAATAAAAATAAATAAAGTCGAATTATTTGAGAAGTGAACACTTTTTTGATAAATTCACAGGAATACAATTTCAGAAATCCACAAATCCAATCTATTTGTTATTATTATCAATAATAATTTAAATAAAAACTGCATCAAAGTATACAACACAAAATTTACAACGCATACATTTTCTTTTTGTATTCAAAGTTTTTATATGATTGAAGATTTATAACAAACTATATATATATATTATAAATACTCAAATGCCTGCTAATTGTTATAATATACTTTAAACAAGAAATAATCTGAAAAATATCCACTTCAAACACTCACCAAACTGAAATGTTTATTAAATAAACCATATATATTGTATGTTCGAATTAAAACATTAATTAATATTTATAAATACGTACATTAAAAGAAAAAAATAAAGTAAGTCTCTGGTTGCAAACATTTTTTTTTTGTTAAAAAGAATTAGAATTATAAATGTCCATGTAAAAATTACGAATTTATTCCGGGTGTTTACTGAGCTAATCACTTATTTTATTTTTATTACTATTTTTATGTTATTAAGTAAATTCAACACAACTCTGAAGGAGTTTACACTTATTTTTTTTATATTAGTAACAATGTCCTTGAATAGATATTTGATTACTTAGGCACTGTGTTCATTATAAATTAAAAACAAACATTAAAAATATGTATCAGAAAGGAAACAAGTAATTTACATCCTTCCTGGCTTAAAACTTATTTGAGTTTTATTGGGTATAATTATTGCTGAAATTTCGTCAAAAAGAACATATGCCTTACACAATATTGTTTTTAATCTAAGAACAATTATCTCTAAAGTATTTAAATGAAAGTATCGTTAGCTCATATTTCATAGTATTGTAAAATCAGTCAATTTCTTAATGTTGTTACTTGTATTCTTCTATTTATAATAACAAAACAGAGTTTATCCAGAAAATCATTTAATTCTTTTTTCTTGATTTTTTGTTTTATTTTTTGTTTTTTATTTTTTATTTTAAACTAAGTTATAACCAAAATATATATAAAAAATAAAATAAAAAAGGCGTACTAGTATTTATAAAAGGAAATTCATAGTGGAAAACAATTGCGCTGAGTGATGAAAAAGTTGGCAAATTAAATTAAAAATTATTAAAAATACACAATATTCGTTCGAAAACAATAAAATTAAATCAAATCAAATCGTATTTTACTTGGACATTCCCCTTACATAAAATAACTTTTATCGGATACTCTCTAATAATAACCTATGCATCGAAGTAATTTAATTAAAGCAAGGGCTTTAAAAGCTAAATCATAATTATGATTACCAATGGTGTATGATATTTGAATTTTTTTTTCTTTTCATAGTTAAACAAATTGTTTTATAATTAACAGTCAGAGTTTTAATCGATTTATTACTATTTTCTTTAATTTTACTTTTACTTTATTTAATTCTACTTTATTTTTCTCTATGAAATATTGAATTAATAATATTTATAATTACGTCAGGTGATTTTTGCGTTAATTTTTGAACTTATCCCATTTTAAGTAGTAGTAGAAGTTAATATTACCTATTTCTTAATTTAGTAAAGTGTCTCTTTTTTAAATATGTTTTTTTTTTTGTATTTTTAATTTAACTTTTTATAATATATTTTGTATATGTATATAATATATATATTTGTAACCGAATACACACTTCTCTGCCGACGTTTTGTTTGACAATTATTATAAACAAATCATCTAGTTTTGTAATGCAAAAGAAAATAATACAATTTATTGTGTACGTGCAAACTATTTTCGTAACTTTTGTTTTTCTTTTTTCTTTTTCTGTTTCTTTCTTTAAAATTACCAATAAATATTACTTAACAGTTCGACGAGCAGACGGTAAATTTAATTATTACTTCCGCATTCTATTTTTGTTGTGTTCTTTTTATCAATTTTTAGCAAATAGTTTGTATTTTTCATATATATAATTAGCTAAATTTTATAATTGTGTCAAATATTTTTAATGTATGTGTATTAATAAATTGAAAATTTGAATAAATCTCTGTAGTTCAATTTTTATACAATTTGCTCAATCAAAAAATGCTACCTTAAACAGCTTGTGAAGCGGGATATGGCGGCTGCGATGAACTATCGTTACCGTAGGCTGATCTTGGGCCAGCACCATAAGTTGATGCACCTTGTTCTTTTGCATAGTTACTATACTCATAATCGTAGCCCGAAGATCCATAACCGCCGTAGTCATATTCTGAACCGGATTTCGAAGCTGAATTTCCAGGACCAGCTCTTGGGATTCCGCCAACGGGGCCGGTTGAAGATGGACCACCAGCAGCCCACGTTTGAGCACGAGAATACATATCCGTTGCTGAATTACCACCAGCAGCTGGTGCAGCCGGACCTGCAGAGTTAGGTGGCATATTCCACGAGTTCCAGCTTCCGCCTCCCGAAGGTCCAGATGGGCCTCCGGTTGAGGTCGAACTGTACATATCGTATCCACCATACCCTTGGGTTTGTTGTGGTCCTGCATAGTTGCTCCATTGGGGTGGTGGTCCTTGAGGACCTGGAGGTGCACCCCATCCTTGGTAGGATCCCGGTCCACTGCTTCCGTAGCCATAACCCTGCTGCTGAGCAGATGTACCCCAACCCTGGTAGCCTGGCATCATATTCGGGGCTCCAATAGGCATGTTTAGAGGTGGGCCTCCCATTTGTCCATTCTGACCTTGAAGCATGTTGATAGGAGCATGGTGTGGTCCCCAATGGTTACATTCATTATTCATTTTACCAT
The DNA here is from genome assembly GCA_920104205.1 of Eupeodes latifasciatus. NCBI lineage: Eukaryota > Metazoa > Arthropoda > Insecta > Diptera > Syrphidae > Eupeodes > Eupeodes latifasciatus. The sequence continues at coordinate 67,373,437 of OV049925.1, forward strand.
ATCCTCCCCCAACGCCACTGTTGTTGCTATTGTTCCCAGATCCATCTCTGGGTTCAGCTTTTTTGATTTCAACCTTAAATTAAAAAAAAATTGTCTTTAAATTTTGTTTGTATCTAAAAAACACTATGAACATTATATAGGTACATATATCTAGACAATAAAAATACATTTTAGCGAAAAATGTCAGCTACGAATTTTTAAGTCTTCAATTTCTATAACTATCCCGAACAAGTCCAGTGTCAGTAATAGTGGCATAATCAAAACAAAGCTTATTTGTTTACTTTGATTTCAATTGTTCAAAATTTCAAAAATACGTAGAGGTGAAAAATTGGTTAATTTATAATTGAGAACATTTATTGAGTGTTAAGCTGGGTAAGCGAATTTTTTAAGGGAACCCCGAACAGAAAACTGATTTTTGTTTTTAATACGAACTTTGAGCTAAATGGAGACACGTGTCAACATTTAATATTTCAAATGAATTGCACCTAAGACTGAGTATAGCTATCTATCATGATAATTTGAAGAAAGTTTGTTTGCTTTTTTAATGTATGTACATACATAGGTAGGTACTATGTATTTTTTCATAAACCATTTTAAATTTTGCTTTCCAATTATCGTAACTATTATGAATGTATTTTCATATTTTCTGAATTTTCCCAATGTTCAAGAACAAGGTAGGTACCTATTACAAAGTTGAACACACTAAGAAAAAGCCGAGTACCGTCTTTGTTTTTTTTTCTTTTGCATGAATTGCATAGATAACTAAACTCTGTTCAAATATTTGTCAGTTAAAAAATAAAAACAGGGATTATATTTATTTTTACTGATTAGTCTGTATTAAACATCATATAGTAAGTTAGGTATATACCTAGATAGGTACAAATCTCAATCTAATGCTATAAAAACTTTCTCCGTTTAATCTTACAAAATATATATGTACTGCAAAGTTTGCAGAGTTTAAATCACGAATAGATACAAAAGTAAAACAAGAGATAAATAGAAAAACCAAATAAATACATACCTGTTTGCCATTCAGATTGATGTAGCGTTCATTAGTCACATGCTCTACCGAAGATTCCTCTTCGAACGACAAGAAACCAAATCCACGAGATTTTTTCTTCTCTTGGTCATACATAATAACCACTTCGGTTACTTTTCCATAACGTCCAAAGAAAGTCCTCAAATCAGTTTCGGTGACATTAGACGGCAAACCACCCAGAAACACTTTGTAGCCTCCTCCCTTCTTTGGCTTCTGCAACGTCCTGGGATTACATGGCTTCGGATCAATCGTCCTGCCATCCAACGAATGAGGTCCACTTTGCAGGACATGATTAACATTTGCCGGGTCCGCAAACGTTACAAATCCAAATCCACGTGATCGGCCACTCTCATTGTTTTTCATTACAACACAATCAATAATTTCGCCAAAACGACAGAAATACCGCGACAGATTCTCTTGCGTTGTTTCCCATGACAAACCGCCAACAAATAATTTGCCTCTCTCATCTTCCTCCATGATTTTTTGCGGGCTTTTTTTAATAATTGACGTAATTGTGATTATAATTACTTTTTGTTTTCAAGTCTTGGGCGATATTCAATAAAGAAAAATCAGTTTTTTTATTTGTTTTGTCGTACAAACTAGTGAATTGTGTTTGTTTTATGAGAATTATATATTTAAACGTTGAACTTAATTTGTTTTTTCTTTTATAAAGTTATCTTAAAGATATCCAAATGATAATTAAAGTCGACACGTAACTTTCTAATTATAAATTGTATTACTTTCCTTTTTTGTCGTCGTCGTTAGATGTTGGAAAATGAAGAATGAAGAAACGCCGGTTGCTTATTTAGTAGGCTCACGATTGACTAAGCAGTTATGCTCTTTTATCTTAATGCTGAAGATAACTACCCTATACTAGCTGTCTACGTTTACAATACAAAATCTGAAAAGAAAATCAAAAGAAAAAGAAAGAGACGAATATGTGAAACTGGAAATAATTCAAGATTTTCATACATGTGTTTTATGCTTTATGTATAGATACGTAATGAAAAGGCCTATGTATATAATGACAAACTGATTATTATTATTACAGCGTTGCCAGATGTCAATATAAATAAAAATAACAAAAAATAATAACAAGTGTTTTAAACTTTTTTATTTATGATTTTAAGAAAAAAAAAAAAAACAAATAATTCTGAAACTAAAATTATCTTTTAAAGTGTAGTAGTTACGGTTAGTACAACAAAATGTTCTCAATCATAATCTATAATTAAATTAAATGCTCAACAGGTGGCTCAAGTTATCATCTTTTCGCAAAATGCTAAGTTTTGCAAATGGCGGCAACTGTCAATTATGTTGATATTATTTGTGAGTAAACAAATCATCAAGAAACCCAGAGTTACTTATTCCTAAAGATTATTATTTGGTATTATATATTTTTTAAACTTGTGAGTAGGGTAAAGTTTTACTTAAAGTTCAAACTTGGTGAAAAACGAGTCCTAAATAATAAAAAAAAAGTACAAGGACTGACGTGTACAACTTTTTTTTCTAAGTTCATACAATTTTTGTGTATAGGTATGTAAGTTTTCTTAAGTGAAATAAAGTAAAAATAAAAGATAGTATCTTTGTCAGGCAAATCAAATAGTATAGTAATAACTTATAACTTTGTCATTAGTAGAAGGAAAAGATATCTGAAGGACTATAATACGAATTGCTGGTACCATGCTCATTTTCATGTTTTAAAAACTTCTTTGTTAACATTTTTGTTCTTCTTTAAATCTATTTTAGTTCTCTGCATATGAGACACGAAAAATGAAATGCGAACTGTCCTGAATTGTTAAATTGTATGCAGTATTATTTTTGGTGTATGTATAGACAAATTAAAAACTCATCTAAACATAACAGAAAATTCTGCTATTTTTAACTAGGTTCTCATTTGAAGAAGACTATGCCTGTAAGTTTTTTGCGCAAAAGTATAATAGTACAAATGTCACAAGTAACTAAAAATATATATAAAAACCACCATTACTATTATTTTTTTGACAATCCTACTTTACAACTCCATTTACAAGAAAACAAACTAAACACGATAGCTTAAGTATGTAGTTAATATTTTAAATATTTAGTCTTCTTGACTGACTTCAAAAGAAACTTTTCACAACATGATTTGAATAAAGAAACCTAAAGCACCATTTAAGACTTTTTGGAATCTAAGCATTAACTTGTTTTATAAGTTAGCGTTTATTTTGTCAGTTAGATCACAAAGGTGATTTGGACTCGTGTGAATTGTATTTTTTTAAAAATAAATATTCCAACTAATATGATAAAATACCTGTTACGTTTTAAGCCGAATAACAAAATAAAATTAATACTTTCCTTCCTAAAATTTAAAATAAACAATTGTATCTGCATGCGCCCTATTTAGTGTTATTAGCGTTAATAATCGCAGCTGATGCAACAGCTCAACGGTAATTGAAATGTTTTTTGGGAGTCGAAGTTCATGTAGCATTCAATCTTGTTAATTCAATACAAAACAGATGGACTATTATACTAAAATCCTAATTTGTACAAGGTATATTTTTTTTTTTATATATATTATAATTGTTAATAGAAGGGAGAAGGAGAGTATTCAATTTCATTACATTATATTTTGTACGTTTCCGAACGCCTTGCAAAAAATTAAATTACATTTTTTTTCTCAGAAAAACATGTGCATATCTTAAGTTTGTGTTCTGTAACTAACATCTGGCAATACTGCGAAGTGTTTAAATGGTGAAGACGTTTCTTTTTATTAATTAGGTATTCCTTGAAGTATTGGGAATGGGATCACCACCAAATACTTTAAAGAAAAGCACGCAACTTTATCCTTAATTATTCACATAAAACTTGTATCTACTTTGCACGTAAAATGATTCGACATAATTTTTTTCAATCTAACAGTTGAACTCAGGAAATTTCATATGTATCTATCGGTTTTTTGGAAGGGGTTTAATATTTTCAGTTCCTACGCATTTAATTTGTAATACATGATTCTTTACTCTCGTTGTATATACTCATGTACATAAGGTGAATTAATTTTTAAGCAAGAAAAAAAAAAACGAAAGTCACATTTTATGGAATGAATATCCAGATTGAAGAAATTAACAATTGCTTAAGAAGAACTCTTGAGAAGGGCGCTTGATTTTTTCTATTTCAAAAAAATATGTATCACAATTGCAAAATATTGAAATAAGTGTGGGTTATATAAATAAAAGAAGAAAAAACAATATTTTTATTAGAACTTTAATCTCACCGTTTATTATATTTAACAAATAAAGCCTTGGAATTATATTTGTTGCACTTCAAACCAAAAAAATTAGTTTTTTTTGCTTACAGCACTAACTTAAAAGAAATTAATTCTATGATTTGATGTATACGATATAACCTAACTTAACCATGATAAAATGATTTCGAAAATGGACAACGCAGCTATACACTATACGGAGTGGAACACGATTTTTTCTTTTTGGGACGAAACAAAATTAAAATTAGTATCCTTGTCTCTTTTGCACTTGGGTTATTTCAAACAAGATTGAAATATTTTCATTGCCACGTTTCACACTTATTTTAATTTTACAAGAGAAGCATTATTGTAAGCCAACCATTAACGGCGGCTTAAGGCTTGATGCTAGTGTTGGGTGCGTTTCTTGGCGCAAAATAAATAAATGGCGCTCCTAGCTGCAAAATAATGAATATAAACGATAGGTGGTGCTCGCACTTAAAGTTACATGGGTATTAAATTTGATTTCTGAAAAAATTAAATGAGAGAAAAAACAAAATGCAGAAGATATTAATTTCTGCATCAAAGAAAATTCGATAAATCCAGAAGTCAAGATTATAGTAACGACGAATTTGTTCATTTTTATTATAGCATCTATATTGTTGACACAATGTTACATGTGTAACAAAAGCTTTATATTTAATCTTTTTATTTAAATTTTGATATGCTAAACTTTTTAAGGTTTTTTACACTTTTGTTTCAAGAATTTAATCTAAATTTCCTTTTAATTGTGAGGTTCATGCAACTAATTCTAATATTTTCTTACATTAATAAGATAATTTTCAGATTTTCAATGCACCTTTACTATACACAAAATTAAAAGTACCTTTCAACTACGATTTAAAGAAAACTAAAAAGTTTTTTGGAGATTTGCATGGTGGACAATAAAAAGTAACTCGAGTCGTTCGCTTTTGCCGTCAACTTTGGGCAACATAAAGTTGAAGGAAACTTATTGCACAGTAGGTGCCACACCTTATTATACACCAATTCATTAAAATTGTTAGCAGAAGAGATTAGAGGAAGGAATCAGTCAATAATTTTGGCCTTACACCTCGCCTAGAACCTGTGCGCCGGTAATGTTAAGAATGGAAAGTACCTATAGTTTTTATGTTGAATTTGAATAGCAAACTTGCCAAGCATTTTCCATGATAAAAATTACTCGTTTAGGATTTATCAATTTATCACATAGAGATGTAGAGATTAAATAAAACTCATACAAATAATTATTTATTTTATTTTTAACGTTCGCCACAGCCATAATGTGGCGTTGGAAGTTTTGTATACAAAAGTTGAAGTAAAAAAACTGCACGATCTAATGTCACCGTAGCCACTCAGTGCCATCCCCGTATAATCTCGCGACGATAGTACTCTACATTTTATATACAAAGATACCAGAAGCGCTATGGAATAGGTAGTAGTTTGGCCACATCTAATATGTTTCAAAAAAGTTCTTTAATATATGATATTAAAATGTAAAAGTATGCATCATAAATCAAATAGAAACTATATTGCTATCGTTTTGTTAAGAATTTGTGTGGAAATATGTCTTCAAACGTATATAAACTCACATTTTGTAATTCATTCGTCGTTCGTTGGTCGCGCTCATGTGAATGCTGCTTAAGGCCTGCAACTCACTACGCCACTACAATTTTTTTTCGCGACGAATAAATTTGTTTTCTTCAATTTACTAATATATGATATTAAATTTTAAAGGATGCATCATAAATCAAATAGAAACTATATTGCTATCGTTTTGTTAAGAATTTGTGTGGAAATATGTCTTCAAACGTATATAAACTCACATTTTGTAATTCATTCGTCGTTCGTTGGTCGCGCTCATGTGAATGCTGCTTAAGGCCTGCAACTCACTAGCCCACTAGGCACTCCGAACCAAATGGGCCACGCGTCCATTTTAATATATTGTTCAATACAATGGTTTCTTTAGTCATTGACCTACTAGATTTGGAGGGCTAGTAGCCTTGACATCTCATTGACGTCATCGATTCAATAATGGGGCGGCATGTATAGGCAGTATAAGATTTGGGGTGGGTGCAAACTTGGGTATATGCAAAGTACATTAGCATTTGAACACTAAAGTGCCTTGCACATGAGCAACGAACTGCGAATGGACGAACAAACGTGATTTTACACATTTCAAAAAGTCAATTCCACACAAAAACACATTTAAATTATAAGAAACCAATTGACACTAATATTAGGATAATACAATTTGCATTTTGTTCTCTAAAACAAGAGAATTTTGTAAAAACAATTTGGTAGTAACGAATTGCAGTGTGGTTGCTACGAACTGTCAAACTCTATTCGCGTTCCACATACCATCCACACTGCAAAGATGATGTGATGTGAAAGATCATGGCTGAAGAAAATATGGAGAAAAGGGTAATTATAAATTGGTACTTCGCCGCCGCTGTCTGCGAATAGAAATAAAGCTCATGTGAAAGAAAAGTCAAAATATGCGAACATCCACAGTTCGCAGTTCGTAGTTCGTAACTTATGTGCAAGATGCTTAAAACCAAAGAAAGTCCCAACAAAAAAATCAAGTATGGCAACACTGAACAAAAAACGGGAACAAATGTCAAAATCAACCATTTTTGCGTGTGTTTTATGTGAAAAAGTGAACTTTGAAAATGAATTCAAAATAGAAATAAATGTTTCCTTGCTCTAAAATTGCTACAATTTCTATTTTTTTTACAAATGTGTCCAAATTCATCCTGCGGTAATGAAAAGTTGAGCCCATAACGCTACTGGCTTCAGTAGGTTCAGCGAAAACATGGAGAACCTTTTAAAAATTGATTGTATTTTGTATTTTATTTATTTTGAAAAACTCTATAAACAATATATTTCCCTAGTTTCTTTGAAAAAAATTTGTTGAGGCCTAGAAACGTTTTTAACGTGGTGTTTAAAAATGAATATTCATTTTTGCAACTAAACCTGCAAGAGGGGAAGGGAGCTAAATGGGTGGGATCAGTTTTAAGAGGGATTTTCTGTATGTTAATGTCCTATTTAATAGTGTCCTCAGAAGGTTTCAAGTTCTCCACAATTAGTTCAAGTTATGCGTAGATGCTTACCCTCACCAGTCGAGCATCTTTTCCTGACAACAACTTTAACACTTTCAAAAAAAACATGGCGTTTGCTAAGTGGTCAATGTATGTAGATGTCAATATGGAAAACTGATCATTTCGTGGCAATCATTTTCTTTTTTTTAATTTTTTTCTAATAACCAGTAATTACCTTCACAACGTAAAGAGGATATTATTTGACATAAACAACAAAAACTACAAAACTAGAAATCTAGAAAGTGGCTTGCAACTTAAGGTGCCAAAATGCACCTAGTAACTTTAAAGTTGCTAGGAACTACGTTTTAAACTGCCCAGTTCTCTGTATATAAAACTTACAGTACTATCATAATGGGTTTTTATTGTGGCACCACCTATTGCAGTTTTTTACTTAACTTTTTTATATACAAATTCCAACGCCATCTTGAGGCTACGATGAACGTAAAAAAAAGCTTCATGATAATACTAATTTTATAAACAAAGGCCCAGTGGTCAGCTGGTGCCTGTTTTAGAGCTACTTCATCAAGAATAATAATAGCACTTTTAAAGTTGTGTTACATTGTTTCTGTTTCAGAGATTTGTTACATTTTCTGTTCTGTGGTACATGAATGTATCTACTGGGATTCGACTGAAAGAATTTAATTCTATTTCACATGGCTTTTATTGTTACATTATTTTGTACAACAAATAATGAAATAGTTCTACATTTTTACCAAAATTGTTTGATATGTCACTGCAAAAGTATACAAGTTAAACATTTGTATGCAACGCAACAACAAAATGTACTAAATACAATCTAACAACAGTTCAGCGCTTTTATTATACCCTATTGACACAGAAAAATAGAATTCACAACTATTCTTTAAATTGTCTGATGTAGTGATCTGAAATAGTTACTTACTGAATTATGTACTTACATAAGGTGGCGCTACAGTCTAACACATGCGTATCCATTTCCAGAAACAGTTTAATAAATTGAAGAAAACAAATTTATTTGTCGCGAAAAAAAATTGTAGTGGCGTAGTGAGTTGCAGGCCTTAAGCAGCATTCACATGAGCGCGACCAACGAACGACGAATGAATTACAAAATGTGAGTTTATATACGTTTGAAGACATATTTCCACACAAATTCTTAACAAAACGATAGCAATATAGTTTCTATTTGATTTATGATACATACTTTTACTTTTCAATATCATATATTAATAAATTGAAGAAAACAAATTTATTCGTCGCGAACAAAATTGTAGTTGATACGAACTGTCAAACTTTATTCGCGTTCCACATTATCCACACTCGCAACGAATAAAATAATCGCGTGTACTTAACTTAAAAAAATCATTCTTGTTTTGGTTTCGGTGGTGAATGGTGTTCGGCTGTGTAACGAATTAAAAACTCTCATGTGAAAGAAATGTCAAAATCGACGAATATTCGTTCGTTCGTTGGTCGTGTTTATGTGAATAGTGCTTTACTTTAATCACATCAAAATTTAAATGTACTTCGCATGGCACTGCTGTAAATATTCCAGATTCCACAATCCACTTATAGAATATTTTACCTTCCCGGTGGATGAAGGTTTGGTGGTGTTTGCGCGTTGTTTGTGGTGTGCCGAAAAGCATGTTTTTTTTTGCATAAAATATTCAATTTTCAAAGCGTTTGAAAAAAAGTATTTTCTATTTATTTAAAAAATTTTATATATACTCAATTAAGCCACAATCATGGTAATAATTTATGTGTGAATTTGCATCTATCAATTTTGTCTGTCGAAGAAAAAAATTTAATAACTTTTTTAAATAAAATTAAAAATAACATTATTGATTTTGCAGTCGAAAAGAATGTCGAGATATCCTAGTGATCGTAAGGTTTATGTAGGTGATTTGGGAAATAATGCAAGAAAAAATGAATTGGAGTACGCATTTAGCACCTATGGCACTCTGAGAAGTGTTTGGATTGCAAGAAATCCGCCAGGTTTTGCTTTTGTGGAATTCGAGGATGCCCGAGATGCAGCTGATGCAGTTCGAGGTTTGGATGGACGAACGGTTTGTGGACGTCGAGCTAGAGTAGAGCTATCCACCGGTAGATATGCCGGCGGACGAAATGATAGGAAAGGATCTAAAAGTGGCGGACGTCCATTCCATCCGGACGATAAGTGCTACGAATGTGGAGGAAGAGGTCACTACGCCCGCGACTGCCGCCGTTATGGACGAAGACGCCGGTAAGTACAAATATTTAAAAAAATTAAATTAATTTAATGAAAAACCAAAATATCTGGAACGTTCCAACTGTTTCCACAAAGCAAATGCCTAGGAGTTAAAATTGTTAAATATGAGTTTTTTGTTTGCCTTCAATGTAATCCTTGATTAATTTGATTTTTATTAGTTGACTATAAAATGGTTCAAAATGTATCATCTTGAATATGAATCAAGGCTTCTGCGATTTCCTCCATAAAGCACTCTTGCACAAGTGTCCCCTTAAAAGTTCAATTTTATAGTAAACTTATACAGCCAAAATTTGCTTGCCATACTTATGTATTCGATATTACAGTGTAGATGCAAAATCCGATATGATGAACATTTGGTGTCCGCTTTATTTGCCTAAAAAGAAGTATCTCATTAAATACATTTATCCAAAATATCTGGAAACCCTTTGTTTCATAGTGATTTATCTGTGGAACCACAAAATTGATTTTGTTCTGATATGTTCCTAGAGGTTTCATGACGAAAGCCAAATCCATTTGTGCAGTATGTAATTGACATCTTCGGGATCTAAGTATCAACCCCGGACAAAATTGTTCAAATTTTCTAGAGAACTAAAATACAAACATTTCAAGGTACGGGTCATTCATTTTTCGGTTTGGAAAGTAGAGCTTAGTAACTTGAGTAATATTGGTTTTTAATGAGTTCGGTTATTATTCACGTGAACATAGTGTTAAAACTTAGCCCCACTAAAAAAAAATCTAATCACATAACCTAATTGTTGCGAACGCCGGGAAATCGAAAAATTCGGATCATGAGCAACACTTGCACATGCATCAGCAATCTGTTGGACTGATCGCGTACATTGAATGATGCTCAGGATGTGTTATCATTAGTTTAATAGTTTTAACGCGATGTTTGATTGTTAGGCAAACAATCAACAAATATTATGATACTACAAATGACAGGTTTCAAATGTCAGCACTATCAACTTAAACCCATGAAATGGCCCTTTATTCGATACGTTTAAACCTCTGCATTACTTTTCAAATGTTGAATTAAAATATAAACCTACTGTAAGTGCCATTACTATTCGTTTTTTTTTTTCTACTTTTCCATTTTGTTGGATACCCTTGATTAGATAAGACTTCGTTGAGTCGTTGAATAATATTTTGTACGTCTATTTGTCCTAATTGTACATACATACATACATCATTTTTCTTGTAGCCGAGTCTTTACGGTTTTCTTGAAAAAGCATTTTTCGTGACAAGAACTACTCTTGGAGGATTTGTCAATTCCTCGCAAGAGGCAGTATCCGTCAAAAAAAACACAGGCATGGATTGAATCCAAGACTTCTGACATGCCAGTCCAACGCACTATCCATCATGCCACGGGTACGTAAGTGGTTGTGAAATTATTTTGTATAAAATACATAGAGAATAATATTAAAAACCAAATCAACAATCCTTTTTTATTTTTACTACGAACAATATAACAAAGGGATATATTTTCATGGATAAAAACTGAATATTAATGACACTGAGATATCTATAACACGCATTGTGTCCCAAATTTTCAAACTTTTGCCTTAGTCATGGGAAAGTGCTTAACGAAATAACCATATGAATGTTGAATTTAACGAGTGCATTCGTACCTAAGGTAGCTGTCTCGAGTTTTGCTCAAAATTTTGTTCTGTGTCCTGCCATAACTGTGTTTTAAAGAGCACTTTGAGGTGATGTATATCTCGTCTAGCTCTTAACTTATTGGGCTATATTGAGTTTTTTTTTCATTACTTCTACATTGTGTTTTTACATTGTATTTATTTCCTTTCTACGTTTATGGGACAATAATATTTCCATAAAATATTCCAATATTCCATAAAATATCCATATCAGTTTTGAAAGAGTCCATTTATATTACGATGGAGCTTACTATTTAATTGCCTTCACTCTTTCAAAGATTTCCTCTCTGAATATAAAAAACAAATAAACGGATGCATGAATCGCTCAGGTTTCTCTGCAAACATATACCTTTTTAGCTGTCGGCTGTTTTTTATTGTAACTTTTTCATTCACATATTTGGGAATATTGCTGTTACTGGTATCCATCTTTTTATAGACGAACAAATTAAATAGCTTTGCTACTCGTATCTTAAAGTCTTGCTTCTGATACAAATGCTACATACTACATTCGTGATCTAAGTTTAACTTGTCTGCAATAATTACAGTAAGTAAAGTGCTTGAAGGCCCTTCATCGCATATTCTACCACTGATTCCACTATTATCCCAATTCTTGGTGAATTCATCGTTTATATTTGAGCGATATAATCGTTCATTACCATATTACTTTATTTTTATGTATGTTTCCTTCAATTATATGTACATTAAAAAGAGTCACGTATTTCCCTCCTTTAAAAAATACAGTTTATTTTTTTCTTTTGTTTGCACCACAACTCCTCCCTTTATGCAAAATGTTAAGGGTCAACGACATCAGTTACAATTTTTGCGGTGTTTGAACTATTGTATTGTCATAAATTATATTAATATTGCAAATTCTAAAAAGGGTTCAAAAATCGGTCTACAAACTTGGCTGTACATAATGCCCTCCGATTACATGATGGTTCACTTTTTTTCACTGCGTTTTATCCCATCTTTGCACTTTCTTTTATACACTTTATAAAAGTACTTACATATCTATTTTATTGAAGTTGTTTAATTAATACAAAACAAGCATAGCTAAATATTTTTATTTTTTTAAATTTATTTTAATAGAAGCCGATCCAAGAGTCGCTCACGAAGTTATTCAAGGGATCAGCGAACCAGGTCCCATACAGGTTCACGCTCTCATTCAAGAAGCAAATCCAAATCTCGTTCGCCAAAAAAAGATTACCGTGATGAACGTAAGCCACGCAGCAGTCGACGTTCCACAGAAAACGACCACGAAAATGGTGTTAGACATAACGATGATGGCCGAAATGGAGTGGCCAGATCGCCAAAACGTCGCTACGACTCCTCATGTTCCCCAAAACGTGGTCATAGTCGAAATAGGGCCGACAGCATCGATTCAAAAAGAAGTAGTTCCAACTCTCGCCGTAGCCATGGTGCTCGCACAAAATCACGATCTCCAATTTCAAAGAATCATAAAGACTAGTTGATAATATTTTGAATCCTGATTAATTTGACAATTTGAAATTTTATTTACTTAAGTGTGCGGTATTAGAGCGATACCTCGTAGGATTTACTTTCTATATTAAAAAGAAAGTCAATTAAAATATTTATTGTAAGTTCTATTCTAGATCAACAAATAATGCAATTTTACATATTTTTAGCAGTTCAGTTTCAACTGATATGATTTTTTTTATATTTTATTATTCCCAAGCTTCAACTGACAAGAAAATGTGTAAAAATTGTAATTAAAATTACTCAAATAAATTGTCATCTAATAAAAAATGCATTATGTTTAAATATTCAAAAGATTATTAAACTGCAATTAGACTTAAATAAAAAAAGGCGATGTGGCAGCATTGCTTAAAAAAAAATAAAACAAAACTTTTTATATTAAATTAGTTAGAAACAAAATCAAAAACACAACAACAACAACAACAACAACATACATAATAGATTTCAGTGTAATCATTTTTCTTTTATTAAAAGAATCACATTTTGGAATTTATTTAGTAAGCGTAGGAAATGAGTGGCGACGCATAACTTGTCTTAATCAATCCTGAGCCAGCAGTGTACGCTAGACCTGCAGGTGCAGCCTTAAGCAGGGCTGGAGCAGCGAGGGGTTCGCGACGTACAACTGCGTTGAATCCGTTGATTGGATCCGAAGTATAGTCAACAATACGTCTGTAACCATCAGCATCATTCAAAGAGTACTGTCCACTGACAACGCCACCGTCACGATTCTCTACTTGGCTCTTGGAATCTCCAGTTAGAGCATCCTGCACGTCATAACCGTAGCTGTATTGTGGGTGGGGATCGTATTCTTCAACCTGAACAGCGGCCAAAGGAGCAGCGGGAGCGATAATTCCAGCACTAGCGACTGCTGCACATGCCAATAAAAGAACTAACTGCAAATGTAAAAAAAAGATAGATTTCTTATAAGATGTATTTAATAATTTTATTTTAATTTTGTGCTTACTTTGAATGCCATTTTTGGATATTAATTATTGCTCTAGATTCGGATAATGAAAATGAACTGATTTGGATTGTCCACACATACAGCTTTTATATCTGTTGCCTTATCATATAAAATGTGAAGAAATAATCGGAGGAGACAGCGCTTCGTGGTCTCTTGTTTGAATTTTGTGAGTACTTATGGAGGGGTCTCATTCACAACTTAGATGAATGAATCATTTTATCAAATGCAATGGTCAAGTAAAGAGCTTCAAATAGCCAAGGACAAGTAGCCACTCATTCGATCATGAAAGAATCTGTAATGCATAACCACGAACTATTATGTTAATTAATGGTAGGTGGAAATTGCTTAGTAACTAGGGCACGTGATTTGCCGTTAAACTTTTAATGTTTAATGCACTGCACGTTCGACAATCGTCTCATTTAAAATGATATAAAACTGTTAAAACTAACATTGATGCATAAGTTAGCTTTATTGTATCATATTTCGATAGGTCTCATTAAAAAATTATGAAAGTTCTGCTAAAATAAAAAGAAATTTCTTAGGGATAATCGTATTATTTCCGATAAAAGACAAAACCTTATTATCTGAATCGCAACATTTACAAGTCAAAAATCAATTGCATAGTAGGTTATAAAATCAAATAAACTAATACAAGTGATTCTTACTACATAATTTTAAAATTTGAACAAATGCCCTTTGCGATTTGCATCTATGCAAAAAAACTGACTTCATATTGGGACATATTTTGTGTTTATGAACTCACCTCCAGAGGAGGTCAAGCTGTGGAATCTGAGGAATGTGCGGGATAACTTTTGAAATTGTTTAAGTCAGTCTAGGGTATAAGATGACTGTTTTTTTTCATAATGTCTGATCTTTAAGGTGGCATAATTTCTTTGTCACTCAATAAGATTTTATCTGCTTAGAATCTGCTAAGAAATAAATGTTATATAATACCTCATTGTACAAAAAGGGAGGGGTTGTTCAAATAGCAGGTGTTGGTGTATATTGCTTTTTAAGATTACAAGGCATCCCACATTCGCGTAGTACGGCTATAATTGGAAAGATCGTTGGAGTATAAATATAATACTTATGGTTGAACTGTTTGGGGAAGGATTGCAGCCGGCTTTTTCGCTAGGGTATACTTGTTTAAATGACGATAAGAAAAGGGTGAAGAAACATTACGATGATGTGTGAGTGACGAGGTCAATGATATTGTTTTGTTACCAATCATTTTAAAGCTCTTTGAATAACGTTTAAGAGACTTAAGTAAGTTGATAGAGCTTCGTCCTAGAGATAGGATTTATGCTCTAGTTTCGGACTTGCATCTTCTCAGAAAATCCAAACATCTTGTGGCACTTTTGGCGATAATGCAAATATGATTGTTCAACAAGTGATAGTTGTTTATGCATATATGTATCGAAATGTTCAGTTTTATTGATGCATGCGCTACTCATAGATAGTGGCAAGGGGGTATATCTCTCTTTAAATATACACAGTGCAATGTTAGGTCTTCCAGCATTAAACTCCCTGCGATTTCTTATTCTTATTATTTAGGTCGGAATTTATTGAGCTTATCATATTTTGTCTTTGCAAGTGCACATCGAAATAGGAAAGCTATGAGTCTGAAAACAAATATTAAAAGACAAGAAGTCAGCGAAACCATTTATAAAACCGAGATAGAGGGACGGGTACAAATTAAAGCCCTGGAGCACACCAGTATTCATATTCTAGATTTCATACTTGAATCCGTCTTTTTTTTAGGGTTATTAATACCTTTAACATGTTAATGTTCAAACACAGTACGAGCGTTAGGAAAATAGGTAATGATTTAAGAGGAGATACCGGTGCACGTTGGTCTTAGTATTTTGAAAATTAAAATGGGAGGGTAAAACAGTTCGGTGAGGTATTCCTGTGTGTGGTTAAATAAAGAATCTCTATACTTGACAGCATGTCCGAAATCTAGCTCAAGGATAAACTGATGAGCACTCATGGAAGTGCTTGTATTGCGGCTGAATTGTTTGAGGGGGGAATGCAATGGAATGGAAGTTGATCGAATACAACTTGTATCGAAAGAACATTTAAAGTCCAACAAAGCCAACAATTTTAGGATAATATGTGAATTGGCTGAAAAAATTCTGTTTTCCAACTAAACTACTTGAAACGAGCCCAAAAGAATATGACAAACACCTCGTAAGAATAATATCGGGGATACCAGCGCTAGCGGTTTTGTGTATGTTCTTTTAGCTTTCTCGACACAGAAGTGCTCAAGAACTGGAGGACTCAGGATTCAATCCGGCGAGGAGTTTCATAAGCCTAAAGTCATCTTTGTATATAACACCTATAGCACTTTTACCGTAGTAAGTATGCGGTGTTAAAGGTTTTATAAATAAAGTCCAAGTCGTAGCGGATGATAGTGCTATAAACTATCATTTTTATCAATATTAATATCCACAATTCCGCCTTCCTGAAAATGTTTGCTATTAATACTTTCGTGCCAAAGTATTAGATTATCTAAACTTTTTTACGTTATTTAAGGTCATGTGACTGACTTATGTCCGAAAAAAATTATGTAAACTTCATAGCTTACAAAAAGTTTTCGAAATGAAAGATTGTGTATGTGTATCGTATCAACATGATACACATATAACTAAAAAATAAAAAAAAGTGTGAAGGCAATGGAAAATGTTGTATGTATCTTTCAGTATTATAAAGGGTGTCCCAAAATTAACGCAAGATTTGAATTAAATAGAAAACGCCGTTTTTAGTCTTTTGATAGTTATATTTTTATTGACTCGTAAAGTACATAGGATAGGGTTATGTATGGAATAACACATCGGACAAATGGCCTCCACGGCTTTGCATGCACATGCGCACTCTTTTGTTGAAATTTTCCATGACCATTCTGCATAAATGTGGCTGAATTTCGTTGATGCAGCGTTGAATCTCCTCCTTTAATGCACGGGTGGTTGTGGGCTTGTTGACATAGACTTGTGATTTCAAATAACCCCATAAAAAGAAGTCTAATGGTGTTAAATCACACGATCTAGGAGGCCAATTTTAATCACCGAAACGAGAGAGTATACACGACCTGGAAATGTCTCATGCAGTAATTGAATTGTTTCATGGGCTGTATGACATGTGGCACCGTCTTGTTGAAACCACATATTGGACACATCAATATCATCCAATTTTGGCAGAAAGAACTGTGTCATCATGTCGCGATATCGAGCACCAGTAACAGTCACTGCTTGACCAGCATCATTTTCAAAAAAATATGGCCCAATTATGCCTCCAGCCCAAAATCCACACCATACAGTCACGCGTTGTGGATGCATTTGTTTTTCGACAATCACATGTGGGTTCTCCGAACCCCAAATGCGGCAATTTTGGCGATTGACAAAGCCATCAAGTTAAAACACTATTCCGACCATATTTTGTATGAAATTTTCGAACTGCAGCCGCCAAGCTTTCACTATTTTTGAAATATTCTTTAATAATGAAGACACGTTGTTCTCTCGTGTAACGCTCCATTTTTAATAACCCTATACTGTTAGCTGTCAAATTGCTTTTTTTTCAGGGTTGCCAACACTTCACTGCACAAATGGCGGCAAATTCAAATCTTGCGTTAATTTTGGGACACCCTTTAATAAGGACATTATTTCTCTATATGGCCATATTCAACTAGTTAAGTGCAAAGCAAACGTGTGTGAAGAGCTTTAAACGAAAACGAATCAAACCAAAATATGTTCTTCTTAGAAGATCTTCTCTGAAGAAACCAACAAAATTAACACTTCTAATCTAGGGGAAGAGATTAAGTCACTCCGATTCAACAGTGTTGCATACAAGTTAAGTTCTTTTAAAAGTTATCATACCAACGTTTGTATTTATATTGGCACATCCTTATTTTACTTTTAATTCACGCAAGCTTCAATGATCTACTACATAAACATACACTTTTTCATGATCTACAATATTATTTTATTTACAAAGGTTTATAATTAGGTGGCAAATAACTCTTATAACAAAAGCAGCTTAGTATCACATAGCCTTGCAATCAATTAATCATTGTTTATACTTGGATAGAGAAACATCGTACTTTTATCTGTAAGAAATGTAAAGTTTTGTTATTGAGTTTATTATATTTTATTAAATAATATAAAAGAAAAACAAAAAATTACCTGCATGGAAAATATTCCCACTGACAACAGGTTTTGGTGGAAGTTTGGGAGTTGTATCAGCGGAACAAAACATTGTCTTTGATGATGACGCAGTTTTTCCATGCATTGCCTTCGATTCACTGTCGCAAGGTATCACTGAAAAATCATAAACTCCAAAAGTTTTCGGTGTTTTTGGCGATGAAGAAAAATGTATTGAGGGAGATGAAACTTGGTCTTCATTCCTGCCAGCTTCTGAGTTTGTGCTGGAATATGTAGAACATCTATTTTGCATCGCTGAGTTTCTTCGCATCATTATAATACTGGTGTTTGGAAGCAGCAAACTGTTTTGGCCAATTACTACGTTTGAGTTTTGTTGTTTTACTACAGTGCCAGATGTGCTCATTACTCTAGGGGGCAAAGGTGGTGGACTTAGTTCACCATCTCGTGGAGGAAGCTAGAATTCAATTCAAATTTGATGGATTCAAAATTATTTAAAATATAATCAAGGAGTTACTGTAGGCGCATCTGGAGCCTGTTGTTTTTGAGCCATTTCATTGAAACTTTCAACTCTGTCCCTCCGACGGGGTGGAAGTGGTGGTGGAGCAGCAGATTCAAATCCGAGATGAGTTGTAGGAACATTAACGTGAGGAGATATGGGAATAGAAAGTTCCATACTTTGTAGTGAGTATGGCGATGAAGTTGCCTCAGAATAGTGTAATGGCTCCTTAGGACTATTTGTTGAGAAAAGAATTGATTACTCGGTTTGCGTTTGTTTACTACACAACATTTTTTAGGACTGATATTTGTGCACATTTAAACTAAAACTTTTAGCTTCAAATTTTTGAGTTTTTTAAAAGCCGCTTAAGTTCGAAGTACGGAAAAAAATAAGAACTTAACCATTTATGGGCATATAGTTGCGGTCAAAAAAAAAAGCACTGAAGTGTAACTCGAAGTATTTTTAACGATTAAAATGCTTCTGCGATAAATGTTTGTAGAAAGATGAAAACAATAAGGGTAAGATGTTGCCATATGCATCTGAGCAAATGCCGTCGAGCTCTTTTACCAGGAAAAAGAAATGAAGTAAACCAGCATCCAGCAAATGTTTTTGGATAACAAAGTGTATGTTATAAAATGGTCTGTACGATAGCCAGACTTAAACCTAATTGAAATTCTTAAGGTTGACGTAAGAAAGGAAGGTCCTCGGTATAAGCCAAATAACGATAAAGAACTCTTGTCTATCCTTAAGAGCTGCTGAGAATCAATTCCTGTTGTTAGATGTAAACGGCTTGTAAACTATATGCAAAGGCGCTGCACAGTTCTTATAGTATATAAAGAACATTCTACCAAATATTGATTTGAATCACAAATTTAAAAGATTGAACAAGCCTAATTTTTTAAATTGCCTAAGAAACTTGACATATCTTTAGAAATAAATTGAATTTCAAATCTATGTTTTGTCTCATTATTAATAAGCTGAAAAGCTTATTGATTTAACAGGAGGCAACTGTATTCGCAATTCCAAATCAGTTCTACTTGCAGTGCTATAATTTTGACCGCAGCAGATGTATTTCAAATTTGTAATTATAAAAAAAAAAACAATTTGACTTAAGTAAATAATGCAAATAAAATTACCTTGAATTCTTTGTAGGAATAAAACTTTGAGTATGCAAAGGTGCATTTTGGAATGGAGATCGAATTTTTTGTTTTGAATTATGATCAGTTTTTGGGCTTATAGCAACCAAAGGTGCCGGCGAAGCTAAGCTTTCACATATACTCCCGATTGAAATTTCTCTAGAATGATTGTAGCTATCGATTTTGCTTTCCTTTGGCATAAATTGTGATTGAAAAAAGTCACCGATTGAATTAGCGAGTGGGCTTTTTGTAGGATTTGCCAAATCCGAGCTCCACGCGTTTGCGCTCGTCGCTGTCATACAATTATTAATATTTGTAGTTTTTTTAGGCAAAATGGGAGCGACCGCGCACGAAGTATTTGTTGCTGAAAGCAAATCCTCCCCGAGACTGTG
Source organism: Eupeodes latifasciatus (assembly GCA_920104205.1). Classification (NCBI taxonomy): domain Eukaryota; kingdom Metazoa; phylum Arthropoda; class Insecta; order Diptera; family Syrphidae; genus Eupeodes; species Eupeodes latifasciatus. Next base: position 67,393,348 of record OV049925.1, read on the forward strand.
ATTTGCTTCCGTTTCTGTATTATATATTGCGTCCAAATTTGAATTGTATTGTAGTGAATCATTGCCACTACATTGTCCGCTGTGACTGCTCATACTCAAATGCTGATTCCAAAAACTGCTACTCTTTTCAGGTATATTTACATTTGCAAAAACAGAAAATGATTGAACGTTCATTGCAGAATATGAGGTTGGCTTAGTTCCACCAGGTGGACTCTGCTCCCCATCGTATTGCACATTGTTCTGTAGCTTAGAACCGAAGGTTAAATTTGATAGAATTGGTAAACTATTATTGCTATTGCTACTATTATTAATATTGCTGGTTGTTTGTCTTCGAGGTTTAATGCCAGGAGACTTCAGTGTAATTGACGCCCACTTTCGTGCCTATTTATGTATGAAACGAACGATAAAATGAATAAATAGTAAATAATTCAATGTAAAGTGAAACTTACAAATTTGGGTGGCTGTTTGCAACCTCGGGGTTCAATCCTTAAGCTTTCGTGGTATAAATAGTTTGATATGTCAGTGTCTGACATGCCTTTAAAAGGATTTAAATTCTCCAGAAAATTCTATTCGAACACAGGTGTGAGTTAAACATAAATAAATATAAGATTTGAGATTTCTTACCCTTATTTTTGGATCAACCATTAAGCAATATGGTTGATTTTGGTATTGTTGGATTTCTCCAATTATTTCTGCTACTTTTCTTCTTTTTGAAAAATTTATAAGCTCTGAGTTTGGCAAAAAATCTGGATTTCCCTCTTCAAGATGCAATATATTTGTGAGGTATCTACCAAAGAATGGTACACATGGAGGGTTTATTGAGCGCAACTTTTCTTGGTATTTCTTCAAATGTCCATCGTCATTTAGCTCGCGACATTCTTCAAGAAACTTTTCATATCGTGCAGGTAGGCCCTGAAAAGTGAGTTTAAGTCTGTAAACCGATGCACTGCCCATTGCAGCTATTATAGATAAAATTCCATTGAAATTGTTCAATTCCAACATAACCATCATAACTTCAATTGCTCGAGCCACCATCGCTACTCTTTCTTCATAATTTTCAGACATTATAATTGATTTCTCGAACCATCGCGTAACATTGGTTGTGTATTTCATTATTTTCAACAGATTAGGGCTTTTCGTTTCTTTATCCTTTTTAGTCCACGGCGAACCTACCAATTCGGATGGTTTGACATTTTTATATAATTCAAATTCCAGTAGAGTAAGTTGGCGTGCAAGTTCCAATGGATGAAGTGTAAGCAAATTAATCTCGGAGTCGGGCACTTGCAGATGATGTTCAATAGGTGGAGGGCTGTTGCCATAGGCGAAAGTTATTTGTTTTTGACTTTTTTCTTGTTCATTTTTCTAAAATATATTTCAAAATAAAATAAAAGTATCGTTTGTGAAATTGGAATTCGTTTTGAAATACAACAATTTGTACAGAAATTATTAGTTTTAAGCAAAATTACCTTTCTTTGAACAATTTTCATCACTGAATCAACCCATTTTTTCATGGACTTTCCATTGACGTTTTCTAAAAAATGAAGCAATGTCTCCAACAAAATTGGATCTTTTTCGAAATCGTAAAAATGATGATCAACCCAATGTCGAAGAACATTTAGCACCCGAAATTGTACAGGCTGAACGTATTCCTTTCGGTATCGTTTCCAATCTTCACGTTGAGAATTTTTGTGCAACTTTTCGGAATCCGGATTGTTTTCTCTTTCGCTGGAGGGCACCTCCTGATAAACTAAGCTTGGATCCGGTATGTTAAAACGTTCAATCAATAATTGAAGTAAACTTTGTGGGGAACAAAAGTAGCGATAAGTTGTTAAAAATGTCCTAACGAACATAGGATCTGCATAAATGTGATACGTCAAACGTTCAATTAATTTACACAACGTAGCCCCCTAAAAAGAATATACAAATTATTTTAAAGAACTATTCATTTCATAAAGTATATTACCTTTATAAGCGGAACTCCAGCACTTTCGCGCTCTTCTAAAACAATGTTATTTACATTATCAGGAATGGCAAATTTGTAAATATCAGGGCTGGGTAGACGCAGCGGATGTTTTTTCTCCATGTCTAATAATATGCTGTCCAAAATTCGATCTAACATAGATTTCGTATTCACCATTATTAGATCGGCCATCCAATCACTCTTGTGTTGAGAATTTTTCGCTAAAATCACAAACAATAGAATTGTAAAATTTATTTTGATTCATTTTAATAAAACGTACCTATTAGAATAACAGCTGGTTCTACTCGAGGAGAGATTTCGAATGCATATTTTAAATCTTCAGTATCGCTTCGATCGATTATCTCAACCCGTCGCATAAAGAATTTTTCTTTTAGTCTAAAATCGTAGTTTGAAGTTCCAGTAGAAACATTCTGTTTTTTGGCAATAGATTTACACAAAACTATAAGCCCGTCGAACAAATACACCTTTCTTTCGGTTATTCTTTTTCCTGAGCCCAATTTGCTAAGAGTGTCCTCTGATAAAAGTAAAATAAAAGAGGAAACAACCATTTTAGTGTCATTAGTTTTATTTAGGTGTCAAATTACAAGTTGGTATGAGCACATCATAGGTAACAATGCTCACACTGTCTCTCTGGCATATAAGAGGTGCACATCACCTTTAAGTGTGATAATAATTTAAGAAAAAGTCTACTACTAACCTCGAATAAATTCATTACAACATTGGCCAACATCCTTATCCCAATGTTCAACAGAATTTTGTAGATCTCTGGTCTTTTCTATTGCCAGTAGTCGACGTGCACGACTATGCATTGGAACTGCTGATTCCCTTTAGTAATAATTTAAAAAAAAAATCATAGTAAAGCTAAAATTTTAAATATTCCAAATTAAATCTTACTTGGGTAAATTGGCGACAATATTTTCAAGATCACAGCGCAAGGGTCTTAATAAACCTTGAACTTGTTCAAAGCTTTCTTTATCTTCTTGCGAAGGACTCAGCTGCATTAATGATTTAATGTAATCCATATATAAGAAAGCATGCCAAATTGGAACTAACAACAACTTTGGCAAATAATACTTTACAGCTTCTCGAAATCCATGTCCAGCAGACATCAAAGATATTGCCTTTAATAAAAACAAAATTAAAAAAAAATTGGTATAAATATATCAGTTTTCAAAAATAAAGAAAAACGTCTTACATCAGGCTTGGAAAGTAAAGTTGATAATGCGTCTTTAGACATTTTCGAAGTTACTTCTTGTGCGTATTTTGTATACACATCAAATTCTTCGGCTTCGGCAAGCTCTTCAAAGCAACTTCCTACACATGGAGGACTTTGTTCTTGAGACATTTCAATTACATCCTCCAACGAGCTCAATAATGTCACTGTCACTTCATATATGTCAAGAATATTAGAAAATATTGGCTCTATATCCCTCGTATCTGGAACCACTTTGATCAACTCTTCTCGAAACACACGAATGATCATATGAAGATCACGTTGATATTGCTTTTCGTCATGTATAAGTTCTTTTACTACTTCTTCGTATGTGAGACTAGCACGTGGAGCAGGTGGCAATGGACTTGGAATTATTTTGTTGTTCATATCAGATTGATAGAACATATCCATCAAAACCTGTTTTTTTTTTCAAAGTGTTAATTAATTTTTGTCATTAGAGTTTTACTTTTGAGGTTACCTTGTCTGCACACATAGCAACTTCAATATCTTCACGAGATATTTCAAGGTGTTCTATTTTTTGCACATAATTACCGGCCAGTTTTAAAATATCAGCAGAGATATATTCAAGAACGGCAACCAAAAATAAAGTAACGGAACTGTCTACTTTGTATTGCAGAATATCCTTAAAAAAAGAACAAGTATTACAACAAAGAAAAGTAAAAAAACATATCTAAAAAAATCGAAAAAAATCTGACAACATCGTCGTACCTTGCTCAAGGAAATTGCCTTAGGCTAGCGTTACGCTCTCAAAAATTGGTATGAAACTTAAGGTTATATATCATATGAAAGACCACAATAAATTAATTTTATGTTTGTGTGTGCATAAGCCTGTATGTTGCTCAACACTATAACTTATTGCCTTTACGAGATGCAGCATTTTATTTATACAAAAAACTTGATGGTATTTATAATTTTCACATTATGGTATATTCCTCTAAAGAGTTGCAACTCATACAATCCTCCTTCTCACTAAAAAGGTTATTCTAAACTTCTTATATTCTAACTCGAACAAATATTTGTAAAAAAAAGCTTATTTTGAAGTTTTTATTTTCAAACCGAACGAACTCGAATCAAATATTTTTAAATTATCTTATTATTGTGATATACTTACAAAAATAATAAAATACAAATACATACATACAATTTGGTTGTGTAATAAACAACATAGCTTAACTTTCACATTATGGTATGGCCCTTAAAGTGTTACTCCTACTCATTGAAAAGCTCATTGTGAACTTCTTATTTTCTAATTCAAACCAAGTAATTGTTTATTAGCTTGTTATTTTCACAACATATAACAATACATACAAAATTGCTTACATTTTAGCATGTAAGAAACTTACCTTTTGGAGTAATGCATGAACGCGATCGACAGGCAGAACGCATTTCCTTTTTTTCTTCAAACTTTCTTTTGCTTCATGCAGTGCCCAGCAATCAATTGGAGTGGGAAATGATTTTTTTACTTTTTCCTCTACATCCTGCCAAACAAAATAATAAAAAAAAGATTGTAATTTTTGTTGGATTATTTAACCAGGATGTTTGGGTAAAAAAAAACACAATTTCCGCGGCATTGACAATTTATGGATATTTAACAATTATGTTTGTAATTTTGAGAGACATTTTACTTATAAGGAAATTAATTACATGCAATACAAATTTGTAAACAAGACATTTCAAATTCTTGATTCGAAGGTTCAAAACCGTAAATACTATTGACTTCTTTCACCGACTCTTCTTCAAATCGTGTGGATATTAATAACCATATTCTCAAAATATCATGAACCTCTTGCAGGGAAAGCAGTATTTGTGCATTATATATAACACATTAATTAGGTTTAATTTTCAGATGATGGATTTTTGGTTGTTTCCCAAAATTGTAGTTACGATGCCAAACGTAAATAATAAAACGTTGAGAAAAACCTTTGGGCTATCGTAAATATAATTTCCTATCGAATATTTCACATCTTGGAATTTATTTATATCAAGATTACAGTTTATGTGGACTTTTATTTCAATGTGTTATATTTGAGCCTACTTATATAAAGAAAACTATAGACATCTCCAAATTTCATCGATGGGAAAATTTCCAAAGCAAAATCCCCATTGATTTTTGTCTAAAAGAATTGTTTTTGGTAAATTTAATTTAAGACTCGTAATTTGTTGAGTATAAACTAAAGCTGGGCATACAAAACTAAGCGAAGTTGCTTCGTTTGATTGGGTCCGGTGGAACTTTTTTTTGAAATTCCAAATTTTTACAAAACCGATCGGCTCTTGTTTAGTTTGTCCAATGCTAAATTGAAACAAGAAATAATTTAATCTTAGCTACCAATATTATATTTTTAAGGAATCAATGCAGCTAGTATAGACATCATTAATTTACAAATAACCCTAGCTGAGTGTGCTTTCTATCCTACTGACTGCACAACGAAGAAATGTATTTCTCGGTAACGATTCAAATTTTTTTATAAAACTGATCCCACAAATGACACTTGTTTAGCAACTTTATGCCAATTCTTTTAAATTGTAACTCTAATAAAAGAATTCGCTCATATAGCTCCATGGTAAATAAATAATAATGGTCAGAAAGACCAAAATTAAATATGTGCATTTTTTTTTGTAAATCGTTATACTTTGTCCTGGTGTTAATTTAGTCTATTATTATAATTCATTCAACCTATAATTAAAAGAATGATAATAATACATTTTATATAGTACTTCCAAGTATTTAAGTTCTTTTGGTTTTTTTTTTGGCAAACTTTCACACTACCTACTTTTGATGTTACCAATGATTGGTGTTGTGTTGTGAAAAAAATTGCAGCAGTCGTTCACGATATTAAAAAAAATAAAAAAAAAACAATTTTATGACCTTTGACCCTTTAAAATGATCTATTAGTCATTGGATCGATGAGAAATTTCGACAATTTTGAAACAAATTAAATTTCTAACAAATAGGCATACAATCATTTTACTTCTGGCTGGACTAAATGTTTCATCTATAATTGCAAGCTTGCTGTTAAAAACATAAAGTCTAGCAATACACATCTGAACAATTATTAAGTTATGTATCGAAAGAAAATGAAAACGAACCTGGATAGTATGAGGCGATGGTTTTCCACAGAGCATTATTAAAATACGCAAACAAAGTTTTTCAACAAACAACAATGCCTCCTCCTTGGCCGGCAATCGTGGATGTACTTGTTCCAATACCTGTTCAATCAATTTGGTGGACGAAGGGAAGAGAAAAGAAATATATTAGTTTTCAGGTATAAGCCGCTAAATAAACAAAACGTACTTTTTTCAACGCAGGACTAAATAGTCCCTTCCAACGAGCAACATTCTCATTTTTTGAGAAATTAAACTCTTCGGAGTCGGAATTTAATTGATGCGAGAACATTATAAACAAATTAGTTACTTTTTTAAAACAACAATAATCAATTATTCTACTTAATATATTTTTTTGTTTTTGTTAAATATTAACATAATAACTTGCGAAGAGTAGAGATAGAGACTAAACGAACGCGCTTCCATTTCGTAGCTCAATATTTTTTTTTTGGAAAATCTCTCTCAATTCATTTTCACACAAGACTCATACACAAATGTTATTTATATTTGTTATGGGGCGAATTAACATAATTGTTTAATTTTTGATTAAATTTATAAGAAGTTTACGCACAACGCCGCCATTTCTGATGAAAATTTGTTATTCTTTCGTGAATTTACTTAATTCAGAGTTTATTAAAATTATTGATTGAATTTTTATGGAACGTCAAAATAACGCAACGCAGGGCTCATCCAGTGCGCATATGTATTTCGGACTGCGTTCCTAGTTGAAGGAATATGGACGTATTCAGCTAGAGGCAGTGATTTATTAAATAACATTTGAAAGTTAAAGGCATAACTACATTCAAAACTTTAAAGACCAGTTGCACAGTGGTGGTTCAATATTTTGTATTAAACCACGATTATGCAACTCGACCTAAACATCTTAACGGATCTACTTTCCATTAACGTAGCCAGATGGGGAAACAGTTTTAAAATATTAAAGCGAGGAAACACCGTTAAATCATACAAAAATGTTTTCATTTTAGAATTCAACCCTCCTTTATTTGATATTTGATATTTATTTATTTGTATGTCAGCTGTACATCAAGTTAAACTTTTAAATAGTACAGGATATAAAACATTGATTTAAGATACAATTAACAAAAGAAATATTTACAAACGTGTGAGAACAAAATTAACAAAAAATTAATTAAGAATAATTTTACATTAAAAATGGACTAAAATTAAGAATTAAAGATTTCAGATAAAAAAAAACAAAAGACATGTTAATTAAAAGTTATCTGAATCAAGACGCAAGGAAATAAAATTGAAAATGATTAATTTAAAAATATGTTCAGTTCAAGTTTGAGAAATATTCAAAACAAATTGCTTGAAACATTCTGTTTTCGATTCCAGACCTCATGTGAATGGGAAGGTTATTCCACAGTCTAACAACATGAACGAAAAATTGCCTGCGCGATGTCAAACACGTAAAGGTGGACGAGCGCAATAAAATGGAACGGCTAGAAACACAAAAATTAAGTCTGTTACATAGATAACTTGGTCTCTTTTTAACAATCAATTTAAAGAGTAAAATACAACAACGATATTTGAAGAAAGCTACCAGATCGCAATTGAAAAACTGACGAGCTTGAAAAGAGCCATGATCGAACCTACGTAGGTTAAAAACAAACCGAGCTATTGCATTAAATGCCACCTTTAGTTTGTGAGCTGATTGAAAACCAAGATCAGCAAACAGCTCACACCCGTATGTTATTATAGGTAGTAGGACAAGTGCTTTTACCAGCTTTAATTTAATATAGGGTAGGTAGTATGGAGTTTAAGTCCGTTCCGTGTCGACCAATCATATTATATAGCCTGCAAATCAATGTTCATTTTAGATATTGCATCCTTGGGCTAGGCGCGCACATTTCGAAACTGTTTGGTTTCTAAACTGAGCACTATAGACTTATATGAGAGTCCGCACTCCGCGCACATGCAGAAACCATTCTGTTGCCCATTCGAGCAACTTTTAAGTTTGTGTTTTGACACAAACTAGACGATGACCTCGAAAAAATTCCTTAGTTTGTGTCACAAGGAATTATAGGTAACTGCACGGACATTCAACTAAATCGTTGAATAATTTTCTGTAAGTGTAAGAGAGAGAAAAATGTAGTCAAGGTGAATAAATGTTTCCTGTGTATTGGTTTATTTCGTTGATTACTTTCGGAGTTGCTTATGTGCGCGATGTTTGGGCAACTAACGATCGAACTGTTTGGTTTCGCGTGCGCGCCTAGCCTTAAGCATCATCTCAGGAAAACTAATATATAATTGGACATTGCATAAATATGAAACTGACAGTAAGACAAAACAGAGGGCAGATCATTTATGAACAATGAAAACAGTAAAGGTCCAAGGATTGATCCTTGAGGAACACCATTATTAACAAGGAGGAACGAGGATATTCTACCATTACAAGACACGGCTTGCATACGATTGGTCAAATATGAGTAAATAATTTTTTTAGTTGTTTCAGAGAAGCTGAATAGGGTCGTCAATTTATCACAGAGAAGATTATGGTAAGGTTATCACAGTTGTAAGTTTATTGTCTAAAGCATGTCTTATGTCATCAGATACGTTGAGTAAAGCTGAAACACAACTATGTCCAGACCGAAATCCAGATTGCAAAGTATTCAATAATTGCTTGTCTTTAATATAATATTTTATCTGGTTACTTATCAGACTTTCAAAAACTTTAGATAAAAAAGATAGAATAGCTATCGGTCTTTATTCCTTCTTCTTTCTTTGTTTTAGAATGGGCATAATTTTCGATGTCTTCCATAGGATGGGATATGTAGATGTCATTATAATGGTGTTGAATATGTGCGTTATGTCGGAAAGTAGGAAGGGTAGGAGGATTTTAATAAAGTCAAGATGAATATTGTCAAGTCCGGTGCATTCAGATTTTATGGAGAAAATTGCTTTACCTTCCTGATAATCATCTACGGCACTTACCGAAAAGGCGTTAGTAGTATCATTCTCTGCACGTCTAGAAGACATTTCACAGAATTGGGTTTGTAAAGTAGAGAATTTAGCATTCAAACCTTCCAAATCAATATTATCATCACAAGATTGAACATCTTTTCTCAAACCAATATTCTTAACTTCCTTCCAAAAAAACTTTGACGACCGATCAGAGTTAAACTTATTGTTACAGAATTACGTAACCGTTTAAAGTCGAGGAGTATTTCTGGACAACCAAAACGTCTCCAACGTCGGTATGAGACATCTCTAGCCTTAATAGCATTAAGTATATCCGCAGAGAGCCAAGGACAACTTCGAGATTTCATAGGGCACGTTTTTAATGTAACATGTTTGTTAAAAAGATCTTTAATCACTGATGTAAAGTATTCAATTTGATAGTTTACGTTAGATGTGATGTAAATTGAATGAAAATCAATCAACATACATTCGTTAAATAAGTTTTCAACATTAGTATTATGAAAATCAATATACTGGAAAGAGTGCTGTGATTTTTTATCGAAATTTAAGTCAAGTGTTGATATGTCAAGGTCATGATATGAAAACACATAAATAGTTTTTTTGACTCACTGGATACAAGATAGTACGGCTAACAACCAGAGAGAAAATTAAAAAATGAAATCTTATAAAATTTAAGTATGGCGTCTCGAAATAAGATAAACATATTATGTCAAAAATAAACGGAGACAATTAATTAAAAATAGAAAGAAATACCAGTCTAACCCTAAGATACTGTATTTCCTCATGGAATTCGAACATACTAAAACTTCGCTTTAGATTTCAAATTCAGATAGGACTTCGATAATCTTGGGATCTCAAAATCAAACTAAAAACATTTAATTTCTTCTTAAAATTAACTTGTGATAAATTTTGTTTCTCGAGAAAGAACTTTTCAAGGAATACATAATTTTTCTGTAACAACAGGATAAGGTTGAGTACGTTGCAAGTATAGGTACTTTAATAAATCTTAAGCAAAACTCATAAATGTATTAGAAATCTGATTCAAAATCGACTTTTGCAAACAAGCTATTCTTACAATAGCATATACATAACTTTTTTAGACATTTTTTGTAATTAATTTTGGTATATACTTAATAAGATGAAATGTATCTGTATTTGGTTTCCGCAAAATAAAAAGGGATGCTACATATAAAATTAATGATTGAGAGACAGAGACAAAGAAAAATTGCAGAAGGTATTGACTTCTGCAATAAAGGAAAGGAAATTCCTCTTTATCTATATTATAGCATTTTCTTCCGCATCAGTGTTGCCACAAATTGCAACTGTAACAAAAGCTTCACATGTCTACTTTATTTTTAAATGTTGTATGTTACGTTTTGTTACGACTTTTTTCAAAAATGTCATTTAAATTTCTTTTTAATTGTTATGTTTATGCAACTAATTGGAATATATTTTTTACATTATTGAGATACTTTTTCGAATTTTAATGCGTTTTTAATATATAAAGAATTTTATATACCTTTAAACTATCAATTGAGTCTATAAAAATATATTGTATACCAAATTATAGTCCACTTTTTTCTTTATTGGTTTTCCGAAAATATATATATAGCTTTTATTCATTACGCTTTCGTTAAGGCTTGTGGAAACACTGTACTGTCTAAAAGTTATAGTATTTTATAGCAAGTAAAAAGAGTTACCACTGGTAAATTCTCTACCACTTTCAGGTTTTGACATATTATATATCTGCCTTCCTGTACTATTCTGCATAACGAGGATGCAGATACATGTAAATCAACTTTAAAGATTTGCACAGTTGATTATGACAACTAAAGTAAGAGCACTCCTTAAATGAAACGCAATAGAAGGTTGAAATATTAGTTAAAGTTGTTTTTGTTTTAGTAGTAATATTTACTTTCACTTATCTACTTTAAAAACGCGTTATGTATATCACAAGTTCAACAATCAACATACATACTTGTGAAACTAAAAAAATAGTTGTGTTGGTCTGTAGTTTCTTATGTACGGAGTTTGAAATAGCACATACTATAGAAGTTGCCTTTAGTCATCTTCTTATGTATTTCCTTTCTTCCCATTTGAGAATAAATGATAAATCGAATTATAAAATCTTTATTCTCAGGAAAAATACTTTCGAATTAGTCAACCTTTTTTCAGTAATAAATTAAATTAGAGCAAAAGTAGTACTCAGATTTATAAACTGTTCAGTTGCTTACCTGAACACTTAAGTCAGAAATGAAACAGTTCCTTTTTTTCGCCATCAAAACTTTTTGACACATTCACATTCAGCCATCAACCACAAATTTGAGAAATTATTCAACGTTTAGCTGTTGGTTGTAGCATGTTATTGTTGACTATTTAAAAGAGTTAATTTCCTTTAATATATTCAGTATTAGTATTATGGGTGCCATTGTTAAATCAAATCATCGGACTAGTAAATTATCAAAAACCAAAATCTCTTCATGTTATGTGAAATGGAAAAAAATTTCTCCACCTCGTGTATTAATAGTGTTTATGTTAATCATACATTTCTTTTGCCCATCCGTATTATGTTATTCTTCATTTTTATCGGCTAGAAGAAGTTTGTTGCAAAATAGTGACTTTAATTCTTTCCCTCAATTGTCTGATAAAGAAAGCCACAATAATCAAAATGATGTCGAAGTCGATGAATATGTCGGGTAAGTTGAGATTGAGATTTTTTACGGCTGGAGCTGATTTGTGTGCTTCTTTCTAACTTTAATGCAATAACCTCAGAAAAATATACATGTTTGAAGGTGGGTATATCAGTCTCTGCTTTCATAGGTATATATGTACGCAAATATATATGTATTTATTGCGAATTTCACATTAGGAACGAGGCATAAATTCTTTTATCAGGAGCGTAATCTTATCTTTGATGGAATTGAGGCATAAATCTTCTCAACAACCAAAGTTATCGAAAACTTGACAAAAAGCTTACTTTGTCTAACTACAAGCAATACAATATTTTATACAATTTTAGATGAATATTGAATACTATCGTCCTATTAAGAAGGATTTACTAGTGGGGATGACTAATAATGGTTAGCAATCCTTATCAGCCGATTGAGTCATCTCCAAAAAAAGAAACCGAAAAGTCCTCTTAATTTAATTAACACTCTGTGGATGGTAGTAAATTGTTTTTCAAATTATTACTTTTATCGATTTTTTTGAGACAAAAAAATGGTCACACAAATTAAATACAAAAAAAAATGAACAAAAAAAAACTGTCTGGCTAAAATTATAAAAAAAGAAACACATTAATAATTGCAAAAAATATGTGAACATGGCTCTGCCCAATAACTATTAATAGCCCCGGCCGTGAGTGGCATATATGTATATAGACGTTCCATACATATAACCAAGACTATGTATAGTAGGTACATATATGAATAAAATATAATTTTTTAAAATTATATTTTGCAGATACGTTATATTTTATGTTTATTAATCTTCATCTAAACGTTTCCTTCAAAACAAAATAAGAATTTCTGGTGGCTTTTTTGCTTTTGTTTTTGTTGTTCTTCTTATTTTTTGTTAAAAAAAACAATCCAGTTGGATTAGATCATTCTGATTGGCATTAAGGATCCAATTAGAATGAACATTATTTGGCACGATAAAAGAGGAAGATATAGGCCTACATAGACTAGAATTGTGCAGACTAAACGAACACTTTTGTAAATATGTATTCTCATAAATCAACATGAAAGTTCTTTTTGAGCTCAAAATACTCAATGAAATAGGTAGGTCATTCCTTTTCGTCGAAATTACACCTTACGATATATTGTTAAGATAAAAACCTTGAATATTTGCAAAATTAAAAGTGGATATAAACCTAATTCCGAATAAAATAATTGTACAAACTTATGCTATTTGTACACACATATGTAGATACATATATATATTTAAAATTTAAAAAAAAAAATCAAGTGATTTATTGTTATGTCTGTGTCTGGTTGCGTATGAAGTTGACAGTGCCCGACTACGATCAATGGCCGAATATATATGTATTGTATATGTACATACATACATTTGAACAAAAAAAATCGTGCTTATTTAAAAAAAAAAAAATTAAGTCGAGTCTATAAGTGTTTAGTTTGTTCGAATAGCTGCACAAATTATATAGCATCAAATATTTGCCAGTAAAAGAAAAAAATGAAGGCAAATCTAGTCAGTGAAAATAAAAAAATTGGTTCCTTAAACATGCCAATCAAATGAAAAAAGTAATTTTTATAAGAAGCAAAAATGCTAACATATTTTAAACGCAATGTTTTTATATACCATCAAATATTAAAACAAAAATCAAAATTCGTTCAACATGTCATTGGGGTCAAAAAAGAAAACACTTTTTTACACTTTAACGTCAAAAAGAATGTATGTATTTGCGATTACATTTGTGGTAAAAATGTATATACAAATAAAAACGCTCTTATAATAAATAATATATAATAATAATTATAACTTTAAATGCAAAAAAGTGTTTTACAACTATTGTTAAACTTTTGCTGAAAACAAATTACATGTCAGCAGTAAGCCGACGACAAGGATATATCTTTTATGCTAAATAAATTAAAGCGTGACAGGATATCGTGAATACAATTTCTTTTAGAATTTTACCTAAATCCGAAAATTAATTAATAATGTATACAAATTTCTCATCGAATGTATTGATATCACATAAAATGTTTCAATTTTTCACTAGCTCTCGTTTCAATAGTCCAATTCTAATAATTTACAAAGAACAGTGAAAAAGTACTATCGTTTGCAATTTTTGAAAATTGGACAGATTTGAAATTTGATTAACTCTATTTTATGGCTTTTAATTAAATCTGTTTAAAACGCAATATATTATTAGTATGTTTATAATAAGAAATATTCAATAATTATTAAATCGTAATATTTGAAAAAGCTTTTAAAACGAACGCAAACCCTTTTAATTTTTGGTGATCTAAAATTTTATAATTTTCAAGATAAAAGAAGGCTACTATAATTAGAATCATTATTTCAACTCAACCATATATTAAATTTGATATTCAGGCTCAGGGAAGATGTAGTCAGGATGGAATGGCTGTCATTCGACCTCTTGATTTGAAAATTTAAAACTTAATTTTTTATCTCAACGCACAAAAATCGAGGCAAGTAGAAATCAAGAATTGTTTTTTTACTGTAACATTGATACATATCTTTATTAAAAAATATTTTGATTATCTCTCCGATAAAAATTGTCAGTACATGCCTAATGGGAGAGTTTTTTTAAAATCAATAGTGCATTTTAAATGTTGACCATTCAGAATTGAACAACAATCGCTATTAAAAGTGGCTACGAATTATAGCCATACATTTTTAATAACTTAAATATAATCATAGATCCAACGCGGTCTTCCTGTCACTGATTGGTAATTGGATTTCAAACCAAAGTTCTGTTAATTTAATGCCAATACAGAGATCATAGACTAAATAAATACCTATATTTTGTAAAACAACTAAGATTGAAGTTGAGCTGCATACTGCGAGCTATAAATTAAAATCTATAAACTAAAACTAGAACTATTAAAATTGATGCTTTTTATGGACTTTTTTAATTCTATAAAACCAAACAACTGCTATCTATAATAGTTTCTTGTAGCTAAGATTAGTTGATAATAATATTTTCTAATATTCATAACTAAACTTTTGGACTTGTTCATTAAACATAAAATCTGTCCCTTATTAGTTTTGTTTTATTTTTTTTTATTTATATGTACATACGTAAATGCAACCATGATTGTTAGAAATAAATCCCTTAGCTAGTTAACTCACTTATAGGTACGGATTAGTTTTTATTTTCCTTAAAATGAAACAAAACCTTGAAATCTATTCATTTTACATACATAATTTGTCATTATATTGAATCTAATCATTTGAAAAACAAAAATCTAACCAATTTTTTGGTTTAAGGTTGATTGGTAGCTGTGAAAATGTAATTTATGAGAATCTATATATATACCTCATATGAAGCGAATTGCAAAAAAATACATATCAACCGCCAAAATGGATCAACAAAAAACATAAAAATAAATTTTGTGTCTCATTGTATGTAACGTTCTAAACGTAAAAGCTCTTTTAAGAGACAAACATTAAGTGGAATAGGTCATTTCGATAGGATTTAAATATTTTAATTTACTGCATGCTGTTTCAAAAACCTTGAAGATCCGCATTTGTATGTAAAATGTACCGTCATATATTTAATGTAACTGCGTGTTTTGTTTATAAAGTTAACCCCAACTGAATACGATCAATGCCCTAAAGTATATAAACTTAAACATACACCTACATAAATACTTACATATGTCTGTATTTATTTGTACTTACGCTAAAACTATGAATACGTTTTGTGAGAGAAAAACATAATTGAAAGTGAAAGTAGAAAATTGCATTTAAAATATAAATATTTTTGTTTTATTCAAATACGTAAATAAAATGTTTTTAAGTTTGTATTTGTTATAGCTTAAGTGTGTGTGAATTCACATTTGAAAACAAATTATGAATGATTCTCAAAATAGATTTGAATATTATATTAGCATATATAAAATAAAAAAAAAAACGTTGTACATTTATTAAATAATATAAAAAAAATATATTGTAAAAATTAAAGAATATAGAGTTTTTTTGTGGAAATCACTAACAAAATTATGTTAGAATTCTATGGATCTTTGAGGTTAAACAGTTTATCTACAAATTATTATTATTTTAAAATTAAAATACTAACTAATTTTAATCTTAATGTTGAATTATAGCAACGTCATAAAAGGGTGTAACGTGCAATATTTTATTATTATTTTAATACATGAATTATGTACATATGTATATGCAATATGTATTATTATTTCATACATATTTCTCAACAACATTAATATTATTCCAAGTAAAACTAAATGTAGCACCCGTAGCGTGATGGTTAGTGCGTTGGACTGTCATGCAAGGGGTGCCACCTAACTTTATTCACGGGTACTGCCTCTTGCGAGGAATTGACAAATACTCCAAGAGTAATTCTTGTCATGAAAAGTGCTTTCTCAAATTAGCCGTTCGGATTCGGCGTATAAACTGTAGGTCCCTTCCATCTCTGACAACAATACTCGCACACAGGAATGGTTGAGAGTTATAAGTCACTAGGCCCTGGTTCATGGACTGTTGCGCCACCTAATTTTTTTTTTTAAACTAAATGAACAAAAGACATGAAACAATGAATTTATTTTTTAATTTTATCTAAGAATTCTTTTAATCTTATACATTATGTCTTAAAACTTAAATTTTGTTTAAAAGAGACATAAAGTCGCTTCGACTTATATCACACAAACCTTCATATTTCTCTACTCGTCATATCAAGATAACCTAATAACGGTGTTTGATACCCTTAATTTCCAACTTTGCAATTTTCGTGCAAGAAGACAAACATTTCTGTTTCTTTTTTAGTGTGTATGGCCTTCAAAGAGCCATCAAACTTACAGAATATACTGCACGGGTTATTTAGAAAACTACGTATGTTTTATTAAATACTACTAGAACTACTCCATAACTCAAAATTTAACATTTCGAAAACAATTTCAGCTCAAGAATTTGTTTTTAGAAAAAAGTATGTACATAAAAAAAGTGTGGTTTTAGAAGAACGTAGAAAATTAATCTTAATTATTTGATTGTATTTTTATTGAGCAACATTTTAAAGCACACCTTTAAATATAGACTCCGAGTATTTATGAGCAGATATATGTACATACATACATATGTGCGTTAATTATTCTTAAATACAGAAATAGGAAATTAATCTTATCACAAATGAACAATTACTATTTTTTCCTTAACATAGAAGGAGTTGGGGAAATCGTTCAAAAAAATTGAATACAAAGATTGATTGCTTGGAATCATTATCAGTTTCTTTAAAAATTCGTATAATATTTCACGTGTCAGAAAGCTTTTTATAATTGACTTTAATCTAGATTGTGTCAATTCAATAATCAGAAAAAAATATTGCATAAACATAAAATAAATACATACTACTATATTTCACTAACTGCCAATTTAGTTTATTGATGTAATTTGCTTTGCCTTTTCTCTCAAAGACTGTTAAGAAAAAATCAATCAATAAAAGAAGATGTTTAGCTTTTGGAATACTAAAACAGTCAAATTTCTTTCAGACAAAAGTTTCTTTTTTGAGCCATCTTGCTTCAATTGAACTCACAAATTGCATTAAATAGATTAATTATGTTAAAACCAAAACAAATAAAGGATTAACTTTTTTGTTCAGTGCCAAACTATCAAAAGTGTGGCTATGATGTCATAGGTGATGACTGATGAGCAAATGTATTCATGTGTGTTTTCTTAAAACGAAGTTAATACATATTGGTTGTATCTATTTAAATGTTTTTTTTTATGAAAACAAAATTATTTGGGGATAAAGGACAGACTTTTTTGTAGTAGATGGCTCATCAAAGCTGTTATACGAGTACCAAGGATGAGTGGCTTGAAAGTTGATTTTCAAAGGTACCGCCACATTACATCCCTTCGTGAACTTAGGAAAAAGTTTTAACTACGATTATATAATGTTTTTACATTTTGTCTGACCTTGGGAAGGTTATCAGTTTTAAACCTACTTATGCTGGATTTGACTTTGGTTGTTGCTATTATTATTTTCTCATCTTTATATTAAACATTTCCATAAATCTTTTTGAAAACAACAAACAAAAACGAAAATTAAAAGGAGCCATTAATCCTTTTAATTTTTGTTTTTGTTGCTCAATACTTCATGTGTTTTTTTCGTGTGAGAAAAAAAGTTCCCAATTGTATAAAAATTAACGCATCGAAGATAGTAGATAGAGAAGTCTGAAAAATTGAGTTTCATATAATGTCCGTAATATTTATCTTCTTTCAACATCTGGTAGAACATCCAAAAAAAGAAGAAATACTTTCTATTTCGGTGCTTGGGAACAAAAAATATGATTATTGACTCTTTTTTTTCTATATGGATCTCAAAGAAGTAAATTTCATTCTGTATTCTAAAAATCGAGGTTAGAAAAATATTCTCTTTTAGTAGAATTACACTTTCGAATCGAAATTAAGTCTAAAAATGCAAAACCGTAGCTACCATCATCGTGACTGCCTGATCTCAAGAAAAAGATTTTGCATACAAAATATTCAACTTAGGTGTGGATTGTAAAGTGCAATCCATATCACATTGTTTTACGTTTCCTTATTAAACGAAATATTTCTTATATTTGTGTTTTGTTTTTTGTCCGAAACTATGTGGAATATATGTACATATGTAGTGAATTTGTGTATGTACCTATTCTTGTTAATAAGTACAAATGTGAAAATGAAATTCATGTTTCTGATTTAAGTGTTGAAAAATTATGCTTTTTAAGATTAGTTGTTCCGCTTACAGCTCACCTGATTTGTGAGAAACTGAATGATCCTTTTCTAATCTTATCTAACAAATTGTTTTGTGTGACTTTTTTGTGTGACTTTTTTGTTTACTTTTACAATATTTCCTTATTGTATTATAAATATTTATGTTTTACACCATTGAAACCGTTGCTACTATTAAAAACGAAACTCGTCATTAAATTAATTATGTATGTAGTTTATTGACTTTTCAAAAAGAAAAACCATACCTTAGATATAAACAAAACTGCTAGTATATAATGTATTTAATTTGTATTCAGTTCCGCTTAGGAACTAAATTGCTCTATAATTAAGACTAGTCTAGACTTTTAAAGGCTTAATGTCATAGAAAATGTCTGTATGTGTTATTGCTAATTAAAAAGCTAAAAGTTATCAGTTAGGTACTGAGCATCTGATTCATCAGTAACTTCATTGTCATCATCTTGTGACAATTCGGTTACAAAAAAATTCGTATGCATTCTACTGGTCACTTATGTACTATTGTATTTTATATCCAAATTGATTTAAACTCAAAGATTGACATTAAATTTATATGGCCGCTGTTCGAACTTTTTGGAGCAAAAGAATCTTATCTTACAATTTCAAGTTATTCACCTAGAAAGTCACCAACTTTTATATTTGTGTCCTATGAATTTGATGATGAAAAATTTGTACTGTGCCCTAGTAATGAGAAAAAAATTAATTGCGTTAGATAAGCTAATTAAATTATTTAATTCATTAATGATGGCTGAATATAATTTTCAAAATCCTAATGCTACTCGACCTTTTAATTGAATGCTGGCAGAGTTTTATGTTTAAAAAATAATCCCTTGATCATTTTCGTTGTGTATGGTATAGAACGCTCCAATTTGGTTTGTTTTTTCAATCAGAGCTAGAGAAATAGTAAAAGTCTTTGCTCATTTAGCTTTAATTTTGTTTCGTGTGACACAAACAAATAAAAATGGATATCGACGAGGGTTGGGTTCGAAATCCTGTATAGATCATAATACTGTATTTAAAATACTGTACCTCAAAATACTGTATGTACAAAATACTGTATGATCAAAATACTGTAGCTCAAAATTCTGTATCTTTAAATTCTGTATACCAAAATTCTGTATTTCAAAATGCTGTAAATAGGCTGACAAATAAAAATCGTTTTGATAATGTAAAAAAGTGCGCACTTTTTTACATTATCAAAACGATTTTTATTTGTCAGCCTATTTACAGCATGTTGAAATACAGAATTTGAAAAACGGATTACTTTTATAAAGAATATTTTTTCATGGGCATAATGTTCTAATATACTTCCCTTGGACAATAACATACGATAATTCATAAGTCTTTGAATTAATAAAAAAAAAAAAAAAACAAATAAATGATATTTTCTTCTTATTTTCTCTTCCCATTTTCTTCTCATCAATTGTTATTTCTCTCACAGTTGTACATGAATTGTTGTTATCACAATCAACAATTGCATAAACAATGACACCGAACTTATTGATCTGTCAAAACTTCCACGTGTTCGTTCATTTCGTTGATATTTAAAAGCTAATGCAAATTTACGAATTAAGTGAAATTTGGAGTTTCAATAAATGATATAATGTACATACATACATACATAAATCGAGTTCTGCTTTTGTTGTTCTCTATAATGGAAGCTTAAGAGCGGAATTTTGCAAAAATACAGAATTTTTAGATAACGTTTTGCTCATACAGCATTTTGAGAAGAAGAATTTTGAGATACAGTATTATCAGATACAGTATTTTGACAACACAGCATTTTGAAATACAGTATATTAACCATACAGTATTTTAAGCATTTTGACCCACTCCCTATCGACGACGCTACGGTGGTTTTTTCTCTGTAGATAATAAATTTATCTTATTTATTTGTAACAAATAATAATTTGTGTGTGGTGTGTTTCATAAATAAATTTGAGCTTTCTGATCGATCTCTTCTTGAAGCGTCCTAGACAAACTCAAACTCTGCTCTGAATTAAAAACGAAAAAACGCCTTTGCACTTCCTAGTGCAAAATTTATATACATAACTTTCTTGACAACGCTCGTATGTGTTATTTTATTGCACATTCATTATTATTGTATAACGTGATTTAGATGAATCCATCAACTTGATTGTTGATAGTCTTAATCAATGCATCACTATCCAATGGCATTTAGTATAAATGTTGGCATTTAATTTGCGATATTTATTTGATTAGATATAATTTTTATCTCGAATTTGTGGTACATTTACAGATGGATGTAGATTGACCTACATACATACATATGTTGCCGTACCTAAACTAGTATAACACATTTAAGAGACAATACTAATAGTAAAGGGATAACTTTGTGCCATTTTGATGATCGTTTATTAATAATTCCATTAATAAATGTGCAAAGGCGATTGTACAAATTAGATTTATTGAGCGCATTAGAAGAATACTACACGTGTAGTTATATAATCGGTAAAGTCAAATCCACGTCAACTCCTAAGGCATCTTACAATAGGAAAACGGATAACCGTGGGGTTTACGTTCCCCAAGTTTTTATATTCATGGTCCCAATTCACAACAGTATCAAATATCGATCCAAATGACAAAGATATACATACAGCTGTGGACAGCTAATTGAAAACACAAATTGAATTCACTTTTAAAGCAGTATCTGTATTTATTTTTGTTTGGTTTGCTTAATTACTTGCAAAACATATTTAGGGTGGAACGCTGATCCTTTTGGCCTTCGGACATATCGTGCACCATCTTGGCTCATCCTATTTATTTTGGTTTCGTCACTCCACACTATGTACTTCCATTCGTTTGTTGTCCAGTTGGCGTGTGATCTTGCGAACTCTATTCTTAGTCTTCGTTGCCTTGCGGTTACTAATGGTTTCTTTCGAAAAATACGACCACGTAACCCAACTTCCACCAATCTTCTTCTGATTGTGCGTGGGCCTATCGGGACATCGAATGCAACCGAGAGTTGGCAATGTATCTCTGTGGAGCTTATTTTTGGGTCTTTTTTGGCCAGCCTACTAATTGCTCGATCCATTTGGCAGCTTGTCTTACGGGCCCGTTTTTACGAGGTACATTTTCAGCAGTCCCGAAGTTTTGAAAATGCTTAATTGTATTGAAAACTTTCTTTACAGAACAGTTTATTTGAGATGCAATTGCTCTATAGGATATTTTAAGCTTCCAAAGCTCAAGAATCGCTTTCCTTGTAGGAGGATCACAACTCTTAAATTTTCCCATTACAATTACCTCCAAAATTTAAAAATTATTCTTTAAAAACGTTTGCAGACAATTCAGAATTTTCTACTTACCAATGCAAAATAAAAAGATTATTTTTATTTCACCCAAATCAAATCTAATTAAACTGTTTCTAATTAGTTGACCAGTTGAAACGAACACTTTTTACACTCTACCTTGATTTTGTTGTGAACTATGCAAAGACTAATGCACAAATGATGCTTTTTCAAACAATTATGTAATAACGCTTGCATTACACCGTTTAGGATACCGCTATTCTAGTCACACATGACAAAGTGAATGTGGAAATGAGAAGAAAGTAATGTTTCTAATTAGTTGTCCACAGCTGTATATACAACTATTATACTTCAGTGGTGTTATATACTAACATATGTAGATTATTTAAATTAAACTAGTATGAAGTAGTTTTAAAATTTGATTCTTTAACCTTACAACAACATATCTGAATTCTTATCTTTTTTTTCAAGATGTTTCTCATGATCATGATAAGCTATAAAAAAAGTAAAAAATTATATTCACTTGAACCATCTTCGTTTAAAAATTTGTACTTTATAACTTTTATTATCGACTGTCAATTACTAGACAAGTTTTATTTAAAGTTTTATTATGTTAGCAGACATAAATTTGAAAAATAATTCAAACAATGTTATTCATTGGTTTAAGCATATAAATAGTTTAGTTGACTTCTTTAACGAAATTCGTTGAATTTTGTTTTGAGGCAACCAGGTACCTACCTTGAGAAAAGTGTGAATTGTTAGTTTTTATAATAAGAGGAATAGACGACAAAACCATGATAATAATATCAAATGATTCAAAGTTACTATTGTTATAAAATAGAAGATTTAAGAATATATATGTATCGGGTCTTCTAACAGGGACTTGACAACTTTGAATTTAAATTGTAGACGCACCCCTTTACTAATAACACTTTCATGGTAAAGTACACAAACAAGTAACGTTTTCAAATTATAAACACTTTTTACCGAAATTCGGAGTCGCTGATCGCAACTTCAAAAGCTTTGACTCTCTTTCGACACGACACCTTACAGTCGATTTATTGAAGAGTAAGTTCGATCAGCGTGTTATCTTAAGAAATGAGCCAGTCGATTGGCCACCTCGTTCGTGCGATTTAACACTTGAAGACTGTTTTATTTGAGGCTTCGTTAAGTCGTTGCCTTATTCCAACAATCTGACAACTTTGGAAGAGCTAAGAGCCAACATTGAACGCGAAAGCGGCCGTTCCAGCCGAAATGAGTTGTCAAGTCATCGAAAATTGAGTCCAACAAATCGACCGATGGTAACGTGCCCGCGGCGGCCATATGAACGAAGTCGTGTTCCATTCATAAATGTTTTGATTATAATTCAAGCCAATAATAAAGCTTTGAAATACATACGTCAAATCTTTTGAGTTTTATGTTTAAAAAAAGTTCTCAAGTCCTTATTGGAACATCCTTTATATGAGCTCCCCCAAGGAAAAATGATAAATCGATTCTAGCAAGCATGATTCAAGTCAATTTGAATACGACAATTTGAACAATAAGTTCGATTTAATTGGTAGACACATGTTTCAAAGCAAAAAAGTGAATACGTTTCTAAAACAAAAAATGATGCCAAAACCGTAAATTTAATGTGGTTAATTTGCAATCCCCCAGTAGTATGAGGTTGTAAGTCACTAGGCAATAGTTCTCTAAGGACTGTTGCCCCACCTAATTTATATTTAATTTGCAATCCTTCCCACATACCTTTGACCATGTCGTAATATTGGCATCCTTCTTAAAAATAATCTATTTTTGTTGGGTAATCTACCAAGTTTAATTCTTTTAGGAAGTTTACCTGGTTATTTAATATTGTATTTGAATAATTGTTATAATACTTTTTTATGAATTTTCAGCTCCCGTAGACATGCTAGGAGTACGGATAGCAAATTACAAATTCACGGATTTCGGATAGAATCGGCTGCAAATGAAGTGGAGTTTGGTGAAGATGGTGTTCCGAGTGTACTCTGCGAAACGGATGTTGTGATTCGAATCTTTGGAGTCGGAATAACAAATCAAACTATTATTGGTTTTATGAGAGATCCACCTAATATCAACAGAGTGTGCTATCCTCCAACATCGGCAATATTTCATGTAAATAGTGAAGGTGTAACCGATACAACTGCACTGTATAAAATAAAATTGCCAAAAGGAACAGAACATTTTTATATATGCGCAAAAAGCAATGATTTAACTGCTGAGGTAATTAGTTTAACATTACAAAAAATTACCATTATATATATATATATATATGTATATATACATATATATTTAATTTATTACGTCTTAAAACAACAAAATAAGGTTCATATTTAATATACTCCTGAGGTTTTATCTGTGAGGGGTTTAGGCCGTGCCGCTCCTTTTTGAAGATGATTATCAGTAGAGGTACTTCTTTGAAGGAAGATTAATAAAAAAAAACAACTTCGGTTTTATAATAGCTACTAGCAGACTCAGAAGCGTTGTTGTGGCTAAAAGATTTATGAAGGATTTCAAAGACAACATTTAACACAAATTAACATAACATTTTAAATGGTATCAAAAATGATACCGAAGGTTTCTTAATTCATTGATCAACAAACAGATGTATAAAGTGGAGAAAAATTAAATAGAATTTTAACGTGGCGCTATCTATGAAATACCAATGTAGGACGGTCGTATAGTTCTCTGTAGTAAAACTGGTTGAAGGCATCTGTTTGAGGCTTATAGAACTTACAATTGATTACAACATTTGACAAAAGTAATCACTTAATTGTTAATTAGTAAACATAGCGACCAGCAATCGAAATAAAAACCGTCCTATCTCTTAAAGTGAACCAAATCTATACAAATATTATAAATAGGAAAGTTAGTTTGGTTGGTTGTTTGTCCGTCCTTTACTTCACAACGGAGCAATATTATGGCATGACTTTTTGTGTGAAGGTAGTTACGAGGCTGGAGAGTGTTTTAAGGTCATCCACAGCTCATTCGAACAGATCCGTCGGTAACACTTATAATTAGGTATAAAATATGTTTTTTTTAGAACACTCATTAGTAGCATATCATTAGATGCTGCTTGCTTTTGGAGTTATCATCGTTGCTTATCATTAAGCGTTATAATGGCACTGACGCATGAAACTATGCTAAATGACTATTATAAATAGGAGATGGGCGGTCAAAAACTAAAGCCAAAGAACTGAACTTGTTGCAAGCGTTTTCCATAACATATGTACATGACAATCAAATTCTCTATCAAATATTGATTCCAGCATCAAGAAACGATGTTGTTTTGAAAAAAATTTCAAACAAATTAGATGAAGTAGCAGGAGATGTGAGACAAAGTCATGGACTAAGAACAGAGCATCCCATATCCAGTAGAGTTTCTTAACTCACTTAAGCTGTTGAGTGTACCTTCCCATAATTAATTTTAGATGAGCCTCGATTATGTAACGGTACAAGACTTCTTGTCACACAACTTGGGCGAAACATAATTAGTTCTAATATTTTTTTTTTTTTATAATTAGCGAACACTGAAAGGGTTTTTTTATACCTTTAATATGCCAACACAGTGTGAGCATTAGGAAAAGAGGGAAGATTGGATAGGTGTCGGTGTACATTGATTTTGAACTCCTGAACATTGCAATGATAGGAAAAGATAGAGCGGGCAAGGCGTTCCACATTCGCGTAGTACGGCTAAAAAATGAATCTCTGTACTTCATAGTACGGCCGAAGTTGGGCTCAAGGGTAAACTGATGGGCATTCCTAGAAGCGCGGGTATTACGGTTAAATTGTTTAAGGGGAGGAATGCAACTGGCTATTTCACTAGAGCATAGTCCGTTAAAATAACGGTAAAAAAGGGTTAGACAAGAAACCTTGCGTCGATGTTCGAGTGACGTAAACGAGTTGATGATGTTAATGTCACTAATCATTTTAAAAGCTCTACTTTGAATACTGTCCAAGAGGCTTAAATAAGTTACTGGAGCACCAGCCCAGAGATGAGAGTTGTATTCAAGTTTCGGACGTATATAGGTTTTGTAGATTGTAGCCAGATCAGACGAAGAGACAAATTTCTTGCAACGTCTCAAAAAATCTAGACATCTTGCGGCATTTTTGGCAACATCGCGTATGTGATCGCTCCACAAAAGGTGGTTGCTGATGCACATTCCGAGGATGTCGAGATTTTCCGTTTCGTTGATGCAAGTGCCACTCATAGATAGTGGCAAAGAGGGTTTATCTCGCTTTAACGATGCAAGACAGCATTGCGTTTTCGAAGCATTAAATTCCACACGATTTTTTATTCCCCATTGTACAATGCTGTGTAGGTCGGAATTTAATGAGCTAATCATATAGAAAAGGTCAAATGTAATTACTCCTCGTGTCACACTAATTCCTACAAATTTTTAGTATTTTAATTCAAGAGGCTTTAATTCCCTATTAAGGTTGGTTTCGATTTGTTAGTTAATAAGGCGCAAAAGCAAATCTAATATTTTTTTCTTATTTTTATTTATTTATTCGTCTTAAAAGTTACACACTCCATTTAGACTAATAATAACATAAAAATAAAATACATAATTTACTTATAGCATTATAACAAATTTACTAATTTATTTTTCAAAACATTTCTATTAATATTAAAATCAATTGCAAAATCATATACATACATACATTAAAATCCATACAAGCTCTTGTGATAGGATTATACTTAGCATAGTTAGTACTGTGGTAAGGAACATGAAATCACAGTCACGAGGGCGCAAGTTTCTAGAAGGCGCATAAATAAAAAACATAGATAACAAAACTGGACAGTCAATATTAAAATTCAAGACATAAAAAGCAAAAAGTATTGAGTTTAATTTTCTTCTCTGAGCAAGAGGTTTTAGATCAATTAAAATACACCTCGTCTCATAAGATGGAACATTTGAATAACCAAATATTTTTCGTAAGGCAAACTTTGTGAACCTTTTTTGAACTCTTTCTATACGACAAATACTAGACGCGGTAAGGGGCTCCATATAACAGTACAATATTCTAAATGTGGTCGGACGAGACTAGAATAAAGAGTTTTTAATGTATAGGGGTCTTCGAAATCTTTTGAATTTCGAAAAACAAATCCTAGCATAGAGTTTGCTTTTGAGATCGCATGGTCTATGTGATTTGAGAAATTCATTTTAGAATCGAAGATTATGCCTAGATACTTATGGCTATCAAGTCTTTGTAAAATGTCGTTTTCAAGTTTATAATTATAATATAATGGACTGTGCTTTCTAGAAAATGTCACAACGCTACATTTCTTATTGTTAAAATATAGCCCATTGATATTACACCATTTAATTAAATTATTTAAATCAATTTGAACTTTATTTGCATCGTTAAGTGAATTTATGGAACTCAATATTTTCAAATAGTCAGCAAATAGAAAACATTTAGAAAAAGTAAGATGTAGTGGTAGGTCGTTAGTAAAAATGATAAAAAGAAGTGGTCCAAGGTGACTACCTTGAGGAACCCCGAAAAGTTTATAATTTCCTTAGACAAGGCATTATCAATTTTTACCACCTGTTTCCTACCTACTAAATAGCTCTTTATCCACATTAGGAGCTGAGAGTGAAATCCATATATCTCTAGTTTTTTAAAGAGAACACTATGTGTAACGCGGTCGAAAGCCTTTGAAAAATCAGTGTAAATAGTGTCGACTTGAGAACGCATTTCCATCTGTGATAGACAAAAATTTGAAAATATTGATAAATTTGTAGTAGTGAATCTACCTTTTAAGAAACCATGTTGGTAAACTGAAATGTTATTGTGAATAAGATTATACAATTTGTTTTTTACTACAGCTTCGAAAACCTTAGGAATTAACTGCAGTTTTGCAATTGGTCTGTAATTTTCAATCGAACTTTTTGTACCTGATTTATGAAGGGGAGTTATTATAGAGTATTTCCATTCATCTAAGAACTCACCATTACTTAAAGAAAGGTCAAATATTATACAAAGTGGTGTAGCAAGTATATTAGCACAAGTTTTTAAAAGAATTGGTGGAATATTGTCTGGTGAAATAGAAAAATTGTTTTCAAGAGATAAAAGTACTTGTAAGACATTATCTACAGATAACTGCAAATTACCAAGATCAACCATAGGATCTGAATTTATTGAGTTAGCATAGTCTAATTTGAGATTTAAAAAATTAGATTGAAAGAACGACGCGAAGTTATTGCAAATTATATAAATATCATCGGACAACACATTATTATAAATCATGCTAGATGGAATCCCAGTTGAGTTTCTTTTCGTGTTAATAAATGACCAAAAACTCTTAGGGTTATTCTTAATATTCGATTCAAGAGACGAGATGTATTGCTTGTATACATTTTTTTCAAAAACTCATACTCCCTTCTTATTTGTTTGAACTGTTCATTTAAATGAATTGAAGATTTAAGTTTATTCATGACATTTTTCAGTCTTGATATACTTTTGTTGATTCAAATAGGTTTATTTGAACTTTTAATTAAAGTTTTTTTAGGAACGTAAGAAGAAACCGCTGAATCTAAAATGTTCCGAAACAGAGTAAAAGCTTGTCTTTACTGCTTAAGATTTGTTGCCAATCTACTGTGTTTAAATAAGTTTTTATGGAATCATAATCAGCTTTTTTAAAATCATACAATTGTGAATTATTTTTAGATTTATGTATGTAGATTCATTCAAAACTGAAAAATTAAAAATTATTTCAACTGCATTGTGATGAATGCTATTTTCTAACATTTTATAAGATGGTTCATTACATTGAGTTTCAAGGCAATTATCAATAAAAATTAAATCCAAAATACGACCAATAGAATTAGGAATATTGTTTGTATTGTAATAAAAACAAATCTAATGAACAATTGAACAATTTTTCACATTTTTCAGTCGGATCAATTTGAGCACCAAGGAGCAGATCTTTGGTTACAAATAGGAACATATGAAACTATGCTGCCGTTGTGGGCTTCAATTCTTGTGATAATTACATGTTTGTCGTTTTCTTCCTTGTTTTCTGGTTTGAATCTTGGTTTGATGTCTATGGATCGTACCGAACTCAAGGTAAATAAATTAGTATTTATGTAACACACATATCTATCATTATTAATTTACTTGATTTCCTTATTAGATTCTGAAAAACACCGGAACTGAAAAAGAAAGATTGTACGCTAGTAAGATTCAACCAGTGAGAGATCGAGGAAACTATTTGTTGTGTAGTATTTTGTTGGCGAATGTGTTGGTTAATTCCTTGTTTACAATTTTATTGGACTCTTTAACATCTGGTCTTATAGCTGTTATATTTTCTACGTTGGCAATTGTCATTTTCGGTGAAATAACACCTCAAGTAAGTGGTTGTTTTTATATTTAATAAACAAAAATATAAATAATTTGTTATTTACTCCACACAGGCATTTTGTTCGAGACATGGTCTTTCTGTAGGCGCAAAAACAATCTACATAACCAGAGCTGTGATGATACTAACATATCCTTTATCATACCCGACATCCAAAGCTTTAGATTGGTGTCTTGGTGAAGAAATCGGAAATGTGTATAATCGTGAGCGTTTAAAAGAGCTCGTCAAGGTAAAATAACTAACATTCGATCACATTTCTGCTCGTTTTTTTTTTTTCAAAAAATACCGACGCATGTTATCTTTTATTTGGATATTTTTTTTTGTTCTGATACAAGAAAAAAAATATACGAGCAGAAATAGTGGGCAAATCACTGCATTTAAAAAAATGTACATCAAAACCTTTGAATAGAGCTGAAACTAGGGATACCGACATAACACCCAAGTTCAAAATATCCAAAAACAAAATCCCCACACTTTAAAAAATCCACAAATTCGTTATCCCCAAGTACAAAATCTCCAAAAACAAAATCCCCACGATCTAAATCCCCAACCATATAATCCACAAACGAAATCCCCAAATCTAAAATTTTCAATCTCCGTCAATGACTGTTGGTTTTCATTATTTGTGTGTAGGTGTCTTTCTTAAAAATAATTTTAATTTTTATCGAAGTAGATTTACTTCGGTATAGAATCTACTTCGTTTTTCTACTTATTTTTGTAATGAAAAAAATAGTTAATCCTTTCGGGACGGGAGTGGGACGTTTACATATAAATATTCTTTGTTCTGTACCACTCTAATACCGAAAGGGTTAATCAATACATTGAAATACAACAGCTGAACTACAGCGTAAAGGTAAAAGACAGCACTATTGTTTCCAACAAACTTTAAACGGCAGTAATTACGATCTGAACGAATTTACTTTCTTTGTTTATTTAGTATTAATGTGGTACTATGTGTTTTCGAGTTTATGATTTGGATTGAATTTCTTTTTCAAATAAATAATAAAGTGATGATTGGCTCTTTTTTTTTAGCATGGATTCAACATATTTCGATTATATCTAAGAAATTATGTTTGGCGCCAAACATAATTTGTATGATATACTCGAAATATGGTGGATGTGTACTTAAGGATTTTGATTTTGTAGATTCTGAACTTGGGGATTTTGGTTTTTGAGATTTTAGATTTGGAGATTTTGTTTTTTTTTTCTGAGGATTTTGCTAGAGTACCCAACCCCTCAAACTATATAATATGTATATTACAATTACATTAAAATGTTCCCTTGCATTAATCTCCTTTAAAATTTCCTATAGTAAATTGTTGCGTAAAAAGGTTCTATTTCATTGCAATTATAAATTTTGTATGTTTTATTTTAGGTTACAACAGGAATCAATGATTTAGATAAAAACGAAGTAAATATTATTTCCGGTGCTCTAGAACTTCGAAGGAAAACAGTAGGTGAAGTTATGACACACATCGAAGACGCATTTATGCTGTCCCTCGATTCTATACTTGATTTTGAAACAGTATCCGACATAATGAAGTCTGGATTTTCAAGAATACCTGTTTACGAAGGTCATCCCAAAAATATTGTTACATTACTCTATATCAAAGATTTGGCATTTGTTGATACCGATGACAATACTCCATTGAAAACATTGTGTGAATTCTACCAAAATCCTTGTCATTTTGTTTTCGAAGATGTCACACTCGATATTATGTTTAATCAATTTAAAGAAGGCAATAAAGGACACATGGCATTTGTGCACCGTGTCAATAATGAAGGTGAAGGAGATCCATTTTACGAAACAATTGGGCTTCTCACTTTGGAAGATGTTATTGAAGAGCTTATTCAATCTGAAATCATTGATGAAACTGATGTCTTTGTTGATAATCGAACAAAAATCAGGAGACAAAGAAATAAAAAACAAGACTTCAGTGTGTTTGCGGAAAGGAAAGAACATCAGGCTATTCGAATTTCGCCTCAATTGATTTTAGCCACATTCCAGTACTTAAGCACGGGTAAATACTTTTGATTTAATAAATTTAAAAAAATACAAATAATAATTTTTTGTTAGCTGTCGATGCTTTCAGAAAAGACACAATATCTGAGTCTATCCTGCGCCGTTTACTTAATCAAGATATTATCCACCATATCAAAAGTAAAGGCAAAGAAAAAGATGATCCTAGTTTGATTATTTTCCAACAAGGCAAGCCAGTGGACTTTTTTGTACTAATACTGGAAGGCCGTGTTGAAGTCACTGTCGGAAAAGAAAACTTATTATTTGAAAGTGGACCATTTACTTACTTTGGTACACAAGCGCTTTTGCAGAATATTGTTTTAGGTATTTTTGATGTGCATAATTGTAATGTAAAAATTACTCACATATGTTTGTTTTTGTTAAATTTAAAGATTCACCAAATCAGGCACAAAATCAAATCAAAGGCTCGTTACAATCCCTTAATGTCGATTCAGTTTTACGACAAACTTTTGTACCCGATTATTCTGTACGTGCGGTTGGTGATGTTACGTACATAGCAGTAAAGCGTAGCCTTTACCTAACTGCAAAGCGTGCAACATTATTGGAAAAGTCACGAAAATCAGGAGTTGAAAACGAAGGTGAAGCGATAGACGCTGAAGTCGAAAAGGTAATTATTAGTGCAATACAAATTTTGTATTTTTTAAAATAATTTGTTTAAATATATTTTTTGCAGTTGCTTCATTCACTTAACGAAGACGAACAACTTCCACGAACAAATCCTAAAAAGTCTATATTATTGCAGAGTGGCAGCACGACTCGCTCACCATCCTTAAATGTAAGACAATTTATATTACATTTAACATAAGACATCATTTTATGATAAAAAATGGTAATATTTTTTCAGGAACCGACTCTTAGTGAAAAATTGTCTTCTACTACAAATAATACAAAGGCACGTAGTAACGCCGCAAGCCCTGAAGCCACCGATAAAAGTGGAAAGGAAATAGTAAACAATCATACAATTGCTGAACCCCAAAATGACGTTGATTCACTGGAAAATAATTCAATTGTCACGGCTCCGTTACTTCCAAAAACCTTAGAAACTTTTAAGTAATATTTAGGGAAAACTTAATCGGCATAATGTTAATTAGTTTCACTACCGTTGTTCTGATGATTTTTCGGAAATTAATTTTGTTTTTAAACGTATACCTCGAAATGTACATTTTCGTACACTTGCAATTGTCTCTGTACGTACTTAAGTAAACATCTAGGACCTTTCTAACTAAAGTTCTCTTATTCTATCTACCTTAATATATATATATATATATAATGGATTTATCCGAGATATTTCATGTAAAAATAAACTTGTAGTAATATTATTACTGCTGTTATTTGGTATGTATGTACGTTTTTTAAAGATTTTACATGCGACCGTTTTTTTTTTTTGTTTTTTAGTAGCTTACATCAGTATAACTGAAAAGAGATTTTTTATTTAAGTTGAAAAATGAACAAAACAAGGAAATACTAATTTAATATCGAAAATAAAATAATATTGTTATTTATAGTGTGGTTATTTATTTCTAATTTATTTTGGCAGAATGAAAAAATGTGTGTTGCTGTTCATTGAGAAGTGTCGTTTTCAGCACAATGGCATGTTTTCTTTTATTTCACAAAGGAATATTATTAGGTTCTTATTCATAGTCTAGAGAAACTAGCATTTTAAACCAACAAATACTTGGAAGTCAAATTATATAATTGTTTCGTAAAAAGTTCCCTCCTCAAATTCAAATGTTATGAAGAACATAGGGTTCGTTTTCTAGCATTTTGAAAATTATCGCCCAAAAGATTCGATTCAATTTTTGTAAGAGAATTAACGCCAAACTTTGGTAGTGGTTGTTTCGTCCTTATAGTCAAGAAATTCATAATCTAGTCAACAAATTTGAGTGAATATCTACTAGATTCCCCTGCTAGAGGGAAATAAGATTGGTCGGAGTTTCGAAAATATTGCTGTTGTATAAGAGATTGTTGCGCGCTAAGTAATACAATTAACTCTTGAACCAACTCCACTTGATCATATAAAGTGATGTAAATATATATGTTCTAAAATTACATTCTACAAAAGCTGGAAGAAGATGAAGTCTCTACGGTCTTAATTTTTTAAAAGATGTTATTATCTATATCTAGTTCTTGAGATATGAAAGACGAAAAATGGCATTCCGAACTTACTTACCCTCGCACATATGAATATCTCTCTAAAGATCTGATTAAGATTCTAGGGATTTTGAAAAGTAGAGAAATGTCAAAATTTTCAATTCGAAAAATCGGACCGATTACAATAACTTCCTATGGCAAGTTAAAAACATATTTTCATATAAGCCAACTTAAAATATCCACCGCCTCGTGCCGGTTCCTTTAACGTTACTTGGAGATTTCTCAAAGTTTGTAAGTTTTTGTTGTTACAACTTTTAAAGTTGCTGAAATAGAAAGCACATTTAGACCAGGGTTGGAATCGCGCAAGACGATTGTTGACCGTCACTGTTTTGATTGTCACCCTTTATTTGTTCGGCGTAAAGTGATCACTAAAAATGTTGAAGCGCTTGGCACATAGCACTTGACTTTTATATTTTGAAGTTTGAACATTTGCTGTGAGATTTTGTATTCTTACCTTATAATAGTTACAATTCTGTATAAATAAAGAAAAATGGAAACCTATCCCGAGCTGGCAGTCATAAAATGCTTTGTCGAGCTCTGGCAGAACATCCCAAAAGCATAAATGTGGGAAACTAATTATGTAGGTCCTTGAATTCAAATGGGCAAATGCAATGCAGCTAGAAGACCTAGTAATTTCAAACTAAAAGTGCTATAAAAGGCAGTACAAATCAAAATTATTTCTACGTTTTTTGATAATTGTTTTTAGTTTATTTAATAAGGGTTTTTGTTTTGTTTCTTGTTTAAACTTTTTTTTTTAATTAAAATCTTTAGAAAAGCATATACATATATTTCTTATTTTTTCACACCATAGCAATCTAATAATCACCTTACGTGGAGCAAAAACA
Organism: Eupeodes latifasciatus; assembly: GCA_920104205.1. Lineage (NCBI taxonomy): Eukaryota > Metazoa > Arthropoda > Insecta > Diptera > Syrphidae > Eupeodes > Eupeodes latifasciatus. Next base: position 67,427,748 of record OV049925.1, read on the forward strand.
TGTATTTTGATGATCAACAATCATCTATCGCCTATTGCCATTCTTATGAGATCACTTGTTCGATTTCAAGAATGGTCCAATTAGTCAGGTTTTATAAATTTAAACTGTCACATTTATGCAAGTCTTAATGTTATAGCGTTTAATTGCTTTTATAACTTTACCTTACACATCATTAGGTCTGTTATTAATTGATTGGCTTGTTTTACGAAATAAAAATGACAAACAACGAAAGTTATAATATTTGACTTTTGAATCAGTTATTAGATATAGATATTTATTAATTTATATACAGTTAAAGCTACGGTATTGATTCTGCAATATAGTAAAGATGATGTTAATTCTGCCTTATTGTTCTTCCATTTTCGACATGCAAGATTTTCTTCGCTTGCGCACATATGAGCGCAAGCATCGACCAGAGGAGGGGGAATGTTTAATGTCATCGTAACCTTAAAATAAAAGAAAAAACAATTAGTTTACAAAAATTGAGAACGTTAAAAATATCTGAGAAAATCATTGACTTGCTCTATGTTAAATCATTATAAGAACGAATTAATAAAACTAAAGATTAGTTTTTTTTTGTATCGATGTACATTGCTTTTTAATTCGTGAATATTACAATGACGGGGAAAGACAAGATTGTGGTAAAGCATTCCACAATCGCTTAGAACGGCTATAAAACCAATCTCTGTACTTGACACTTCGACACTCAAGGATATACTTATGAGCATTTTTCTGGAGGTGTGAGTATTACGGTTGAATGCCTTAAGCGTTGGAATGCAACTGACTAATTCGCTAGTGCATAAAGAACGGTAAAAAGGGGTAGAAAAGAAACTTTACGATAGTGTTTAAGCGACGTAAAGATTCAACGATGATATCATCACGGATCAATTTAAAAGATCTACATACGTTCAATACTGTCCAAGAGACTTAAGTAAGTTGCAGAGATGGGAGTTGTACTCAAATTTTGGACATGCATAAGTCTTAAAGGTAACAGTCAGATCAGAGGGGAGACATAATTCTTGCATCGCATTCGGAAACCCAAACACCTTGCGGTATTTTTGCCGACATCTTGTATGTGATCCTTCCATAAGATGTGATTGGAGATACACATACCGGGAATATCGAGGTTTTGAGTTTCTTTGATGCAATATCACCAATTCAATAATCAAAAAGATTGTATTAAGTAGAATAACGTAAGAACCTCGTTGAAATGTGCAAAAGAAAAGTGTTCAATAATAATAAGATATTATATATATAAAAAACTTTTTAATAAACTACACTTACTTGTTCGTTGTGAATGGTCATATTTGTTCAACAGCTTTCTTGCCTCTTTTAATTTCTTCAATAAAATTTCATTTTTTCGCCTTTCGATAGCCAGTTCCTGTGTAAGTTGAGATTTTGACTTGAATTCCAAAGAGCAGAGAATTCTGAAAATAATTGATAAATAGTTTTAAAAAAAAAAAGTAAATAACATAAATTGAATAAGATCTTACGGATGATTGAATATCGTTGTGGAAGATGGTCTTTTTTCTGGATCAGGATGAGTCATCAGTTTGATAAGATCATTGAATTCTCTACTCAAAGTGGGAATATCTGGAATGTTGCCATTCCTCAATTTATGCCAATCTGGCCCATTTTTCGGGAGCGGTCCACCACCAGCTGCTTCGTATAACGTTATTCCCAACGAAAATATATCCGCTTTAAATAAATGACTAAAGTCCTCTTGCAAAATTTCATTTGGTAAATATCTGCAATCGCCCTCTTCCACATGTGCTTCTTTCACTGAAGTCACATGCCCCAAATCACCTATTTTATAAGTTATAATGCATTCTGTACTATCAAGTTCATCATAGATTCCATCGATGTCTTCTTCATAAGAGTTATCCGTCGCCATCAATGGTAAGCACTTCGATGTTACTTTTGTCAAAAATATATTCCCCGCTTTCAAATCCATATGCACCAAATCATTGGAATGAATGTATTTAAGGCCCTCGGATACATGTAAAAGTAATATTTTCAGCTCAGGCTCGTTTAAAAACCTTTTTTGTATAAACGACTGTAGACTTCCGCCATTGCAAAATTCATTTTGAATAAGCATGTGGTTATCTTCCGCCCAAGCAGAGTAATATCTTACAACGTTGTCGTGTTTGCCAAGAACTGCATGAGCCCAAACTTCGTTTAGTGCTCTTTTCCTGCATCAAAAGAAAAAACAAGATTAAACTTAATAAAAGATTAATGTCGTTTGTCTTAAATTTCTTACTCAAATGAGCTCCCAGCTACAGGTTTTATACTTTTTTTAATAGCATATATACATCCATCAAGTCGATTAAGACATTGGTATACCAGACCGAATTCACCAACGCCTACAGAAGCAAAAGCAAAAGTATAGATAGATAGATAAATTCTTTATTTTTTCGATTCGATGTTGATACAATTATAATCTTAAGAATACGGACATGGCTATCTGCCGAATATGACATTTCATGAATAAGTGATAGAAAAATAAAAAAAAAGAATCATGTAATAAACAATAATTTTACAAAATGATTTGCATACGAGTATGTTGATATAACAAAACAAATACATATTTTTTTTTTTTTTTTAATCAGAAACTTTTAATTTTAGCTAATATTTAGTCTATGTGGTTCTTAGGTTTTCATAATTTTGATGATACACAATATAAGAAGTGAATATTTTAATTAATTTAGAGCAACAAACATAAGTATAAGATAAATAAATAAATAATGGGAGAGCGATAACCCTGAAGTTTTTGCAATTTTAATGATTTGCCACCTAAATAAAAAGTAATAATTTTAAATTATTTTGAATTTTTTGCAATTGTAATGATTTGCCACATAAAAAGTAATAATTTGAAATTAAGAGAATACAATTTTCAAAAACTAATTCGATAATCTAAAGCGTGTTGGCAAAATTTGTATAGATTAGACCAACCACGACCACCATTTAATATTTCATACAAGCTATTGAGTGATATCAAACTTTCTTGAAAATACAAGCGCCGAATTTCTTGTAATATAGGGCAAATAGCAATGAAGTGGTAAACATCATCACATTCTCTTCTGTTGCATAAATCACAAGTCTGCTGAAGATCAGTTCTATGAGGGATGTAATTCAGATTAAGGATTTCTACTCTTGCTCTGAAAATGGTACTTATAGCCTCAGACGAGTACTTAATGTTGAAATAGCTATTCTCTGTTAGAATTTGATGGTTAAGGTTCTTGTAGAATAACCTCGAGGTTGACGAAGAAGCTCTGGTTAGGTGCTGGTCATATATCCTTTCATCGGTCTTAGCAATAATCGATGTAAGTATATTGTGCCATTCGAAAACGTTCTGTTAAAGACAGAGAAAGGTCATTGGACAGGGCCAACTGATGCCGCTCCCTAAAAGGATACTGATTCAATTGCAGTTCTCTCAACAGAATTGATTTATGAAGACTGGTATTATTTCTCCTCATCACTTTTATTAGAATCAAGTATAATAATATGCATTAATATTTGTACCGTGTAATGTGCACTTTGTGTACAAAGTTTCTCCTAAATAAAAGGTCTTATGACTCAACAGAATTTTTGCAATCTTTTGCATCTGCATCTAAAAAGTTTTCAGGTAAGGCTGTTTTAATAAAATTTTGAAAATGTTTTTTTTTTAAAGCACATATCTTGTGAATGTTCTTTAATTTTTAACTTTTTTAAAATGTATACATTTTACCAAAAGTAGTCGTCAATCAAAAATTACACCCAAAATTATCTGTCCGATTATTATGAAATTTTAGAAGAAACAAAAAACAAGTGGTTTACATACAGCAAACAACCAACTCAAAAGTAGTAGTTTTCTGAAATTTCACTAAAACAACCGTTACTCGAAAACCTGACTTGAAATTTGAATATACATATTCAGTTTTTCCATTCATTTTTTAAAAAAACGTCAATATGAAACAAATAATACTATCAATACATATACCTATTGCTTTTGTAATCCAGTCACAAAGCTAAACTTTTGCTACATCTTTGAAAAAACACAATTGAAACAAGAAACTTTAAGAAAATAAAAGGTTGGAAAATATCTCCCTTCTGCCTTTCCGCCTACAAAACGACGCTATGAATGATTAGTTTGGATATTGCGTTTAACAGTTATAGACGTGTAAACATGAAGTTTACTAATGCCGAAATTCGCGCTATTTTAAAGTTTTCCTTAGTTAAAGGCAAATCCCCTAGAGCAACGTTCCGTGAGATTAATTTTGTTTTGGGGGATGGTACTCTATCAATTCGAACCGTGGAGGATTCAGAACCGGTGAAAACGACACCATGGTTTTATTTTAAAAAATGAATTATTTAAATATTAATAATCACATTAATAAACTTCGTATTTATAGAAATAGGAAAAAGGAATGTCGAGAATCACCAGCTCCGTATTACGATTTAGGAAATTCGAGCCCAAAAAATAAGATAGCCCCATAAATATATTGTGAATTACTAAAATGATCCATAAAAATGTAGCTAAATAAAATCAAAAATTCATACCTTTCAAGATCAGTCAATAAAGGTGGCTTAAAGAAAAAAACTGACGAGCAATATAACAGCTGAAACCAAGAGTTACTGGGCGCATTCATAAAGCTAGTGACTACGTAGTCAAAGTTCAACTAGCTTTGTAAATGCTAAATTCCACTACAAAGCTAGTCAATCCGGAACTGTCATATTAATGAGAAACGCAAATATATAAAAAATGGGTTTTGAGAACTTTAAATATTTAATTTTGTTTTTAAATTAAATACAATCAAATATAAGATATAATATGAGTGATATATGTATGTTTGTATTTAAATACTGAATGATTTTTTTTTTCATTTTGAATTCTTGAGTCTTTACTGAGCAGCTGATTGTGAAATGTCAAAAACTGTGTGAACTAACTTTGAAGCTGAACAAGTTACACTACATCGGAGGGAAAATTTCAACTCATTTTGTAGTTGCATTTAGCCAATCAGAATGCCTTGAATAAGTAGCCTCTAGATTAGTGAAAGCTTTCTGGAAAATTGTTGGGCCTGTGGAAATTGAATTATTATACTCTGATAAACTTTATTTTTTTTCTCTAACTATCTTTTTAAAATAAATCGTAGCTTTGCAGAGATTTCCACGGATATTACCATAATCGTATTAAATCATTACACGTCTGATCTTTTGCAAAAGCTTAACAAAAATCTTAAATTTAGATTTAAATGTGAATAGTTGATCTTTTAATCCACATGACACACTCAACAAATTATGTTTTGCTTGAAAGTATACATAAGCTAGTCTTTACTTAAAAAATTAAGTGTCAATTGAGAAGACTTTGTGTATCAACGTTTTTATCTTCATTTAAGGTAAATAATTAATTGGACTCATTGGACGAATCAAGCGAACAAAGCTTGAGGGGAATAATAAAAAAAATAGGTGGCGCTATAGTTCGTAGAGAACCAAAGCGTAGTGATTCATAACTCTCAACCACTCCTGTGCGCGAGTAATGTCAGGAAGAGATTGGGCCTACAGTTTTTATGCGGAATCCGAAAGCACTTTGACAAGAATTACTTTTGAAGCATTTGTCAATTCCTCGCAAGAGGCACTACCCGTAAAAAAAACACTTAGGTAAAACATACAGTGACTGAACCCAAGACCTCTGGTATGACAGTCCTACGCACTCACTATCACACCACGGGTATAATAGCTTGAGGAGAATATATTTAATATTTAAAGAGAAATGCGTTTACAAAATAAAGGAGAAGCATTAAGCCTAACGCAAATCAAGACGAAAGTTTAGTTTTCCTCCTCGATATTTTGTTTGTTATAATCCTAAGAGTTACACTTTTGAAATCATCATGCATTTAAAACTTGTTTGATCGTTTCCTCAATTCAAATTTAAAACAAATCTTTTGACATCGAGCGAATACAAAAATGTGTTTTGTATTGTACAAATGGTTTGATTTCTGATATCTTCAAGTAAATGTATTCGTAACTTTTTTTTTTAAATAAACAAATTTTATTAATTAAATAATTTATAAATTGACTTACCTATTAATGAGATTTCAAGAAATTCCTTTTTGTATCGGCTAATGTTTGTGTCTTGAAGAGCTAACCGCTTCGGAGCTTGTAAGAAATCAGCGGCGTTATCTTCAAGTAAATCGATCGACGCAAAATCGGAGTTAAGGAACGATATTAGAGATGATGTTTTCTGGTTTTCTCGACCAAATTGTGTACGGCATCGTTTTTTGTTTTGTGCTAATAAACCTTATGTTTTGAAAAATATAAAAAATAAAAAACAAAATTATATTTAAATCATACAAATACAAATAAAACATACTATTAGGAGTAAACGGATTCACATTGGCTGATTGCATTGAATTATCTAAAACTTTATTATGCAATGGTACGGGTTTTGGCTTTTCCAGCGGACATGAGTTTTTGATTTCTGTATTATTGCATGATTTTCTCTCCGTTAGGCACTGACCTTCAGCGTTAGTTAAATGGTTGAAACTTTTTACTGATGATTTTTGAATTATGGTTTTTGGAGTTGCCGGGGTATCAAATAGTCTGAAAATAGAGATACATTACAGGTTTAAGAAAATAAGCCATTTCAAAGCATTAATTTATATTTTTTAATTTGAATAATATTTGAAATAAAAAACAAATACAGCTCAATTCAATTAAACAATATATATTGTGCTTAACGCCAAATAAAAATAAATGGTTACAAATACTTAAAAACTGCGATAAAAAGTAATTTTTTAAAATAGTTGTTTCTTGTATTGAATATGATCATTTTGTTCTAACTATAGGACATGAACACAAAGCTGTATGGGTACCATGTTGTTTAGGCAGTTTAAAGCAGCAAAGTTTGCAATAAGCACAAAAAATAATTCCAATAGTATTCCATAAAATTATGATAGTAGTAGGTATTCACTTTCACTTTTAAGACTCTAAAGTAAAGGAACTTTTCCATCAAGTGGCCAATAATATGGAATGCCATCATGCTTAGCCTATAGTTCAATTAACAATATGAAAATTATCCTTTTTTATTCAATTTAGTGAATGGATGGGATGGAAATAATTATAATTGTGATATACACACAACGATGGAAAAAATTGTAAACCTTAGGGTCTAGGTAGTAAGTATCAAATAAAAACTCTTTTGTTAACACTATTTGTTGGAATTTAATGTGTTTTTTCTATTTTTTTGTTTTCATCTATTTAAGCCAACTCCTATTGTTTAGGATAGTAAAAAACAATTAAATACCTTGGTATCACTCTCGATAAGACGCTAACATTTTCAAATCATATTACTTCCTCTATCAAAAAAGTAAATGTTTTAATAAAAATGTTATTTCCACTTTTAAATAAAAATTCTTATTTAAGCAAAGATAATAAGATTCTTCTTTATAAAGTCGTAATTCTACCTTCATTAGTATATGCTGCTCCTTGCTGTTATAAATGTGCTGAATGTCACCTGAAAAAACTTCAAATTTGTCAAAACAAAACTCTAAAAATGATTATATGCATCTTCCCTGGCATTTTTCCACATTAGCATTACATGACATTACTAAAATTCCAACAATCAAGTCTAAAATTACAACAATTTCAAATAAATTTGAGAACAAATGTTCTATTCACGACAATGTATTAATAAATTCACTTGTTTAAGCATGCCAATTTAGTTGAAGTTATTATTAAGTTAGATTTTAAGATTATTTTATTCATAGTTTTAAGTTTTTTTTTTTGCATCCATTGAGTTTTTTTTTTTCAATTTTTCTCATAATAACTACCACTTTCATAAGAATTTTCTATATTATAAAATCTTTAGTTGCTAAGAATCATTGTATTCTAATCTCTATATGTTATAAATATTCTACCATGTAACACGAATTCATTGAAGAAGAAATAAATTTGAATTTGATAGTAAAAATGTTCGTACCTTGATACCATTCATAGAACTTAATAATTTGTATAAGTCTCGTTTTTTGGGCACTAGGTAGACCAGGTATGTTAGGTTAGGTTATAGTGGCTGTCCAAGATGGAAACGGACACACTTAGGCCAGTTTAATGGCCCATTGTGATACCACATGAATCTTGAGGTTTTCTTCCTAAGCTCAATGGAACCAGTTTGAGTCTCTTACGAACGTGAGAGGCTGATTATGCCGATATGATTTAGATCGTTTAGATCGTTAAAGAAGAATTCTCCTAGGTAATTCTTGCGTTTTCGAGCCAGAACTGTTTCTTCCTCTTCCTCGTCCATACAGCTTCTGCAGAAATCATTTGAGAATACGCCTAATCTCGTGGCTTGCTTTCCTATTAGACAGTGTCCGGTTATGACACCTATTATCGAGCTTATATGCAATCTGCTTAGAGAGAGCAAGCACCTTGAACGTTTTAAATCCAGTGTTGGCCAGATGTTTTTTGTGACTTGACACGTGGTGATGTTGTTCCACCTGGTGCCTGCCCTCCTCACAGCGTCTTGCATTAGCAACAGTTTACAAGTAGCGATTGGTATGCCAGTACGTGCCAAACGTGGTAGGATGGGCTGTACTGTACCGTTCCTGGCGAGTTCATCTGCCTTACAGTTTCCTGGAATGTCTCTATGGCCCAGCAAGGGTAAATATTAAACTGTTGTGCCATCTCCATTAGACATGATCGACAGTTATGGACTGTTATAGAGTTTGTAGAGACAGAATCCAGAGATTTGATAGCGGCCTGACTATCTGAGAAAATACGGATATCAGATGTTGATATCACGTTTTCTTTAAGCCAGGACAAGACTTCTTTTATCGCCAAAAGTTCCGCCTGGAACACGCTACAGTGATTGGGAAGGCGGAATGAGAGACTTAATTTCAGTCGTTCAGAGTACACACCTCCACCAACCCCTTCTTTTGTTTTTGACCTATCTGTATAGAAATAGACCAGGTAATATAAGTATGTTCTCCTTGACGTGAATTGAATGATTCAATAGAACCAAATAGCAAATGATGGATGGAACTGGCTAGAGCTGAAAACATATCTTGTCTATCATCTTCAAAGTATATTCCGCCTTGAAGAAATATTATCACTTCCAGGAATTAGACTTAAGCTATCAGACACACAAACATTCACAAGAAATGGATATCACATTTCGTTTCCATGTCATTTAAAGAACTTTTGACCAATCAAGCCTTGGTCTGACTATCATTAAAAATTGAAGGCCTAAAATTGAATTTGAGCCAACATTTCTGAACGATTGATTTGCAGAGAACATATGTATGTATGTTTTCAATGTCTTACGACACACAAAAAGAAAAACAACATAATCATGAATTGGATATGCTTTATAGGTACGCCTCCGGAGTCACATTCGATATTTATTGTTGTTTATTAAAGTTCCACTTCCAATACACCAAGAACACTTAAAATTAAATCACAATCTTCTTCAGCCTTTTGCTTTATTCAAAATAAAGACTAACTTTAATATGATCACTTACCTTAATGCTCTAACCTTTCGGTACGGAGGTGATAGGGAGCTTTGTTGTACAGGTTTGGTTGTTGCAGTGGGCAATTCATTAACACGTATAGGAGGAGCCTTTTTAAATGTTTGAAATGGAGGCGACCCAAATGTGAGCTTACGAGGTTGAATTGTTCCGAAACTGGGTGAAGATTGCATCTTGCTTTGTATTTGTTTATTATTAGGAAATTATTTCATAGCAAACTCAAAAACAATAGAGATTAATATATATATATATATGGTATAGAAAACTAATTTAAACACAATAGGAAAGGAATTAACAAAAATATTTGTATTTACTAATTTAGTTACTAATTGCTAGTTTCAGGTTCTTTTTAAATTGTTGCTTGTATTCAAATTTGAATTAAAACCATTAAACAACCACGACATGTCAATATTTCCAATTACGTTCCAGTGCTTCCATTAAATTAACACCATGGAATATTTGAATTCCAGGGTATAAAATATATCCCTTAAGCTGAGCTCACAGCGGGAACAGTGAATTGAGGCAGTGTGTGCAATGTGTTCAATTTTTACTTATGATACAAATTTTCAAACAAGGTATGTACATCCAAAAAAATTTTCAATAGTAGATTTCAATATCAATAGATTTCAATGTCAATATTTATACAGGATTTATGTTTTGAAGGGATGATGAATGTATCTCTCAAATTTGATGATTGATTTTTGAGTTTATTTTGACATAAGAAAAACAGTGAAATCAAATTTAAAATATAAAGAGAGAAAAAAACAAACATTATTTATGCCACTTATAGAATCTGATAAATGAGTTGCGGATGGATTTGGAGAGTTTTTTTGAATTATTATTATTGTAAAATCTATTTGTTATTGGTGTGAATATTTTCTGCAAAGCAAAAATATATCTTTTTACATACATGCGCTTACACAAGGAGAAACGAAATATGGCTACTAACAACCAACTTCACTTTGATGTCATCTTATCCTTAACGTCACCTTTGTATATAAAATCTATAGGACAATCATCGCGAGTTGATAGAGGCAGCACCTAGTGGCTACGGTGACATTAAATATTTTAATTTATTGTCTTTACATTCTGTATAAAAAACTACCAACGCCACTTTGTGGTTACGGTGAACGTGATAATGCAAAGACCTAGAAATTCTGTTCTTGATATCTTGCTTGTTTATTTCAACAAATTTTATTTCGAAAAACATATTTTGTCAAATTTTAACAATATTATTGTATTCAATAGAGCCTATAATATTGATAGCCTCAAAAGTAATACTACAGCAAAACTAGTTTTATGATGGATTCACATCAAATGAAATATTAATTTATAATTTAAAATGAAAAAACCTATACTCTGTTTCCAATCGGATCTAATTGTATTCAAGAGACCAGTTTAATATATTTAAACACTGAATTTTTGAGATTCTGTTTGGTCAGCTGTTATAAAAAAGTAAGTGTCACTTAGTCTATTGAATAGTTTATATTGACACATTGAGTCAGCATCTGGTAGTCAGACCGTGAACCATCAATTAGAGATAGATGTTTTTTCGATTTGACGTTCAATGTTTTTCCCATAAGAGAAAAGTGAATCGAAAATATTAATTTGTAAAATAATTTTATATCAACTGTTTTTAATATTAAGATCATAAATGAATAATACTATGCGTTTATGCATAAATCAGGTGAAAAATATACCAAACATAATTCAGCCTGCTTAAGGTTTAGGCGCTGACCGCCAGGTGCCGTGATTTATTTTTACCATCACTAATGTTGCTGTCAACTTTGTATATACAATTTATAGTATTATCATGGATCAATCATTTTTTACGCTCGTCGTAGCCGCAAGGTGGCGTTGGAAGTTTTGTAAACAAAAGATGAAGTACAAAAAACTAAAATAGCTAATGTCGCCGGTCGCGATAGCCACTAGGTGCCATTCCATAAGATTTCGCGATGAAAATACTACAGATTTTATGTACAAAAATGCTAATTCATTTTAAAATACGGATTAGGGCATTAAGTCCCAAACGACATGACTTTTTGTAAGCTAAAAGAAATGAATCATTTCTCAAAATATTTTTGTCATTTTGTGGATATTCTTTTTTATTTTTCTCATTAAAATTGTGAACCAGAATATACTTAATAAAAAAAAATACAGGAAAACTGCAAAGGTATTAGACAATCGTTTAATACAAGTTTTATTGGACTGATGTGTCTCAGGGCTCCGTTGTTACAAATAACATGCTCTACGTACATAACTTCTTATTTCAATTATTCTTTCACTGACGATAGTACTCTTAGCTCTTTATATACATTATGTATGTTTTTAGACTCATATCCCTCCTCTTCGGACGTCAACAACAAAATATAATTACCTCCTTAAATTCTCAACAAAAATTTATTGGGGAATAAGAAACCGCGTGAAGTTTGGAAAGCCCAACGCTGCGCTGTCTTGAATTGTTAAATCGTTATACAAGCTTCTTGCCATTATTCATGAGTGGAATTTGCATAAAAAACTGAACATCTCGATACTCTCGGTATGCGCATCACCAACCAGCTCTTGTGTAACTATCAATTAAACGAGGTCATCAAATATGCCTTAAAGACGTTTGGAGCTTCTGAGAGAATGCAAAAACATTGTCTGTACTTCTGATTTGGATTTAATTTACAAAAAATGTATACTTTCTTGCCTCACCCTTTTTAAAGTTATTTTAACGGACTATGCTCTAGTTAAATAGCATCCAAAATGACAATAGGAGCCTGGTTGAAGAGATAATATTGTTACCATACTCAAGGATAAGAGATATCACTTTTAAGAATTGCAATTTTTTTGAATCTTTAGGTTTAGAAGGTATCGTAGGACAAGGCGATAATAAAGGCGAGCTTATACAATTTTTTCACTGACTTTCATTGAAGGTTAGCTTTAAAAAAAATACACTTTTTTTAAATACTACAATTGTTTGCATCTGCATCTTTTTAAAAAATGTCAACACTATCGTGTCACATGCTAAAATGTTCATTCCCTTTAGGTGGTGTTGTTCTATCTTTATGGTATTGAATATAACAAAGTATTTCCGTATTGAGAAAGTCCAATTTGGAGCAGTCGCATGGCGCTATCGAAGCTTACAAAATTGAAATTCTGTTACATTCTTTCTCCTTGATTTGGCTTTTGTTCTTAAATTTATTGTGACAAAATTAGTGCTTGAAAGTATTTTATTCGTATTGAGCCGGATATCACCCATCTTCATTTAGTTATCGAAATATGTATGTACAGTAGTTCGGAACTCAATTGCTTTGATTTAAGAATTGATTTTTTCTATGTATGTATGTATTTTGTAAATAATAAACAAATTAAGTTTTAAAAAATTGTACATATATTTTATTCTTCTGTTTTAAATGTAACTCCTTTTTTTCTTTTTTTTGGTTTCGATGGCGATATTGATGCTGAGTCACTGCATTCATCTTCCTTGATGTCTGTAATCAATTTAACGAAATTTTCAATTTGTTCTGGATCTTCGATCTCTATTTTAGGACGTTTTAGATTCTGCAAATACAAGGAATAAAGTATGAATATAAATTTACTACTCATAAAAAGGAATAATAGCTGCAAGTTAAAAATTACACCAGAAAGGCATTTGATTAAAAACTATTAAACTGGGTAAGTTCACATTCAAGTGAAAAGAATGATATGATTTGAACAAATCGTATATCGTATGAGGGGACAGTGTAACGGCGTGCTGTTCTGCGTTTCTGATTAAGGTCAACATATCAACGAGCAAACTTTGAACTGGAGTGAACTTCATATAATATTGAAACGTCTGTTGCCCAAGTACGCAGGTGAAATTATTATTAAATTTGACGTCATTAAATTGCATGATTAAAGGGTCGTCAATTAAAATATGTTTACAATTTTACAGTATTTAAGAGCCACTAGATGCTAGATGTGTGTTTTGGCTTGTTTGTTTACAATCATGGGAAGGAATGTAGCACCATGTTGTATTGCGCACGTGTTGTTGTTTGGTTATAAATTATGACTGGCTAATACAAAACCGAATAGAAATAGTTTCTAAATGTAATTCCTTCTTACAATTATATATTCTTTTTAGTATATGCATCTGTACTCTTAAATTTTGTAACTTACTTTCTTTGATTCAATGTTATTCACTAATTCTCCTTCTATGTACGGATACATATGCTCCAAATTGAATGCCTTTATTTTGAATTCGATTTCAGAGTTAACTTCAAGTTTAACATCAGATTTATTTAAAAGCTTTATATATACGCTAAAAACACGATATATAATAACACAGATTTGAGAAGAAGATACATGTCGAACTGTTCCTCGTACAATTGCTCCAGTAATTGGCTTGAAAATATAGCAATCGGAAGAAATGTCTATGTGCAGTTTCGGGTCGTCAAAGCGTATGGCTGCAGAAGAACCGATTAATTTAACATTGTGTATGTCTAGAATTATGCCCTCGAGGACATCGTCGTAGGTTCCAACCAATTTATATAAAAGTAATTTTTGTAGCGATGTCTTGAAATCCTTCAAACCAGAAGGAAGAAAATTCAGATGGAAATTTGCACTCATTTTCTTGACGCATGAACCCGTGGCATCTTTGTAATCATCAAGTTCTTGTTCGGTGTATTTAACGTATTTAGAAACTTTTCTAATCTTTGACATGGTGTTTGTTTGAGTTAAAAACAAACACGATTTTTAATTAAATTTTTAAACAATTATTAAAAATGATAAATCGAAGGGAAGGAATAAGGCACTTTGAATCTGAACCGAAATCAACATCGTTTGAATCAAATGACATTTGGTGTTTTTCTTGTCATGCTGACAAAATAAGTGACAGATGAAAGCATCCAGCTATCAAACAAAAAGTTTAACTATCAAAAACGTTCAATGTCTAAAAGGGTGTCATCACGAAGATGTATATTTTCGTTAATACTATGTTTACACGTAAATTTAAGCTAGATCTCATTCTAGTATGATTTTAGGTAATCTATGTAGTAGTGCTTGCACATAAAAATACAGGTTTAAGATGACATTTAAATTCTGGAATATATGTAACTTAATGTTGTCTTTTACCGTTTACCGAAGAAGGAAATATTGAATTTTACCAATTTTCCAATCAAAATTGAATAATTAAATATAGATAAAGAAATCGTATGCTCTCAAATAACAAAATTTATAAGCAAAATATGAACAAAATTTTGGAAGTTTTGTATACAAGTAAAAAACTATACGAGCTAATGCCACTAGATATCTCCCCTGTATAATCTCGCGATGATAATAGACTTTAACTAAAGTTGTACCTAAATTAACGAAAATCGTTGACAAACACGATTTTCCAACTGTTCTTTTGATAGTGAGCAAATAGTATATTATCATTTGATTCTGTCATTTTTACTTAAAAATAATCATAATTTATATGGTCTAAACATATTCGTTGTTCACTTTGTAGTTTTCAACGATTTGGGGTTACGATCACGATAAAAAATGGATGGATTGTCAAAGTTTATAAATAGGAGCATCATCTTTCTACCCCGGTAGCAACGCATATTGCGTCGATTTGAACAAAGCTTATTTTGTGCTATTCTTGTCTAGGATACCATTAGAAATATTTTTCTTAAAGTACCTATGTATGTATATTATTTTTGAGAACTTTTGAACACAGCATCACTCTTTTTTCTAGCCGTCACTCAAATTGACAACTAACTATGCCTTATTTAAATATTTAATAAAATTTATATTTAATAATTTAAAAATTATCTTAATGTTTCCGTTGTTGTTGGATTTAATCTTTGTTTAAAAAACATGTTAAGATTAACACATTCGATTTAGGTATTCACCGTTAAATCACTCTTACCACTCTTAAAAGTAAACTTAAATAATTTAAAAACTATCTTAATATTTGCGTTGTTGTTGGATTTAATCTTTGTATAAGAAGCAAATGTTAAGATTGACCCATTCGATTTAGGTATTCACCGTTAAATCACACTTACCACATCTAACAGTACTTTATTAATAACTTTTAAGTTGGGCCGCTTTACAAAGTTATAGTTAACTAAGTTTTGTAAAAAAGGCGATATATATGTAAAAGAAGCGGTATTGCTTTCGGATAAGTTTGCAAACTATAAATATTAATGGTGAATTCCAAGACGATAGACTTACATACAAGTAAGACTTGAATTAACATTTTTGCTGTCAGTGAACTTCCTGATATCCTAAAATAAATTTAAGAAACAATCAAATAAAAGAGGACAAATTAAAATCTTATATATGGAATGTTTAATCGTTCGTGCAGATATCTTTTACTAAACTATCTCCTGAAGCTACTTTACAAACTTCACCCATCAAGTTTTTTAATATCGCTGCTTGTTTTCCCTGAGCTCCATCAATAGTAATAGTAGGTATAAACGATACAGCTGGTCTTAATGCATGCGTTGCGTCTCCATTCATTTTCAATAATTCACTGCCATGATTTGTATCATAACACGGAGGTGATAGGGAGCTTTGTTGTACAGGTTTGGTTGTTGCAGTGGGCAATTCATTAACACGTATAGGAGGAGCCTTTTTAAATGTTTGAAATGGAGGCGACCCAAATGTGAGCTTACGAGGTTGAATTGTTCCGAAACTGGGTGAAGATTGCATCTTGCTTTGTATTTGTTTATTATTAGGAAATTATTTCATAGCAAACTCAAAAACAATAGAGATTAATATATATATATATATGGTATAGAAAACTAATTTAAACACAATAGGAAAGGAATTAACAAAAATATTTGTATTTACTAATTTAGTTACTAATTGCTAGTTTCAGGTTCTTTTTAAATTGTTGCTTGTATTCAAATTTGAATTAAAACCATTAAACAACCACGACATGTCAATATTTCCAATTACGTTCCAGTGCTTCCATTAAATTAACACCATGGAATATTTGAATTCCAGGGTATAAAATATATCCCTTAAGCTGAGCTCACAGCGGGAACAGTGAATTGAGGCAGTGTGTGCAATGTGTTCAATTTTTACTTATGATACAAATTTTCAAACAAGGTATGTACATCCAAAAAAATTTTCAATAGTAGATTTCAATATCAATAGATTTCAATGTCAATATTTATACAGGATTTATGTTTTGAAGGGATGATGAATGTATCTCTCAAATTTGATGATTGATTTTTGAGTTTATTTTGACATAAGAAAAACAGTGAAATCAAATTTAAAATATAAAGAGAGAAAAAAACAAACATTATTTATGCCACTTATAGAATCTGATAAATGAGTTGCGGATGGATTTGGAGAGTTTTTTTGAATTATTATTATTGTAAAATCTATTTGTTATTGGTGTGAATATTTTCTGCAAAGCAAAAATATATCTTTTTACATACATGCGCTTACACAAGGAGAAACGAAATATGGCTACTAACAACCAACTTCACTTTGATGTCATCTTATCCTTAACGTCACCTTTGTATATAAAATCTATAGGACAATCATCGCGAGTTGATAGAGGCAGCACCTAGTGGCTACGGTGACATTAAATATTTTAATTTATTGTCTTTACATTCTGTATAAAAAACTACCAACGCCACTTTGTGGTTACGGTGAACGTGATAATGCAAAGACCTAGAAATTCTGTTCTTGATATCTTGCTTGTTTATTTCAACAAATTTTATTTCGAAAAACATATTTTGTCAAATTTTAACAATATTATTGTATTCAATAGAGCCTATAATATTGATAGCCTCAAAAGTAATACTACAGCAAAACTAGTTTTATGATGGATTCACATCAAATGAAATATTAATTTATAATTTAAAATGAAAAAACCTATACTCTGTTTCCAATCGGATCTAATTGTATTCAAGAGACCAGTTTAATATATTTAAACACTGAATTTTTGAGATTCTGTTTGGTCAGCTGTTATAAAAAAGTAAGTGTCACTTAGTCTATTGAATAGTTTATATTGACACATTGAGTCAGCATCTGGTAGTCAGACCGTGAACCATCAATTAGAGATAGATGTTTTTTCGATTTGACGTTCAATGTTTTTCCCATAAGAGAAAAGTGAATCGAAAATATTAATTTGTAAAATAATTTTATATCAACTGTTTTTAATATTAAGATCATAAATGAATAATACTATGCGTTTATGCATAAATCAGGTGAAAAATATACCAAACATAATTCAGCCTGCTTAAGGTTTAGGCGCTGACCGCCAGGTGCCGTGATTTATTTTTACCATCACTAATGTTGCTGTCAACTTTGTATATACAATTTATAGTATTATCATGGATCAATCATTTTTTACGCTCGTCGTAGCCGCAAGGTGGCGTTGGAAGTTTTGTAAACAAAAGATGAAGTACAAAAAACTAAAATAGCTAATGTCGCCGGTCGCGATAGCCACTAGGTGCCATTCCATAAGATTTCGCGATGAAAATACTACAGATTTTATGTACAAAAATGCTAATTCATTTTAAAATACGGATTAGGGCATTAAGTCCCAAACGACATGACTTTTTGTAAGCTAAAAGAAATGAATCATTTCTCAAAATATTTTTGTCATTTTGTGGATATTCTTTTTTATTTTTCTCATTAAAATTGTGAACCAGAATATACTTAATAAAAAAAAATACAGGAAAACTGCAAAGGTATTAGACAATCGTTTAATACAAGTTTTATTGGACTGATGTGTCTCAGGGCTCCGTTGTTACAAATAACATGCTCTACGTACATAACTTCTTATTTCAATTATTCTTTCACTGACGATAGTACTCTTAGCTCTTTATATACATTATGTATGTTTTTAGACTCATATCCCTCCTCTTCGGACGTCAACAACAAAATATAATTACCTCCTTAAATTCTCAACAAAAATTTATTGGGGAATAAGAAACCGCGTGAAGTTTGGAAAGCCCAACGCTGCGCTGTCTTGAATTGTTAAATCGTTATACAAGCTTCTTGCCATTATTCATGAGTGGAATTTGCATAAAAAACTGAACATCTCGATACTCTCGGTATGCGCATCACCAACCAGCTCTTGTGTAACTATCAATTAAACGAGGTCATCAAATATGCCTTAAAGACGTTTGGAGCTTCTGAGAGAATGCAAAAACATTGTCTGTACTTCTGATTTGGATTTAATTTACAAAAAATGTATACTTTCTTGCCTCACCCTTTTTAAAGTTATTTTAACGGACTATGCTCTAGTTAAATAGCATCCAAAATGACAATAGGAGCCTGGTTGAAGAGATAATATTGTTACCATACTCAAGGATAAGAGATATCACTTTTAAGAATTGCAATTTTTTTGAATCTTTAGGTTTAGAAGGTATCGTAGGACAAGGCGATAATAAAGGCGAGCTTATACAATTTTTTCACTGACTTTCATTGAAGGTTAGCTTTAAAAAAAATACACTTTTTTTAAATACTACAATTGTTTGCATCTGCATCTTTTTAAAAAATGTCAACACTATCGTGTCACATGCTAAAATGTTCATTCCCTTTAGGTGGTGTTGTTCTATCTTTATGGTATTGAATATAACAAAGTATTTCCGTATTGAGAAAGTCCAATTTGGAGCAGTCGCATGGCGCTATCGAAGCTTACAAAATTGAAATTCTGTTACATTCTTTCTCCTTGATTTGGCTTTTGTTCTTAAATTTATTGTGACAAAATTAGTGCTTGAAAGTATTTTATTCGTATTGAGCCGGATATCACCCATCTTCATTTAGTTATCGAAATATGTATGTACAGTAGTTCGGAACTCAATTGCTTTGATTTAAGAATTGATTTTTTCTATGTATGTATGTATTTTGTAAATAATAAACAAATTAAGTTTTAAAAAATTGTACATATATTTTATTCTTCTGTTTTAAATGTAACTCCTTTTTTTCTTTTTTTTGGTTTCGATGGCGATATTGATGCTGAGTCACTGCATTCATCTTCCTTGATGTCTGTAATCAATTTAACGAAATTTTCAATTTGTTCTGGATCTTCGATCTCTATTTTAGGACGTTTTAGATTCTGCAAATACAAGGAATAAAGTATGAATATAAATTTACTACTCATAAAAAGGAATAATAGCTGCAAGTTAAAAATTACACCAGAAAGGCATTTGATTAAAAACTATTAAACTGGGTAAGTTCACATTCAAGTGAAAAGAATGATATGATTTGAACAAATCGTATATCGTATGAGGGGACAGTGTAACGGCGTGCTGTTCTGCGTTTCTGATTAAGGTCAACATATCAACGAGCAAACTTTGAACTGGAGTGAACTTCATATAATATTGAAACGTCTGTTGCCCAAGTACGCAGGTGAAATTATTATTAAATTTGACGTCATTAAATTGCATGATTAAAGGGTCGTCAATTAAAATATGTTTACAATTTTACAGTATTTAAGAGCCACTAGATGCTAGATGTGTGTTTTGGCTTGTTTGTTTACAATCATGGGAAGGAATGTAGCACCATGTTGTATTGCGCACGTGTTGTTGTTTGGTTATAAATTATGACTGGCTAATACAAAACCGAATAGAAATAGTTTCTAAATGTAATTCCTTCTTACAATTATATATTCTTTTTAGTATATGCATCTGTACTCTTAAATTTTGTAACTTACTTTCTTTGATTCAATGTTATTCACTAATTCTCCTTCTATGTACGGATACATATGCTCCAAATTGAATGCCTTTATTTTGAATTCGATTTCAGAGTTAACTTCAAGTTTAACATCAGATTTATTTAAAAGCTTTATATATACGCTAAAAACACGATATATAATAACACAGATTTGAGAAGAAGATACATGTCGAACTGTTCCTCGTACAATTGCTCCAGTAATTGGCTTGAAAATATAGCAATCGGAAGAAATGTCTATGTGCAGTTTCGGGTCGTCAAAGCGTATGGCTGCAGAAGAACCGATTAATTTAACATTGTGTATGTCTAGAATTATGCCCTCGAGGACATCGTCGTAGGTTCCAACCAATTTATATAAAAGTAATTTTTGTAGCGATGTCTTGAAATCCTTCAAACCAGAAGGAAGAAAATTCAGATGGAAATTTGCACTCATTTTCTTGACGCATGAACCCGTGGCATCTTTGTAATCATCAAGTTCTTGTTCGGTGTATTTAACGTATTTAGAAACTTTTCTAATCTTTGACATGGTGTTTGTTTGAGTTAAAAACAAACACGATTTTTAATTAAATTTTTAAACAATTATTAAAAATGATAAATCGAAGGGAAGGAATAAGGCACTTTGAATCTGAACCGAAATCAACATCGTTTGAATCAAATGACATTTGGTGTTTTTCTTGTCATGCTGACAAAATAAGTGACAGATGAAAGCATCCAGCTATCAAACAAAAAGTTTAACTATCAAAAACGTTCAATGTCTAAAAGGGTGTCATCACGAAGATGTATATTTTCGTTAATACTATGTTTACACGTAAATTTAAGCTAGATCTCATTCTAGTATGATTTTAGGTAATCTATGTAGTAGTGCTTGCACATAAAAATACAGGTTTAAGATGACATTTAAATTCTGGAATATATGTAACTTAATGTTGTCTTTTACCGTTTACCGAAGAAGGAAATATTGAATTTTACCAATTTTCCAATCAAAATTGAATAATTAAATATAGATAAAGAAATCGTATGCTCTCAAATAACAAAATTTATAAGCAAAATATGAACAAAATTTTGGAAGTTTTGTATACAAGTAAAAAACTATACGAGCTAATGCCACTAGATATCTCCCCTGTATAATCTCGCGATGATAATAGACTTTAACTAAAGTTGTACCTAAATTAACGAAAATCGTTGACAAACACGATTTTCCAACTGTTCTTTTGATAGTGAGCAAATAGTATATTATCATTTGATTCTGTCATTTTTACTTAAAAATAATCATAATTTATATGGTCTAAACATATTCGTTGTTCACTTTGTAGTTTTCAACGATTTGGGGTTACGATCACGATAAAAAATGGATGGATTGTCAAAGTTTATAAATAGGAGCATCATCTTTCTACCCCGGTAGCAACGCATATTGCGTCGATTTGAACAAAGCTTATTTTGTGCTATTCTTGTCTAGGATACCATTAGAAATATTTTTCTTAAAGTACCTATGTATGTATATTATTTTTGAGAACTTTTGAACACAGCATCACTCTTTTTTCTAGCCGTCACTCAAATTGACAACTAACTATGCCTTATTTAAATATTTAATAAAATTTATATTTAATAATTTAAAAATTATCTTAATGTTTCCGTTGTTGTTGGATTTAATCTTTGTTTAAAAAACATGTTAAGATTAACACATTCGATTTAGGTATTCACCGTTAAATCACTCTTACCACTCTTAAAAGTAAACTTAAATAATTTAAAAACTATCTTAATATTTGCGTTGTTGTTGGATTTAATCTTTGTATAAGAAGCAAATGTTAAGATTGACCCATTCGATTTAGGTATTCACCGTTAAATCACACTTACCACATCTAACAGTACTTTATTAATAACTTTTAAGTTGGGCCGCTTTACAAAGTTATAGTTAACTAAGTTTTGTAAAAAAGGCGATATATATGTAAAAGAAGCGGTATTGCTTTCGGATAAGTTTGCAAACTATAAATATTAATGGTGAATTCCAAGACGATAGACTTACATACAAGTAAGACTTGAATTAACATTTTTGCTGTCAGTGAACTTCCTGATATCCTAAAATAAATTTAAGAAACAATCAAATAAAAGAGGACAAATTAAAATCTTATATATGGAATGTTTAATCGTTCGTGCAGATATCTTTTACTAAACTATCTCCTGAAGCTACTTTACAAACTTCACCCATCAAGTTTTTTAATATCGCTGCTTGTTTTCCCTGAGCTCCATCAATAGTAATAGTAGGTATAAACGATACAGCTGGTCTTAATGCATGCGTTGCGTCTCCATTCATTTTCAATAATTCACTGCCATGATTTGTATCATAACACTTTTGAATTGAGTTAGCTGTTTCCAGATTATAATCCCGAGCACACTAAAATACAAAAAACTAAAAAATAATTATATTATAAGTGCAGACATTTGGATACATACTCTGTATAAAGCTTCCTTTGGCAATCTATTATCTTTGATCATGCATGTCACCATATCGAGTCTTTTTATAGGGTCAGTAATTATTTCTATTGTACAAGCATGATACATGTTTGCCTGGCATTCAAGAGGGCCATGTTGGCAATCAAAGTTCAGAGAGCCGTCTGAGCTAATTGATGTCTAGAATTAAATGTAATCGTTATACATTTTCAGTCAAGAACATATTTTTAAAACATTTTTGTTAACAAACAAATTCGTAAGTGAATTGATCAAAAGGAAAGATAAAAATGTGTGTACGAAACTCTATTCTAACAAGCTTACTGATATAATAAAAGTATTCGCGTACATACTATTTTTATTTTTTTTTAAAATTAGTTGATTGTTATTTAAATTTTCAATTATTTGGGTTGACTTGAGCTTAAAAACGAGGAGCGAAATTTTATTCACGAGCGTACCTAATATAATTTCGTTTTCCCTAAAACCGGAAGAGATTGTTAAATAATTGAGTTCCATTTCATAAGCGTTATTATGCAGAAGAACCGATTAATTTAACATTGTGTATGTCTAGAATTATGCCCTCGAGGACATCGTCGTAGGTTCCAACCAATTTATATAAAAGTAATTTTTGTAGCGATGTCTTGAAATCCTTCAAACCAGAAGGAAGAAAATTCAGATGGAAATTTGCACTCATTTTCTTGACGCATGAACCCGTGGCATCTTTGTAATCATCAAGTTCTTGTTCGGTGTATTTAACGTATTTAGAAACTTTTCTAATCTTTGACATGGTGTTTGTTTGAGTTAAAAACAAACACGATTTTTAATTAAATTTTTAAACAATTATTAAAAATGATAAATCGAAGGGAAGGAATAAGGCACTTTGAATCTGAACCGAAATCAACATCGTTTGAATCAAATGACATTTGGTGTTTTTCTTGTCATGCTGACAAAATAAGTGACAGATGAAAGCATCCAGCTATCAAACAAAAAGTTTAACTATCAAAAACGTTCAATGTCTAAAAGGGTGTCATCACGAAGATGTATATTTTCGTTAATACTATGTTTACACGTAAATTTAAGCTAGATCTCATTCTAGTATGATTTTAGGTAATCTATGTAGTAGTGCTTGCACATAAAAATACAGGTTTAAGATGACATTTAAATTCTGGAATATATGTAACTTAATGTTGTCTTTTACCGTTTACCGAAGAAGGAAATATTGAATTTTACCAATTTTCCAATCAAAATTGAATAATTAAATATAGATAAAGAAATCGTATGCTCTCAAATAACAAAATTTATAAGCAAAATATGAACAAAATTTTGGAAGTTTTGTATACAAGTAAAAAACTATACGAGCTAATGCCACTAGATATCTCCCCTGTATAATCTCGCGATGATAATAGACTTTAACTAAAGTTGTACCTAAATTAACGAAAATCGTTGACAAACACGATTTTCCAACTGTTCTTTTGATAGTGAGCAAATAGTATATTATCATTTGATTCTGTCATTTTTACTTAAAAATAATCATAATTTATATGGTCTAAACATATTCGTTGTTCACTTTGTAGTTTTCAACGATTTGGGGTTACGATCACGATAAAAAATGGATGGATTGTCAAAGTTTATAAATAGGAGCATCATCTTTCTACCCCGGTAGCAACGCATATTGCGTCGATTTGAACAAAGCTTATTTTGTGCTATTCTTGTCTAGGATACCATTAGAAATATTTTTCTTAAAGTACCTATGTATGTATATTATTTTTGAGAACTTTTGAACACAGCATCACTCTTTTTTCTAGCCGTCACTCAAATTGACAACTAACTATGCCTTATTTAAATATTTAATAAAATTTATATTTAATAATTTAAAAATTATCTTAATGTTTCCGTTGTTGTTGGATTTAATCTTTGTTTAAAAAACATGTTAAGATTAACACATTCGATTTAGGTATTCACCGTTAAATCACTCTTACCACTCTTAAAAGTAAACTTAAATAATTTAAAAACTATCTTAATATTTGCGTTGTTGTTGGATTTAATCTTTGTATAAGAAGCAAATGTTAAGATTGACCCATTCGATTTAGGTATTCACCGTTAAATCACACTTACCACATCTAACAGTACTTTATTAATAACTTTTAAGTTGGGCCGCTTTACAAAGTTATAGTTAACTAAGTTTTGTAAAAAAGGCGATATATATGTAAAAGAAGCGGTATTGCTTTCGGATAAGTTTGCAAACTATAAATATTAATGGTGAATACCAAGACGATAGACTTACATACAAGTAAGACTTGAATTAACATTTTTGCTGTCAGTGAACTTCCTGATATCCTAAAATAAATTTAAGAAACAATCAAATAAAAGAGGACAAATTAAAATCTTATATATGGAATGTTTAATCGTTCGTGCAGATATCTTTTACTAAACTATCTCCTGAAGCTACTTTACAAACTTCACCCATCAAGTTTTTTAATATCGCTGCTTGTTTTCCCTGAGCTCCATCAATAGTAATAGTAGGTATAAACGATACAGCTGGTCTTAATGCATGCGTTGCGTCTCCATTCATTTTCAATAATTCACTGCCATGATTTGTATCATAACACTTTTGAATTGAGTTAGCTGTTTCCAGATTATAATCCCGAGCACACTAAAATACAAAAAACTAAAAAATAATTATATTATAAGTGCAGACATTTGGATACATACTCTGTATAAAGCTTCCTTTGGCAATCTATTATCTTTGATCATGCATGTCACCATATCGAGTCTTTTTATAGGGTCAGTAATTATTTCTATTGTACAAGCATGATACATGTTTGCCTGGCATTCAAGAGGGCCATGTTGGCAATCAAAGTTCAGAGAGCCGTCTGAGCTAATTGATGTCTAGAATTAAATGTAATCGTTATACATTTTCAGTCAAGAACATATTTTTAAAACATTTTTGTTAACAAACAAATTCGTAAGTGAATTGATCAAAAGGAAAGATAAAAATGTGTGTACGAAACTCTATTCTAACAAGCTTACTGATATAATAAAAGTATTCGCGTACATACTATTTTTATTTTTTTTTTAAATTAGTTGATTGTTATTTAAATTTTCAATTATTTGGGTTGACTTGAGCTTAAAAACGAGGAGCGAAATTTTATTCACGAGCGTACCTAATATAATTTCGTTTTCCCTAAAACCGGAAGAGATTGTTAAATAATTGAGTTCCATTTCATAAGCGTTATTATTATAAAAAAAAAATATTTATCTTTACAAAGTATCTATGGTCTTACCGAGGCTTTTCCGTAGGGAACAAGAACAACTTCCAGAACTGAAGGGGCTGCTTTATAAGCGGGCACTAGCTGCTTTGTAATAAAATGCTTTGAGTCTGGACAAAGAGCCTCATAGAATACTGTCACCAATATCGGAGTACCTGGTATCCGAGTAACACTTTCAACCTATTATGATTAGAAAACAAATATAGTTTATTTTTATGATATAAGATAAGATAACATGGAACTACTGTAAGCATAAGACCATCCCCTATAGAATATCGAAAAAAAAGCCAAATAAGGATTCCAACGCAGCATATGAGAATAATTCTTCTTTTTGCCGGCGACAACATAATATTGTATATAGTTTTTTCTTTGTGATTTTCAAAACTTGGCCGGTTTTATTAAAAGTAAGCAATCATATGATTTATGAAAATTTGTTAAAATATCTTAATTGCATGTAAACAAATTTACTATTACTATTACTGGAGCCGAGAATAGACAAAACATGAAACGATACGCTGACGAGTTGACAAGACTCAGACAAACTGACGTTTGCAGTTTTGCTTATGTCACAGCCACACTCAATACAAAACAAAGACGGTTAAGTTATGAAGTGCGTTCCCTTTGCTATAAAATCGCCTTCATGAGTATTATTCATAAGCCGAAACTTATAGTTACATTTAATAAAAAGTTCATATAGTCATTGGGTAAACCCTTATTTATAAAAACATTCCAAAAGTTATTCATTATTTAAATACCTATGATGTATTCATAATGTCAGACGTAATAATTATATACCTACCAAGTTAAGTGTTTAAATGGTTTAGTTTAGTTTTATTGACAGATAGCTGGCTGATTACGTATCAATACACTGTGATTGTAGATTTCATGTGTAAACACAATTTAACTGTCAGTAATTTGGGTACATAATTATCTAAAAATACAATAAAATCGAATTATGTAAAAATCGTCTAGAAATTTCTTTATTGTTGGGAACATCAGACAACGATAATAATTGACAGGGCCGACATCGTGTATTTACACGACTTGAGATGCATTTAGTGGCAATTAATTGCTAGATTACACGAATGCCAGCTAGCATACACTTTATTGGTCTTGACACAATCAATGATCAGGAAATGATCTTACAATTAATTGTTAAACTAATTCTTTCACAATTAATTGTGAGACTAAGACTACACATTTGTAAGATTTGGCAATGTTGATACTGATATATATGTATGTATATATTGACATAGTCTTTGTCAAAAACACTCTATTACCAAGACCGGAATCTTTCGTACGTTTCACTCTCCAAAACCCGTTTGTTTACATTGTTGTATTTGTAATTTTGACAATTAGTCCATGAATAGATGTGAGCACAAACAAAAAAAAAACGATGCCGTGGGCTAGCGGCACTTTGCAAAGCAAAAACAAAATGGAGGGGTTAATAAGTTTTGTTCAGGTTTTTCTTTTTACTTTTTTCGATGAAAAAGTCAGTTTTAAGCTTTAATTTTGCAGGCATTTTGTGGATAGTGAACCAATGTACCTTTTTGTCTTGAAAAAAGCATGTTCAACATCAGTTTATTATAATTAATTCACTAATTTACAGTAATCACTACGAAATTCTTTAAATTTCATAATAATCCCCGGATTTTTGTATCAAAGGTGCGTTCGAAGAACCATCAATTTAAGGGTGCGAGTGCAATTTTTGTATTGAATTCTAATAAATTTTCGTTAACGAACGGCCCAAATATTTTGTTTGCAAGTAATTAAAATCTGTATCAATTTAATTAATCCAAGTATATTTATAGTTTGTATATTAAAAAAAAAGAGTTATAATCGAAAAATATCTTATCCATAAAATTCTTGATTGATGGAAGCATACATGTATTTGCTATCAAAAAAAACTATGCATCAAAATAACACAAATATTTTAAAAAAGTAATCAGAACGATTATAGCGAACCTGTTGAATAAATGCAGAGCAAATAAAATGTAAATTTTGACATATATCACAAAATGAAAACGTCTTAAAATCGTTCTGAATTCATGCACAACTAATTCAATAGATCATGTAATCGTCATAAATGTTTATTGTTGACGTACAGAAGTTTTTTTAGTGAATTTCCACAGTTTAACGCAAAATATAATTTTCATTCATTCCTTAAAAATGTTTAGTTAACAAAGTTCAAGTTTACTTATTATTGTTTGAAAAGTATGTTTAGTAAAAATGCTGCTAATAATAAAAAAAATTAATGAGTTTTACGTATATTTTTTTGTTTTTCGTAATATAATAAATTGTCTGTACAAAAAAAAAATACGGAGGCACCCGCCTATTGTTTCCACCTGAACTTCTAACGTCGCCAAAAAAATGCTCTAAGCAAACTACAGCTGAAAAAATTGTCTGTTTTGTTGTTTTACAAAGTATTGAGTTACACTTTTGTTCATTTGCAATAATTATACTTAACCAGTTGCAGCGCATGTTGCGTTCGCAAATAATTTAAGTAAACAAAATAAATAATAATAAACTAATAAATCATTAAATAATATGTATTTGGTCAATTTTATTTTATTTAATATACATTTACAACATTTATTTGGATGGAAATTAAAAAGCTATACAAATCTTCCAATTTAAGACCATGTCAGCACTTCAGATTCTGTTGGTTAGGATTGTTTAGTTTTTGAACGAGGCCATGAAACATTCAAAATGAAGCATTTAGATGGGGCTGATTACTATAATGAAGCATTTTGATGGGCCAAAGCACTAAATGTGAGAATGTTTTTGGTTTTTTGCATCATTTCACGCACACTTTCTCACATTTAGTGCTTTTTAGCTTGTAGGCAAACCGAAATGTCAGTCTGAGATTCCGGTCTTGGTAATAGAGTGTTTTTGGTCTTTGTTCTATTGAAAGAAATGTCACAAAAGGTTAAGGTTTACACAGTGGAACAGAGTTTTAACCTGTTCAAATAGTGTTTAAAGTTAGACTAAAAGTGGTTTTAATATCCCATCACCAAACTATCAATGTAAAAATGTTCAAATGCAGTTGAAATTGATGTATTATTGTTATGAAACCACCAAGAATAAATAAAAGTAAAATATATGCATAAATATATACTTATACCGTTGCTGCTAGTAACTTCCATGTTTACACTCTTATACAACAAATTAAAAACATTAAAAACATACCTAGTTCGCTTAAGGAAACATTTTTTTATGATGTGAAATGTCAACAAATAAAATGATTTTCGTGTTTGAAAAAAATGTATGCTTAATGTCAGGGATGGAGAAACCTACAGTTTTATGCCGAATCCGAACGTGGAGTCGCCTATCCACGGTTCTTCGTCTGACGTGGTAGATTAGCGGAACTGCCAATCTATCCTGTATCAGACCGCATCAATCTAAAAAGAGGAATGCTTCTGGTGGAATGAAGCCGCTCAAGCGGCACTCTCAAAATACTCATCGTTTTGATACAACGCCCCCGAAAATTAAATTGTTGGCCGAAGACATAGCACTTACAATGTGACCTCGAATGAGAAATTGTAAATTCTAGTAATTCGAGCTCCGTTGTATAGGACCTCGTTGGAATAATAACGCACGAAAGAAGATTCGGGTGTTCGATGTAAGCCGCTACATCGTTTCGTCAGACCGAAGGCTCCTCTGAACCTGGTCAGAGCAGACAGTCCTACGCAAGTGCGGATCCAGACTTTTCATCAGGGGGGGGGGGGGGTTCGTCACACACCTAGATGAGTTCTTACTCACCGCTTAAAAATGTTCTTTAATGTTTTGTAAAGGAGGCTAACAAAATTTAAATAACATAGTAGGTCCGTTCGCGTACCCTCCTAAAACAGTCCAATTTTACGAAAAATTACGAAATTTAACCAAATCCTGTTCGCGTACTCAAAAAATTCGTAGTTTTTCGTAAAAAAGAGCGCTCACAAGAGAGTAAAATATTTTCCCAACCTACGAATTTTAGCCCAAGAAATTTCTTTGGGCTGATTTGTGAAAATTTCAAATTTGATAGAAATTCAAATAAATTAAATAAATTGCTCGCTTTTGCTTTCAGTTATAAAATTTAAAAACAAATTTTCAAAGAACAGCAACAAGACAGTTATATTGTGTGAAAAATTTGTTGTTTTCCCGTTCGCTTACTTTTTTGTAGTTTTTTTTTTGTGAGAGAATTTTACCCCCACTCTTTAAAATATCTCTTTTTACGAATTTTGGTGCCAAAAGTACGCGAACGGACCTGATGTGTATGAGTATATTAACCTAACCTTTACACATTTCAAATGCTAAAATGACAACTTTAGTTATCAAATTATTTTAGAACACTGTTGTCCAGCAAGGTATGATCTAACTACTCGTATTTAGTTTGGATGACTCCCTACATATGAAAGCATTCCTAGATTCCAAAAGTTTTCTAAATATGCCATATTTGAGCTAAAATACAATACTTTAGAGGGTTTTTGCTGCATTTCAAGCAGAAATGTAAGAAATTGTTTTGAAACGTAGCTTGTTTTCCAAAAGTAAAATATACTTTTCTTGTATCCATTTCTATTTATGCTAAGAACGCTAAAAAATTCCAAAACCCAGAAAAAGAGAGAGCTTTTTTTGACGAATTTTTTTCGAACTTAATTTTCGGGGGTCTATTATTACTATCGCTATCAGTCTGCTTACTCGTATATTGATCTTAAAAGAGTCAACAAAACTTAACAATTTTATAGAGAAAAATGTTTGATTCTTGAATTTAAGGAAATATGTGTATTTAAGTACATAATTTCTCTTAATAATTAAATAAAAACAAATTAAGGTAAACAAATAAGTTAGGAAGAAACGTTTGTGTGGCACTCACAAATTCACGTTTCAGAATATCTTTTCACTTCAAATCTCAAGAGAGTCAAGGCTTGTATATCAATAGATATGACCCGTTTATTATGTTTTTCAATTAGCCAATAATTTAACAAAAGTGTCACTTTTGCTGTTTTTGGGACATTTCATTATTGAAATTCGTGTTTAAATATTAGTTCTAGAGCATCCAAAGCAAATTCACTTCAAAAGTAGATTTATTTAATTTTTTAAGATCTTTTAAGATCTTTTGTATTCAATTATAATTATTATTATTATTATTATTATTATTATTATTATTATTATTATTATTATTATTATTATTATTATTATTATTATTATTATTATTATTATAAGCTTTTTATTACCTTAAGTTTGATATATATACATTAATTGATACCTATTACATTTAATTTTCATTTAGATTTTACTTAACATAAAATTACATCTAATATTACATACATATATACTTTTAAGTTAAAATTAAATTGCAATTAAAATATAATAAATTAAAGTTAATAAATTAAAGTTTAATAAATAAATTGAAATCAAAAAGTTTATTATGTCGGTCGGTCGAATATTGGCATAAGCCTCCCCCAGGGCTGCCCATGTATCTCTATTTTTGGCCTCGTTGTACCAATTTGTTGTTAAATGGGATAAATCGTCACTCCATCTTTTATTGGGTCGTCCTGCTGGTCTCTTGTTATCTGGTTTCCATTTCGTCGTCAGTTTTGTCCATCTTTGATCCGGAAGTCTAGATAAATGTCCTGCCCAACTCCACTTCAGTCTTCTTGGTTTATTTATGACGTCTATAATTCCAGTTCTTGTGCGGATATCTTCATTTCTAATCCTATCTCGCGGTCGTATGTTTAGAATTTTCCTTTCCATTTTGGTTTGGCATATTCTAAGCTGGTCAAGTGTTTTTGTAGTCAAGCTCATTGTTTGTAGTCCATAAGTTAGAATCGGCAGAATAGCAGAGTCGAAGATATTTTTCCTTGTGTCTGCACTTTGGTCCAATTGTAAAATTTCTTTCAGGCTCCAGAATTGTCTCCAGCTGTTCGTGATGCGTCTGTTTATTTCTTTATTTTCTTGGTCTTTGAATGATTTTATTTGTCCCAAATATATATAATCTTCCACGTACTCGATTTTTTCTCTGTCCAAAGTTATATCATCTTTAGTGTGATTTGTCATGACTTTAGTTTTTGATTTGTTTATTTGTAGTCCATAATTTCTGCACAAGCTAGTTAGTTCCGTCAACATTTTGATTTTGTAGAAATAAGAACTATATCGTCTGCAAATCTTAAATTGTTAAGGACCTGTCCACATATCGTTATTCCATAGTTCTTCCAGTTAATTTTTTGAAAAATGTCTTCCAGGACAGCATTAAATAGAGGTGGTGAAAGTGGATCTCCTTGTCTGACTCCTCTTGTTATGTTAAATTTTCGTCCAATTTTCTCTGTTTTTATTCGTGCTGTGTTATTTTTGTATATGTTTTTAACTGTTTCTATTAAATCTGGGTTTATGTTTTGATTTCTTAGGGCGGACCATATCATTTCATGTTCAACGGAGTCAAAAGCTTTACTAAAGTCAATAAAAAGAAAATAAACAGGTTGTTTAAATTCGTTGCACTTTTCTATTAGCTGATTCATTGTCTGTAGGTGGTCTGTTGTGGAGAATCCTTCTCTAAATCCAGCCTGTTCTCTTGGTTGTTTGTTATTGAAATCGTCCTTTATGGTCCTGTAAAGTGCTTTGGAGAACAGCTTGTAAATTGTCGAAATGTTACTTATTGGTCTATAGTTGTTGATATCGTCCTTATTTCCTTTTTTATGTATTAGTGTTATTGTTGTTTCTTTCCATTGTTCAGGGATTTGTTTTGTTAGAACGATTTCGTTGAATATGTTTGTAAGAATGTTGGATAGTGAGTTTTTTGCGTATATTAACATTTCCGCTGATATTCCGTCATTTCCAGTGCATTTATCTTTCTTCAGATCGTCTATGGTCCTTTCGATAGTTTCTTTGCTGAATATATGGGTTTGTGTGGATTTTGAATCATTGTTCTCTATTGTTTCTTCTTCCGTGTTGATTTTAGTCGAGGTGAACAGTTTTTCAAAAAATAATGTAGCGTTTTCATTTATGTCTCTTCGGTTTGTTATATTAACTGCATTTTGATCCTTCATATTTACTATCCATTCTTGTTTATTATTCAAATATCGTTTTGCTTTGTTTATTGATTTTGTTTGTCTTAGTGTATCTTTTATAATTTTTTCATTATATGCACGAATATCATTCGTTATTTTAGATTTTATTGTTTTCCTGAGTTCACTTAGTTCTGTTTTTTCTTGGTTGAGTAGTTGTGTTTTTGTTCTTAAATGTTCTCTTCTTGATATAAGGGCTTTGGTTTCGTCTGATATTTTTTCTTTGGAAGTCTTAATGTTCGTTATTGAGATTTTTGTATTCAATAGAAAACCAATTTTGAAATAAATAAAATGCACGACTAGAACTTGCTTATTTCTTCCAAAAAGTCTGTTTAAAAATATGTTGCTATATTTTACCTGCAAAATAAGTTTTTCTTAAAAATTTAAATGCCATTTTATTAGTCAAAAAATCTAGAATAATTTATTTTTTTTCGAAAATTATTTTAAATTTTAAATTTTGTCTTAAAAAATATTTTTGGTAAGCACTAAATAAAGGGCTTATAAGTATATGTACATTTTACATTTAAATTTGGTCAAAAAATGTTGACCTCTTTCTGAGATATCAAGTTTGTAAACAAAATTAATATTTTTTTAAAAATAAAAAAAAAATACATTTTTGATCATAAAAAATCATCATCAATGGGATCATTTGATCATCATAAAGAGCTTGCACAGAAAGAGAAGATTATTAAAATTAGTTTTCCATTAGTTCTTGAGAAAACTTAAAAATAAAATAAAGGTTTTTGAGGAGTACCCTTTTGGAGCAATACCAAAATATGTATATTTTTCTTGTAGAAGGAAGCCAAATTAAGAACACAAAATTTAGAGAAAGTTTTAATAAAATCACATGTTTTACCAAAAAATTTGTATGGGGACTGCTGTTATTTTTCGTATAAATAAAATGAAAAAAAGCCTTACGCTAATCGGCTGAAAACCTTAATTTCAATCAACATAATTGTTTGGACTGTAGGAGCCAGGAAAGACAGACAGACGGACGGAATCGGGGTACCCACATTTTTCATATAAAATTGATGATCTCTTATTCAAAGTTTCTTCTTAAGAACCTGAATATTTGCTCCTTTTCTTAGAAACAATTTTTATGAAAATAAGGCATTACTAAAGTTTTTCCAAATTCTAAATTAAGTGAAAACAAAAATTTTAGTTGTTTTTGACAGCAAACCACTTTTTGGTGAATGTCGTTAAATTACTAATAAGTTTATAGATGAAATCTTTTCTTATACAACTTAACTGTATAAGCTTTATGGCTCATATAACCCCCCCCCCCTGGATCGTCAGTTTGCCAAAAGTTGATGAATTTGTGCTGCGTTTTTGGAATAGGCTGAATATTCGATTCATATTATGTTCTTGGTCCAGTCCTCAGTTAAAAGTAGTACTTTTAGGAACAAATTTTAAGGAAGTAAAATACAAAAATGTTGTTTTCATATACAAAAAATAAATAATTCAAAATATAATGGGGGTCATATCCACTAACGCAATACGATTAGTTTTGAATTGAAGGGAATTCCTACGAAAAAGCAAACAAATTATCTCCCAGGGGGGGTCATGACCCCTACGAAACCTCGCCCCCCACCCCCCTGGATCCGCCATTGGTCCTACGCTCTAACCGTCACACTCACGGGTACTACATAACGCATAACTACGTGTTTTAAATTCTTTTCAAATAAAACACTGTTATTTGGATATCTGCAAATAAATAAATATACTCAATTGTACGGAATTTTCATATTGAAATAACATACAAAATCAAATGACTATTACAAAATGAATGAATGTTATTTGCTCCATTTATTAATTTTTTGGTGAAACTATTTTAAACATTTAAAGTTTGGTTGGAAATGTTCTTAACCTTCTTTTAAAACTGTTTTACTGTAATGTGTGCCATCTGTTTTTAGTTTGCGAAAATAAAACGTTTTTTAAAGTATGGCAGAAAATTTAAATCTATGGATTTAGAAATATTTTTTTTTTTTCAAAAACTAAACTTGGTTTAAACCAATAATAGTAATAAATAGTTTACTGGTGCATATGAACGTATTTTTAATTAATTAAGTCGATTTTCAGCTAATTACATAGTTTTGTCAGAATTTATTTGAGTCAAAAATGGTATTAGATGATATTGTTACTTGAATACACATGTAAAAGTGAAACTCTTTATTTAATTATTTGCTAAGGAAAAAAATGTTCGGGCCTTTTTTGTATTTCTGTAGCGTAAAATCAAAAGAAGAATATCAGCTTTTCTAGTTTGATCCTTATGCTAGTCAGCAATAATAACTTCCTCCTTCAGAACAATCTTAGATTTTAAATAAGGGGTTAGGCAAGAAGGTTCGCTCAATAGTTTAAATTTTCATAATGTGCTCTACCATAGTATGTAGCTTAGGTACTGTAATCGGTCTGATTTGTCGAATTAAAAACCAGGATATCTTTCTTCGTGAAGAAATAAAAGAAAATTATTGTTTTGCTGTTGTTTTGTACTTTAATTTTATAAATTAAATATGTACATTCGTAATATTTGTGAATTTTAGTCTAATGCGTTTTATTAAATGAAGTTAATCATGATCAAAAAATACGTCCATCAGTGTTTAAGTCGTCAAAAACTGGAAAAATACCGTAATAAGCGATTTTGAATTGCATTTTTTAGAAAAGAAACTTTATAAACATCTGTAAGGAAGATTTTTTTAATTCCCTTAAAAATTTAAATGTATTTTAAAATTTGAATTATTCTATTTGATTAAAAATTCGTCGCCCTAGTGACAGAAACGTATGTCAATACTTGCAAATTTTCAGAAGAGATAATTTTGTGATATTTTTTTTACAATTCTATATTTCTATGAATTCCATGAACATTTTTAAAAAGTTAAATTCTAAAAATTTCAAGGTCAACATACTAGCTATGTATAGGATTTATTTATGATTAATTTGCAAATCTATACATAATTAAGAATTAGATTTTTTTTATTTTCTTTTTTTTTTATTTTTTTTCAATAATTTTGAAAAAAACTTTCTTATTTATTTTATTTCATTAATTTTTGTCTGGTAATATAAAAACATTAGCAAGTTTGTCATTCATATCAGAGGATTTAAAAGATTAATAGAAATTGTTTCATTGCGAGATTCTTATATTTGTGTTACCAAGAATAGGATATTTTATTTTTTTGGTTTTCATACAAAATTGAGTTAACTTTGATAACTTATTTTTACCTGATTGTGTTGGAACTTCTTCCCTGTTATTATTATGTTTTGTTATTTATTAATTAATTGGCCTGGCAAAAAAATCGTTTTAATTTTAGTTATTTATAGATCTTTAAAACTATCATAAAATTTTATTCTTATAGATTTATGTATACAATATAACAATATAACAATAAGTTGTACTTTTAACAAAATACAGACATTTCAAAAGTAGGATTTTGTTAAAAAAAAGTGTTCAGGTGATATTGAATTTTGGATTTTGTGCAAACTTCATTGACGAAAAAAGTTGACTTAACACGGTTGTTAAAAAAATGCCACTTGATTCTTTTCTGTATGTATGTATATTATTATTTTGCATTTGTTATTTTATTCATATCAGTTTTTCTGTACTGCTGACAAGACATTTCAATTTTTAACTTAATTTAATTAAAGTTAAATGTACATATCTAATTTATTCCCTTCAGCATCAACCTTACGATTTTTATCAATTAACTCCCAACAGTGTCAAACATATTTATGTTTTTTGAATATCGTTCAATATTGGCATGGAATCGTGTTACTCCAAAAGTAAGTTTTGTCATTAAAAGTGCTTTCGCAAATAAGCTGTTCATATTCGGCTCAAAATTGTAGTTGTAAGTTACTATGTCCTAGTTCTCAAAGAATTGTTGCACCACCTAATTTTTTTATTTATTTAACTGGAAAAAATTAAAATTAAAAAAAATCTTAAATTTTAAGCTGGAAATCTAACAAACGTAAACAAAGCAGTCACGTTTTTGTGTTAATATGACGAGAATTTGATAAGTCCATTGAATAATAAAAATACTAGTATATTATATTATGAAAAATATTGATAAAATTGTTTCTAAAAATATCCATTGTTTTTTTTAATTCGAGTTTGAATTTTTTCTGCTCCGAAACTATTTATAGAAACAACTTTATTTAAAAAGAAAAAAAGTCAATCGGAATAATGTAGGTGTTGTTGTTGTTTTCCAAAATTTAGTTTTGTATGTCAACTTACTTTTCTAAAATAACCCTTTTCGCCTAACAAGGCCGGCATAAACCAGCCATCCCATACCATTTAGTTCTTCTGTTGGACATTTGTTTTTGTTTTTCTCATTTTACAATTATTCAATTATAAATTTTTTGTAAACAATATATTTTAGCTAATATTTCAATAGTTGTACAGACACAAGTTTAGCCTCCAATTAAAGTTAATTTATTATATTTAAAGTTTTAGAATATAAATGTTATAAAAAAAATGTTTCTTAAATTTCAATTATTTGCACACTTTTCTTCGTTCTTTTATTAATTATTAGGTTTTAAGAAAGTACATAAGGTCTAAGTTTTCAAGGGAACCAATAAGACGTTATCAGTGTAAATCGGATGCATTTATTCTAGGAAACTTCACTTCAATAGAAAGAAAACAAATTTAAGAAAACAGTCAAAATTCCAAAGTGTAAAATAAACAGCAGGAGCCCAATCCATTGGGAAACAGAAACAAAGTGATGATTATAATATTAAATCGAAGATATCTTAGACTTTTTGAATCATTCTAATGTATGCATCAATGTTTTAGCCAATCCAACTGAGGAAAAGCCAATCCAACTGAGGAAAACCGGAATAAGTTCAAGCAAGCCAGGAAGGCCTGCAACGCCCATATTCGACGGACCAAATTTTTACATGACCAAAAATTACGGCAAAAAATACTGCAATGTCCCAAAGGCAGTAAAAATTTTTGGTCATTTGTAAAAAATATGAGGAATTCTTCCTCTTCTTCGGTTCCTACACTTGTTGTCAATGACACTCCATTTGTTAGCTCTTTAGAGAAAGCTAATCTCTTTGCTATAGGCAGTTCGCCGCCAATTTAACGCTGCCAGTGAGTGTTATGACTCCGCCTGTACTTGAGCGAGTTAGTGATTCTATGGGGCAAATCTTTTTTCGCACTCGTACTGTAGCGAGAGTCCTAAAAGATCTTAACACACACAAATCCGCTGGTCCGGATGGTATCCCCGCTATTGTTCTGAAGAGGTGTTCTTCAACGCTGGCAAAACCACTGCGTAAGCTTTTTCATCTGTCCTACTCCTCAGGTCTCGTTCCGAGCGGATGGAAAACCGCATTTGTCCAGCCTATTCCCAAAAAAGGCGAATCTTCCTCACCGTCTAATTACCAACCGATTGCACTTACGTCCCTTCTTTCCAAGGTCATGGAAACGCTGATTAATTATCAGCTCAAGAAATATCTCGAAAATCAAAAGCTTCTTAATGACCGGCAATACGGCTTTCGTAGCAATAGGTCCACTGGTGATCTCATGGTTCATCTCACCGAATAGTGGAATAAATCTTTACATCGTCTTGGAGAAAGTAAGATTATTGCACTTGATATTTCAAAAGCATTTGATAGGCTCTCTTATCGAAAATGCATGCTTTCGGTTTTCATGAATCCCTCCTTCATTGGATTAGTAATTACCTTTCGATTCGTTCAATACAAGTTGTATTGGATGGATTCAAGTCTGAAAACCACAAAATAAATGCTGGTGTGCCCCAGGGCTCTGTTCTATCTCCAACACTCTTTCTCATTTTTATTAATGATCTCTTGTCTGCAACTTCTAATCAGCGTTACCACTTCTCAAAAAAAAGTGGAAGTAGATTTTAGGAAAAAAGTGAAGTAGATTGACAAAAATGGAAGTAGATTTCAAAAATTAACTTTTTCATATTATTCCACATATTTTTAAATTACATTGTTTCAATAAGAAAATTAAAAAAAAAACTAGAATTATTGAAGCCTTCATATGTATCATATACATAATTCAATATGTTGATGTAACATTTCTTAAATTAATTCTTGGTTGTTGGCAACGAAAACGGAACGATTGGGCTCGTGTTGGTCAAATGAAATGACTTTAGGATGTTTTGATTGCAAAGGACGAGTTCTACAGGAAATAGTTATTGTAATCGTAATACAATTTCAGTACATCAACAAACCAACAAATCAGTGCCGATCTACATCCCACCCGCAGCGCACGCGTCGTGAGAGTCTTGTCCTCATTGTACCTAGTTGTCTACCTTTGTTCATATTTGTTGTCTGTTTAAATTAAAAAAAAAAAATATATAATACTTATAATAAAAACCCAATAAGTAAAAACAAAAAAAATCAATTCTTCAATCATAATTAAAATCAATAATCAAATAATAAAATAAATCCCGCGCCGTGTCAACAATTTCTTTCCAAGTGCAGTGTCCAAAGCCAAACAACAACAAAAAACAATACCTAAAACTAGTGCTCCAACATAAATCAATAATCAATTACGAAACGGCAAAAGTATAATGATAATGATAACACAGTGCAATGGGTAATCCATTCTCTCCCTTCCCTCCATCCCTCACAGTCATATTATCTCAATCGATGTAGACATTGCATACGGTTCTTTTATAGCTATATACAGTGTATACATGGATTGAGTTGATGTGTTTTCGGATAGATTAGTATATGTGATATCTAGTTAACCAGGGGCGGATCAGTATGCAGATTTTCACTAAGGCATAACACTAGTGGAAACCTGTAACTGAAAAGTTCAAATTGGATTCTAGATAAAACATATATTATAGTTAATTGTCCGAATTGTGTTTAATTAGTTTTGAACATTAGAATGTTGGGTGAATTCAGGGTGGATTTTAGCAACATTCGTGGTTTAAGAAAGAACTCCTATGCCACATATGTCCACACTGCATCAAACAGGCCAGCTGTTTTGGCATTGAGTGAAACTCAAATAGGTGAAGATTCTGATCATTCGGAATTCAATCTAAATGGGTATAGCTTAGTGCCATTATTTTTTCCTCATCATGGATTAGCCGTGTATATAAGAAATGATGTTGCATACCAACTTCAGCCACAATATGGTTTGTGCTCTAACACAAACTTTAACTTTATGTGGTTAAAATTCACGGTAAATAAGCACATCATCCACACATGTTTTTTATATCGAAGTCCAAATCTGGACAGAAATTCAACTTTTAACGAATTTGATGCTCTGTCTGACTCCATTCAAAGAATTGTTGCCCATTATCCTCACACTGAAATCGTCATTGCGGGCGATTTCAATGTACACAATTCTTCTTGGCTTCGTTATTCTGGCCAGTCAACACCGGAAGGAAGGTATGTTGAGATCTTTGCTGAGTTAAATCAATTAACTCAGCTTGTCGATGAGCCAACTCGAATCCCTGACGTTGCAGGTCAATCCGCCAACACCCTAGACTTGTTTCTTACCTCTGACCCTAATAAATACACAATCAGTGTATTACCGCCTCTAGGCACATCAGACCATTGTATCGTATCTGCAAAATTCTCATGTCAAAAAAACCCAGTTAAAGAAAAAACTCCTACGAGAACCGTTTGGCAATATGAGAAAGCCAACTGGGACGGTCTCAATGAATTCTTCAGGAACTTTAACTGGTCACTATGCTTCCTCGATAGTGACGTGGATTCCAGCGCAGATATGGTAACAAATTTAATTCTTTGTGGAATGAGAAATTTTATCCCGAATAGGGTGAAATCTATCAAACCCAAAGAGAACTCATGGTTTGATTCGAGCTGTAAAGAGGTTATTAGGTTCAGAGATGTAAGTTTCCGTTGTTATAAAGCCAACCCGACTGAGGAAAACCGGAATAAGTTCAAACAAGCTAGAAAGACCTGTAATGGTCATATTCGACGAACCAAATTTTTGCATGATCAGAAATTAAGGCAAAAAATACTACAATGTCCCAAAGGTAGTAAAAATTTCTGGTCATTTGTAAAAAACGTACGAAACACCACGTCATCCTCGGTTCCAACGCTCGTCCACAATGACACTCTCTATGTAAGCTCGATTGATAAAGCCAATTTGCTTGCAGCACAGTTTGCTGTTAATTCGACGCTATCGGAAAGTGTCATGAGTCCTCCTGTTCTTGAGAGCGTAAACGATTCTATGGGACGAATCTTCTTTCGCACTCGTGCAGTCGCAAGAGTACTGAAAGACCTAGACATACACAAATCCGCTGGCCCGGATAGTATTCCCCCAATTGTTCTGAAGAGGTGTTCTTCAACGCTGGCAAAACCACTGCGTAAGCTTTTCCATCTGTCCTACTCTACAGGTCTCTTCCCGAGTGGATGGAAAACTGCATTTGTTCAGCCTGTCCCTAAAAAAGGCGAATCCTCCTCCCCCTCAAACTATCGTCCAATTGCACTTACGTCCCTTCTTTCCAAGGTCATGGAAACGCTGATTAATTATCAGCTTAAGAAATATCTTGAAGAACGGAAGCTTCTTAATGACCGACAGTATGGCTTTCGTAGCAATAGGTCCACTGGTGATCTCATGGTTCATCTCACCGAACAGTGGAACAAGTCTTTACATCGTTTTGGAGAAAGTAAGATTATTGCACTTGATATTTCAAAAGCATTTGATAGAGTTTGGCACCAAGCTCTCTTATCGAAAATGCGTGCCTTTGGTATTGATGAATCTTTTCTTCGTTGGATTAGAAATTACCTTTCTAACCGTTCAATACAAGTTGTATTGGATGGTTTCAAGTCTGAAACTCATAAAATAAATGCTGGTGTCCCCCAGGGCTCCGTTTTGTCTCCGACTCTCTTCCTTTTATTCATAAATGATCTCTTGTCTGCCACTTCTAATCCATTAAACTGTTTCGCCGACGACAGTACCCTCAGCTTTTCATACTCGTTTTTAGATTCACATCCTTGTCCTTCGGATGTGGAACTTCAACGGCAGCGTATGATAAGCTCATTAAATTCTGATCTTGACAGCATTGTCCAATGGGGAATCAAAAACCGTGTAGAATTTAATGCTTCGAAAACTCAATGCTGTCTCCTGTCATTAAAGCGTAACATACCCCCGATGCCGCTATCTATGAGTGGCACTTGCATCCAGGAAACTAATCAACTGTCAGTACTCGGTATGTGTATCACAGATCACCTTTTATGGAATGATCACATATTCGACATCGCCAAAAATGCTGCTAGGTGCTTAGGATTTCTCCGACGATGCAAGAAATTTTTCACCCCTTCTGATCTGGCTGTAATTTACAAAGCC
The DNA here is from genome assembly GCA_920104205.1 of Eupeodes latifasciatus. Classification (NCBI taxonomy): domain Eukaryota; kingdom Metazoa; phylum Arthropoda; class Insecta; order Diptera; family Syrphidae; genus Eupeodes; species Eupeodes latifasciatus. The sequence continues at coordinate 67,469,938 of OV049925.1, forward strand.
TTCATCCGTCCAAAGCTTGAATATAATTCGCATATCTGGGCAGGTGCCCCTAAAACAAGTTTAAATCTCTTGGATAGAATTCAAAAAAGGGCTTTAAAAATGATAGGCGACAGAACTATAATCGAAACATTTACATCACTAGAACACCGCCGCAATGTTTCATGCCTTTCGTTGTTTTATCGATATTTTTACAAACAATGTTCTGTCGAATTAGCCAGTAGTATTCCACCCCTTAAACTATTCAGCCGTAATACTCGCACTTCTAGGAATGCTCATCAGTTTACCCTTGAGCTCAATTTCGGGCGTACTGTCAAGTATAGAGATTCTTTCTTAAATCGCACATCGAGAATGTGGAATGCTTTGGCCAACTCTGTTTTTCCCTCCCATTTTGATGTTCAGAACTTTAAGACCAATGTGCACCGGTATCTCCTTTTAAATCCTTCTTTATTTTCCTAACGCTCGCACTGTGTTTAAATATAAACATATAAAGGGTACTAATAACCCCTTGAGTGCTTGTGAATTATAAAAAAAAAAAAAAAAAAAAAAAAAAAACCTTTTATTTTTGTTTCTGGACAACTTGAAAATATCTCTCATGTATCCAAAAAAATCTGTTTAAAACTATTTCCTGTATTTTAAGAATTAAAATTTATCTGCAAAAAAATTAGTTTTCAAAAATGAAAATGCCATTTGATTTCTCAAGAAAACCTTAATTTTTTTAAATTTGTATTTGAAAATCGTTTTTGAATTTTAGTTTAAAAATATTTTTGGTATATACATTGTTTTGAACTTATTATTAGACGTCTTGCATTTCAATTTTGTACAAAATGATGACCCATTTTCAAGATATCAAATTTCGAAAAAAAAATAATATTTGTTTTTAAATTAAAAATAAAAACAATGACATTTTTGGCAGAAAAAAAATAGTTTAGTTCTTGAGAAAACTTAAAAACAAAATAACGGTTCCATCTGAGGTACCCTTCCGGAGCAATACAAACATATTCGCATAAAATCGGGGACCCACTTTTTTCGACTTCCTTACCATCGTAATGTCATGTTTGATTAAAATCTCGAATTCGAATTTGTTTACGAATGCAAAACTTGCCATACAGGTCCTATATGTCGAAAATAAAAATGACAAAAGGGTTAAGTTAGAATACATTAGATAAAACGGAACCTCACCGCAAATGCAAATACTCAAGCTATTTTTAATTGTCTAGAAAGTTTTAAGACTACATACAAAAGTGATAAGGAGAAAAAAGGAGTAGATTCAGTCTATTTTTATTAAAATTGAAGTAGGTAGAAACACAGATCTTAAAAATGAATTGGATTTCAATATTTTGATGATGGTGCGAAGTAGGAAGTAGATTTTAAATTTATTTGAAAAAAGAAGTAGATCTACTTCAATTGAAGTAAAGTGGTAACGCAGCTTCTAATCCAATACATTGTTTCGCTGACGATAGTACTCTTAGCTTCTCATATTCGTTTTCAGATTCACATCCCTCTTCTTCGGATGTGGTACTGCAACGAGAAAATATGATAAGCTCATTAAATTCCGACCTAAACAGCATTGCACAATGGGGAATAAGAAACCGCGTGGAATTTAATGCTTCGAAAACCCAATGCTGTCTTGTATCGTTAAAGCGAGATATACCCCCCTTGCCATTATCCATAGATGGCACTTGCATCGAGGAGACTGAACATCTCGATATTCTCGGTATGTGTATCACCAACCACCTGTCGCCAAAAATGCAGCATGATGTTTGGGTTTTCTAAGGCGATGCAAGAAGTTTTTCTCCCCTTCTGATCTGGCTGTTATCTACAAGACTTATATACGTCCAAAGCTTGAGTATAACTCCCATATCTGGGCTGGTTCTCCTGCAACTTACTTAAGCCTCTTGGACAGTATTGAACGTAGAGCATTTAGACTGATTGGTGATATTGCCATCATAAGATCATTTACATCGCTTGAACATCGTCGAAATGTCTCTTGTCTCACCCTCTTTTACCGTTATTTTAATGGTTTATGCTCTAGAGAAATAGCCAGTTGCATTCCTCCCCTTAAACAGTTCAACCGTAATACTCGCGCTTCTAGGAATGCTCATCAATATACCCTCGAGCCCAACATCGGTCGTACTGTCAAGTACAGAGATTCGTTCCTTAGCTGTACTATGCGAATGTGGAATGCCTTGCCACACTCTGTCTTTCCCAGCCATTGCAATATTCAGGAATTCAAAACTAATGTGCACCGACACCTCCTTTCAACCCCTCTCTCCCTTTCCTAGTGCTCACACTGTGTCTACATAATAACTGCTGCAAAATCGGAGCCGGAGTCGTAACTGGAGTCGGAACAGTTGTCGTACGTTTCACAAAAAGTACGCACACAATGTGTCGTATGGCTTTTTGATGTTATTTGGTATATTTGCAGTTTACAACCACATCAAATTTGTCAGAAAATATTTTTTTGTTCACTTTTATTTCTTATTTAAATATTTTTCCACTTTTTTAATGAAAAACTATTAAAAAAAATACAATCACCAAGTTGTTCACTTACAAAATGGAAACGTCACATGTGTCGTACGTCAAAGTTAAAAGTTGGTGAACTCTTCCGACTCCGGCTGCGGCTCCGATTCCAGTTACGTCGCGTTTGTTCGTACATTTGCATTTGCGTACATTGAATACTTTGACAGCTATTCCAGTTACGATTCCGACTCCGGCTCCGACACCATTGTGTTTCAGCAGTAAGGGTAGTTTATCCCTTTGAGTGTGCGCTTATTATAAAAAAAAAAAAACAAATTTGAGAGAAGTTTGAATTATAACTTTCATACCTAATGTCATTTTGTTGGAGCAGCATGAAAAATTTTTAAAATTAATACATATACATATACCCTATAATATATCTTAAATTTAATGAATAGCACAATACAGACAATTCTTGATCTTACTAAAGTTTTTAAGATAGCAATTGAAATAAGTATCTAGGATGCGACCCACACTTAAACTTCCCACCAGTGCCTGTCTTTCGATTTTTCTAAAATTTTAACAAAATATTATTAATATTTACAGCCAAAATCTTTTTAAAATTTTACCAAATGTCAAAAACGTTATTCTTCGATGCTAACAATTCTTTTTTGTTTGGTAACAAAATATTAGAGATATGATAAATATTTTTTTCTATTAATAAAAAAAAAATTAATGTATGTACCTATATAATATAAATTTTAACTGAAGTCCCTAGAACTATTGTTTCGAAAGATATTTGGCGTCAACCTAATTTTTTGATTTTTTTTAAATTGCTATAGTAAGAAAACACCCACTCAATGTATTTGAAAGTCCTTTCTGCATCTTTTAATGTTTTCATCCTTTATTTGAAGTTGATTTCTCTTCTGGTTCTTAAGATATGGCCGACGAAAAAAGTTCTCAAACGGAGGACGGTCGTACAAACGAACATCTGTGCACACGCATTCACGCACACTCAAATATCAGTTTTAAAATCTTTTATTTAGGTTCTTCAGGACCTTTAACGTCGAAATGTCCGCATTTTCGATTCAACAAATCACACCGATTACAATAACTTTCTATGGGAAGTTCATGTATTGCAAACCAAAATCCAAAGTGTGATCTATATAGAATATGTCTAGAAGTAGATTAACGACGCGTTTTATATTGTATCCTAATCAAAACGATTACATCTAAAATATGTATCTATGTATGTACGTAAATCTCCTAAGCGTTTAATCAAACATCAAAACATTCCAAAAGTCACATTTTTCTATGGTTATGGTTCTTTATTATTTTTATTTTATAGACATGTATCCATAAGCCTCAACAGATTAAAAAATGTGGTTTGAAACACAACGGATTTGATTGCATTATGTGTGGCAGAAAATTATAGTTACCATAATCGAAAAAAAAATATAGAAAGAAAATACGGACATGCGCTTTATTTACTCTCGCAGTTTTTATTATTCAAGTTCATCTCAGTTCGGGGGTTGTGAGAAGAAATAAGTGTTTTTTCTTATAAAATAAATTGACAAATAAATACTTTTAATATGTTTAAAATATTATATTATCAATAAAAGTTGACTTAAAGTGTGCATTACTTTTAGTCAGTGAAGATTTTTAACTAAAGACGCATATTAAAACAAACGGTGATGTTCAAACTTTTTGATATGGAATCTGCAAAGGGGCTTTAAGAAGAAAAAAAAATCCGATAAGAAAAAAAGAAATTCTCTTGATGCTTTAAACAATCATAAACCACATCTAAAAGCAAGAATTGTACGAGTTGGTCAAGCATCCTTTTGTGCACCCAGGTATGTAGGTTTTTTCTAATTGATATGGTCTTCGTGTTGATGGCACAGGCACACCCATTTTTATGTTTCACAAAATTTATTTAAACACAGTAGATTCAAACAGTTTGTACACATAAGTTCAGCCTAAATTGCTTTCTCGAAGATGCTAAAAATTATAATTTTACCGAGTCGAAATGTTTTTTCCATTTATCTACATAAAAAAAAAAACAACTTCTGAAAGAAAACATCAAGCGTGATGCATCAATAGAGGCCTATGATGCGATGGTTAAGAAGCAATTTATATTCTATTTTAGCAGAGACTCTTATCATAAACGTTGACAAAATAAAGAAGTCCAATGTGGTGCATGCATGAATATTAACGATTTATTAATTATGTTGACTCAATTGCTGACTGTAACTTCAGGTATCTTAAGAATCAAGGCATTTTTTGCATTTGCACTTTATTGAGATGCTGATGGTTATACCTACTCACCAGACATAAATACAAATAAAAAACGATGTGTTGTTGGGCTAACATGCAATTCATTGGGGATACACACAAGAACCAAGAGCGTTTTTAAGCCTCTATTCAAAGCAAGAAATGTCCTTTGATATTTTTCTTCTTCCTGATTCATAACTCCAAATGAGTGTGGCCTACATCGTTTTAAGGCGAACGTCTACTTAAGACTCCGCAAAACCATATTTTTATTAGTTATGGTTACAACTTCAGTGGAGATAGTTATATAGTTTACCGAAAACCTTTTTTTTTTTTCAAAAAAAGAGAAACTTTTAAAAATAGTTCGATTATACCCCTTATAAGTGTTAAAAAAGTATTAACAATCGACATACTTTTAGCAAAGTGTACTTTTCTGTTTTAATAAATTAAAAACAGTTAAACCAAGAGATTCCTCTTTGATTTCCCTGTTCAGTTGTTGGATACAAAATACAATTTGTTTAATATCTTTCATTTTTTTTTGTAATAGTCATAAATAATTAAACATTGAATTAATAATGAAATTTGTTAGAATACAAACGATGAAAAACCTTGAAATATCTAACCATTTATAAATTTACTAAAACTAATTTCAACTGAATTTCAGCTAAACAATTTGTCCAAAAAATAGTTAATTTAGTTTTTATGAAACTTATATACTCATATCAAAGTAATTCTTAATTGTAGTTTTGCTTTATTGATAATAAAATGCCAATGAGAGACCATTCTTCTAGATACTTTATCGAATTAAATTTATTTTAATTTTCAGTTTATTTGATCATTTATGATCTATTTATTATAGCTGACGGTTTTTTTTTCATCTTGTAAAGCTGCATTTTCAATCTGCCTATTTCAAATTTCAAATAACGTTCTTGTATGTAATGCATAGTCTATTGTTTACTATTATCTTATCATACATATGTGATGAGAACCTTGAGCTAAACTTGAGATCTGAAAAATATTAAACAAATGATATTTAATTAAAAATAGAAGAAAAACAATTATTTTAATTCCTTTTATAGTTCAGCAAAAGCAAAAAAGTTTAAACAAATTAAAGTATAATTTATTATAACGATATTCAAACAAAAAGAAGTTATGAACAAACCTAATTACTATTTTCGAGTGATTTTTTACTTGAAGTGAGTATCTAATCTTAATATTTTAATTTTTTTTACATTTTTATATGGAACTACATATACTATTTTATACAGTTTTTGTTTTAAACTCCGTTAAAATTATTAGATTTTAAGATTGAATCGGAACTAAGATTTCGGTGCTGGATCGACACAAACAAATGGAAACAAATTAGTAAAAACAAAATTAAAAAAAAAATACATTTAATTAGTTCATAAATATCCATGCTGTAGACAAAGTTTTCATTTAATTTTATTAAACTAGTTCAGAGAAAGCAACTTGATTTGGTACTACCTTCGTATATTTAAAAAAAAACCCGAGTAGTTTAAAAATCATTCCATTCTATTTTTGGGTAATGAAAAAAAGTAATAAGAAAATATAGGATTTTCATTGAAATTTACAATTTTCACGAAAAAAAACTAATACATATATTTTCATAAAACACTATTTCAAAGCCTTAAAGCTATCTAATGGATTATCAGGCAATAGAAGAAAATGGTTTTTATAGCTATTACAAAAATAATAAAAAGATTCCTTACTTTTGTCATGGAAAATATATCGTACTGGTGGCCCGTCCCAATTTCGCATGGGTGGACATTATACATTACGCAAATATTAGTGAAAGAACAAAACTAAATATTTCCTTATTATAATTATAATTATACGTATTAGATTAATCTGGACAAATGCCATCGTGAATTTTTCTAGAACTATAAAAGCAAAAAAAAAATTCAAATTCAGATTTTTTACCTTGCATCATCAATTTATGTATTTAAAATTTATAAGTTTCTCTTTCGTGTATTTTTATATTTTATCGAACTAATGTTCGTATGTTTTGAAAAAAATATATGTAATATAGGGTTTTTCAATAAGGGCGGGTATATGATGAAAATGTCAATCGTGGGGTTTGCTGTGTGACCCGTAGCGCCGTCTTGCTGGGACCACATGTCGTCTGGGTCCATATTAGTTATTATCGTTATGTAACGCTCGCTTTTGACGGTGACCGCCTCACTAACGTCGTTTTCAAAAAAGTAAGGACCAATTACGCCACCGCACAGTGCGTCGATCGTATGGGGAAAGTGGACAAAATTCTATTTTCCGTAGTTAAGTTGATTTTTAGTAGCAAAATTATTTTAAATGCAATAATCAATGAGTTTCTCCAAAATTCGTGTCATATTTACGCCCCCTGCCACGCCCACTTCTGAATATCGATTATATCTCAAGATCGACTTGAACAATTTGATTAAAAATTAGGGATTTAATTTTGTAGCTAAGTTTAGAAGCACAAAAAAAGTCATGTCCACCCACTGACACGCCCACTGTTAAAGATTTTGTTACAACATACACTGTCCAAAAATATATTTTTAAAAACTTTAAAACAAAAACAAAAGACAAGAAAAATAAAAACAAAACATAAATATTTCAAACATATACATATGTATGTATGTGTGTATTTATGTGTGTATTTATTTAAATTACAATTATTTAAGAATCCGAGTCAGATTGTTCAATATCTTCAAAACTAGAAGTAAAAAAAAGGCGAAGAGGTATCAATGCCTTCGCTTGTTTGGAGGTATCGAGCAATTTCTTCTTGACATTTCTTACATAATCTCAGCTCTTTTTTCTAAGATTAGAAATTAAAGGATCGGATTGAGAAGCAAGATCGTCAAAATGTTCTGGTTAGTGTTAACACGGGATGACTTTCTTGCGTGACCAAGCCGATTTTTTTGGAATTCTTTACGTGTTGCTTCAAGCGCTTCTTCGGACAGTAAACCAATTGAAATTTCGAAAGACGATATAATGTCTGGCCCATAAATTAAAAGTTTATGCACACTTATTTGCATGTTGTACCAACTGTAAAGCTCTAAATATAATTCCCTTACTTCAGCGAGTAATACAGATAACTGACTTATGTATATCAACAGTTAGTCCTGAAGCCAAAACTCTCAAGACTATTGAAAATTTGTATATAAGCCGTTCATCAATTTCATGTAATTTCCGCTGTTAACTGTGAGTTCTTGAAAAATCTCCTTGCTGTATTGCCATCATTTGTCGAACCGAAACCAGACTTAGGCTTGTCGATATTAAGACACAACTGTGTTTTTAACATGGTTTGAATTTTTTTTTTTTTCATCAAACACTTTCTTGTTTTCGGAGTCTTTTTCAACTCGACAAGCATTCGAAGCACTGAATGAAGAGTGAATAAACCAAATCGGAAATTTTCTTCAATTACTGGTTTTTCATGCGCTTGCACCAAATTCATTTCCTTAGGAGTTGCTCCACAAAGAAAAAATTTTGATGCACAATTGGTGTTTGATAAAATGTTACATACGCTCCCATCGACCATTGCAAATATCAACTTAAATGAAATGTTTAAACTTTAGCCGTTTTTGGTTATGGTCTTGGGAGTGGGTTGTTCTATAAAAAGGAAAAAAAAATAAAATATCTTTGCTATATGTTTCCTCATTTCTTACAAGTTCTGGACATTTCTTAATGATTATGAACTTAATCGGACGGCAAAACATAGTAGAAGAACATCTAAGATTTTTCCATAACTCAACACCGGTAGTTTCTTCAACCAATTTTAAAGGTGATAATGCTATCAAATAAAGATACTCATCCGTGTTTTTCGAATCGGAAAAAACTTGTTTATATTGGCTATGACCGGAACTTCCGTCAAAGCCCCATTTAGATGTGAGAATGGCATGTGTGTCGCCCTTTACTTCAGAAATGTCGGCAATACTTTCAACAGTTTTTTCGAGAAGTTCCTGAAGGTCAACAGAGGCAGTGGTTTCCGAAACTTCTCTTTTTTTCGGAAGCATTTGCTTTTTGAAATTTCTCAACTTACTATATAAACTAGGAAATAAATCCTTATGAAAATCTTTAACTACAGGTCTCAATATATTATATTTTTTTCGGAAAGATCAAGATCTAAGTATAGTGCTAACATATCTTTAAGTGGTAATGTTTTTTTCCATCTTACAAGAATCAACTCCAATACCAGAGGATTGTTCGGAAACTTCCGCAGTGAATCTCAGCTCTTCAGATGAATTGGAGACTAAAAGATTCACAATTCTTCTTTTTTTCATCTTTATTGACGCATCTTAAAATGGAGCTTGAGGTCTGCCCGACTAGTTTATGGTCCATCATTAGACGATGTACTCTGTAAGTGATTTAAAATGCTGACAGGAAGTGTAAAATTGTTATTAAACCAAGCCTCGTGTCGCTTCTTGAAAAGAGTATGATTCCTTGAACATAGCTTCCATTTCCGTTCCAAGTTTCTATCAAAGTTTTTAATAATGGACCTTAAATTATTTTTTATTGTAACGGGACAATTATTTACTCTTAAGTCAGTCAAAATTGAAGTTAAAATATTTTCAATTCTCGATTTTTTAACGAAAGAAATCCATTTTTCATACATTTGTTAATTTTTAATGGTTGGACTTTGACATTCAAAAAGTTGAATATTTTAAAGGTTAGCAAAGATTAGCAAAAAGCTTTTGCATTTTTGCAAAGAAGAATAATAGGACAATGCAATGACACTAAACATTCTGCTACAGCTTGCTACAGTCTTTTTAAAAGCTTAACCAAAGTGAAAAAATGCCTTAAAAATAACCTTTTTTTCAATAATTCATCTAACTTACAAATTATTTCAAAAACCAAATATAATTAGTCATACCAGCTCTAAATGAATCCATTATTAATAACCACTGTCCAAAAAAAATTGTCTTCTATTACTTTTCTTTCACCAGCTAAATCACTTTGCACAAAATCGCGTTTCACAACAAGACTGACTATAATTACCTTATTATGTCTTAAATAAGTCCGCTAATCTATCATATAAAAAAGCAAACAACAAAAAAACTATAATTAATAGTTATTCAACATGTGCTAGACCCGAATCAAAGCCTAGTAGAACAAAATTGCATTTTTTATTTTTTTATTTTTGTCCACTGGTCAACGCACTGTGCACCGGCCCAAAATAAACAGCAAACGGTAACTTTTTGAGGATGCATTATCACCTGCTGAACCTCACGTGGGTTGGTGTCGTCCCATATGCAATTTTGCTTGTTCATCCAAAAATGCGCCTCGTCAGTTAAGATGATTTTTTGGCCAAAATTGGGGTCCTCTTCCAAACGATTCAAAGTCCAGTTAGCGAACAAACGGCGTTATCTATGGTCATGAACTTTGAGCTCATGAGTCAGTTGGATTTTGTACGGGTGTAGGCCCAAGTCCCGACGCAAAATTCGCCAAGTTGAGGTCTGCGAAAGGCTGATGGCGCCAAAATCTACCCGATCCAATTTAAAAACCCTATATGTATATAGCTTATAATCAATCGACAACAAAATTTAGCACAGAATGAAATCATTTTGAAGTCAATACTTCATTTATTCACGAGATATCGAGAATCGAACATTAATTTTTACCTATTTTACTATTTTTTGTAGATTTTCCACACATCTCTCTAAGAATATTTTATTTAGATTCTAGGGACCTTAAAACGTCGAGAAATGTCAAAATTTGCAATTCGACAAATTGGACCGATTACAATAACTTCCTATGGGAAGTTAAAATTCAGATTTTGTATCTTGTGTCAATAGTTTATGTGTTTAAAATGTATGAGTTTATACTATGCAGTTTCTCTTTTGTGTCGTTTTCTATTATGTCGAGCCATTTTTCGTAAGTTTTGAAAGGAACATATCTAGTTTATAAATAATCGGCCGAAACAGTAAAAATACTTACATAAATCACTTGTTTTTGGTACAAAAATAGTTAGAGAAATTCTAAACATTTTCAACATCAATTAATAGCAATACATGGACTGGACGGACCAACAAATCATTGGACTATACTTAAGACAGTTTAAGTTTATCTAGTTGCAAAACTCACGAATAATATATTTAAACTTGCAAAATTTATTTTTGGATATTTTTACGAAATTTTGTTAGAGAAGTTTCCCAGATTTTTCAATGAAGAATTTAAAAAAATCTGGATTAATTTCTTGGGTTGGTGATATTATCCCTCAAGATATAATCCCCAAAGGAAAATCCCCTAATCCATAATCCCCAAAACGAAATCCCCAGCAGCAAAATTCCCAAAGAGAAAATACCCAGGGCGAAAATCCCCAAGTGAATATCCCCAAAACAATTATGTTCAAGTAGTGAATCATGCGATTAAATCGCGCGCGCAATTTAATCGCATGATTCACTACTTGAACATAATTGTTTTGAATATATTAAATTTCATTTATAATGCATGAAATGCAAGCAAAAGATTTGGAAACAATAACAGACTGAGAAGTGCATGCCTTCATAGTGATTTTTTGTTTACAAACTGTTTATCATTAGCTCCGTTCGCGTATATCTGCACTAAAATTTGTAAAAAGAAATATTTTAAAGAGTGGGGGTAAAATTCTCTCACCAAAAAAAAAAACTACAAAAAAGTAAGCGAAGGGGAAAACAACAAATTTTTCACACAATATTACTGTCTTGTTGCTGTTCTTTGAAAATTTGTTTTTAAATTTTATAACTGACAGCAAAAGCGAGCAATTTATTTAATTTATTTGAATATCTATCAAATTTGAAATTTTCACAAATCAGCCCAAAGAAATTTCTTGGGCTAAAATTCGCAGGTTGGGGAAATATTTTACTCTCTCGTGAGCGCTCTCTTTTACGAAAAACTACGAAATTTTTGAGTACGCGAACAGGATTTGGTTAAATTTCGTATTTTTTAGTAAAATTGGACTGTTTTAGGAGGGTACGCGAACGGACCTATTATCATTTATAAACATCACAATAAGATAATTTCATAAGAGTTTTTCGAAAAACTGCATGCATAAATGAAGATATGCACGGATACTGGGGATTTGGAGATTTCGTGGGGATTTTGGCAAAATAAATTATTTAGTTGGGGATTTTGTCCATTTGTCTTATGTCTCTGGGGATATTATCAAAATGGATTAAATTTGTTTGGTGATATTATCCCGTGGGGATTCTTTTTTTTGGGGATTCAATACGACACCCTAATTTCTTCTATTGCGATTTTCCGGAATGTTGTAGATTTTTTATATAAAAATAATTGAAGCGAATTGTATTCTTAAAAAAAATCAAGATGACTATTATCTTTTATTTTTTGGGAGATAAATATATGGAGCTCAAAATACAACATTCTAATATTTAAAAAATGTAATACATAATTGCAACTAATACATGTTTATATATTGTCTTTATAAATTTTTTCTTTTTCCATTTCAGTTATATAAATTCGAAGTTACAGAGAAATTTCATAAGATTGAAACCTTTAAATAATATTTAACATAAAAGAACATACAAAAACATATGACCTTAAAATCAGATTTAATGGAAAACAGAAAGACAAAAGCCGTAAAAATGAAATCAAAAAACAAAAGTCATACACCGAATTTAAAAATATACTTCCATTTTTTGTTTTCTACGTAAGCTTGTGGTCTCAAAACTACACATCGTATGTTAGGAATAAATTTAGATTAATTAACATTAAGCTCAGAAGAAAAAGTTGTGAGCATCGTAATAAAAATTCAACAACACATTCTGTGATCTATTATTGCGTCACAGACAATGTATTATTAATGTTAAAATATTACAGAAGCCAAATATATAAATTACTACTCAAATTATATCATGTTTCAATAAGGAACAGAAAAGTTTTTTCTATTGAACGCAATGTAATTTCATTACGAAACTATTTTAAAAGTGAAAGGAGTAATATTAATGTAAAGTTACATTTCTTTATAAATGTAATATTAAACAAATTCATGAGTTTTTGGAGATATAATCAAAATCGATCAACAGTTGATAGTTTAATAACTAAAAGTACAAATCGAGCAAAAACATCAGAATCTAAATTAATACTTTTCCGAATAATTGTTTTGTTGGTTTCGGCGACAGCTTTAACTCAAGTCTCTACTATTACCACATCATTGCATACGAATTCTAAGTACGGAGCTAATACGATCAAAACTAAATATGGATTGCTGAGAGGAATTGTTGTGAGGTCCTCACCATTGGTTGAAGCATTTCTTGGAATACCATATGCATCGCCACCAGTCGGAAGCTTAAGGCAAGTATTATTATTAATATTTTGGTATAGGGAATCATGAAATATTTCATTCTCAATATTCGATGCCTTATATTGTTTATCGAAACACTTTACCAGATTTTAAACGGTTTCCAGAAATAGTTATTTAAGTCTATAAGATGAATTCATTATCATTATCATTATCATTATCATTATAAACTCTTTATTAAAACTAATTCAATTCCAGCCCAACCAAATTCTACTAGAAATTTCTAATATATTATAATATATGCGATATTTACTCCTGAATTGTTTATATCTTGTCAGGGCCAGTAGGTTTAGTGTAAATCCTTATTTGAAATTAGTGCCTTCAGCTAACTTTAGGTACTTTACCCAATAAAAAAATCTACTTGAAGGTGTACATGTGTACATAGATATTTTGAGAATTAAATACCTAATTCAACCGATAGAATTCATTTAAAAGCTTATTTCGTGTTTGTTTGTTTATTTTACTCCACATATATATGTACATCAAAAAAGGTTTATGCCTCCAATCACACCCTCGCCATGGAAAAATGTACGGAATGCTGACAGATTTTCACCTGTATGTCCTCAAATAGTTCCAATGCCGCCAAACGGCCCCGAAGCCCTGCTTGAAGTTCCACGAGCTCGTCTAGTGCAGTTTCGTCGACTTTTGCCACTGCTTGGTAATCAATCTGAAGATTGTTTGTATTTGAATATTTACGCTCCAATAAGATCCTCTCTACCAAATAACAATCATCAAACTTGTAAGCAAGCACATTTTATTCAAAAATTAAACTTTATCAATTTATGCATCAATGAATCTTTATTTTAAATATTAATGATTTTTTAAATTAAAAGATATTAAAGCGAATGGCTTCAATTCCGTAGTGCATTGCAGTGTGTATATTATCGACTGCAAGCATATCGGGAGTGAAGCTGTTAGGGCTTAAAATTCAACTAATTTCATCGACCTTTATTCGAGTGTAGTCATAATCGTATACGTATACGAGTACATGTAGTTTTTATACAATTTCTCATAATATGGTTTTTTAATTTCAAGACTCTAAACTGCAGCAAACTGCCGATGCCGATACTGCTAAATTATCAACCATTTTATACATTCATGGTGAATCATATGAGTGGAACTCAGGGAACCCATACGATGGCTCAGAGCTTGCTGCCCACGGAAATGTTATAGTAGTAACAATAAATTTTCGTCTTGGAATTTTGGGATTCTTGAAAACCGGCGGAAAAGAGAGTGCTCAAGGTAACTTTGGATTAATGGATTTAGTAGCTGGTTTGCATTGGTTAAAGGAGAATCTACCAGCTTTTGGCGGGGATCCGAATAAAATAACAATAATGGGTCATGGAACTGGTGCTGCCTTAGCTAATATTTTATTAGTTTCACCAGTATCAAGTGGTATAATTCCTTAATTTTTCAATGGAAATCTCAAAAACCTTAAAATTCACATGGGTTGATACATTTTTGTAGATCTAATAAAAAGAGCAATGCTTGCAAGTGGATCAGCGCTTTCACCATGGGCAATACAAAAATTTCCACTCTTGGTCAAAAGACGAGTTGCTGAGCAAACAGGATGCCATGGTGATCTTCTTATAGATGATCTTGCTCCTTGTTTACGCACAAAGAAATTAGCGGAATTACTTGCTGTCAAAATTGATTATCCGAGGTAATTTTTGTATATTTTTATTTTCAATTAAAAGTCTAACATACATACATACATACATATATAACTGTATTTTTGATTACGATAAGGTTTCTCGCTGGTTTTGCGCCTTTTGTAGATGGAACAGTAATATCATTGAATAGAGATGTATTAAAAACTTTAAAACTACCATCAGAATCTGCAATTTTAAGGTAAATATTTTTAAGTATATAATTTTTTCGTCTTGGGAAACGAAAACATTAATTTGCCAAATTATTCATATAAAATTATTCCAATCAGCAACCTAATATTTTTTATAAATTGAGCTCAATGTGCTTGCTATCTTGTCTCTAAGATCGCATAGAAGCTTGATAATCGATGTTATATCCGGGCACTGTCTAATAGGAAAGCAGGCCACGCGGCTAGGCGTATTCTCAAATGACTTTTGCACAAGCTTTATGCCCTGCTCTAGCTCAAAAACACAAGACCTACCTAGAAGAATTCTTTTATAACGATCTAAGCGATCTCAATCATATTAAAACTAACAGTCTTCCACGTTTGGAAAGGAACTCAAACTGGTTTCATTGAGCTCAGAAGAAAGCTTCGAGATTCAAGTGGTATCACAATGGTCCAATAAACTGGCCTAAATGTGTCCTACTCCATCCCTTACATTCACTTTAATCTAACCTAACCTGAGTTTGAATTTCGAAAAATGAGAAATGTATTTCTGTTAAACCAAATATTTTTTTGTTTAATTAAGTTTAAATAATTTAATTTGTGAATACAATCATTTTTACACCTTTGTACATACTTTTGCAGTGCATCAGGAATTGAGTTTGCAAATTTTCCAAAACAGGACCTTATATTTGCTTTAACCACAGTAGAGTCTTATTTGGATTTAAGTGCGCAGGATCTAGAATTTGGTTTAAATGAAACAAGAAAAGATCGTATTCTCAGGACATATGTTAGAAATGTATTTCGTTATCACTTGAACGAGATTTTTGCTGTTTTAAAGGTAAGTAGACTTATGAAGTTGTTTGTTTTGAATTGTGGTATTATTATTTAATATTTTTCATTTAATTCACTGTTACTTGGAATAATAACTTTTGATGGTAGGCATGTTCATGACAATAAAACCTCAGAAATCTTACATTCAATTTTTATATTTTATTTTAATACTCAAGCTCAAGTTTAAATTAATGGTCTTATTCAATCGACATGCATTGTCATAGGGTCAAATGTTCCAGACTTCAATTAATTTTTTAACAGTACCTATTTACATATTTAATACATTTATAATGAATTTAAGATTTAATTTTTAACACTCTTGTAATTTTTATAAAAGTAAATATTAATCTTATTCTCATAAACCATCCGCAACTTTAAGTACAACTATTATATATGTAGATACATATGTATAAAACATTGACCTAGCAAAATTACAAGGAGTGATTTTTAAGAGCTTCAAACGTACGTCCATATTAGAAATAAAAAATGCAAAATTAAATAAAATGCATAAACTCTTTATTTGTATCAATAATGTTTGAATGATTTAATACTAAGGGTCCATCTGCTTAGTTCAATGTAAGCATGCTCTTTTTAACATTTCGGACGATATCTCAAGAATAAATGCTTCACCTACTAGCAGAGCTCCAATCGTAACGGGTTTGTTGCTATAGACATGAGCCTTAGCATAGCTTAACAAAAATAGTCTAGAGGCGTTATATGGCATGATATAGGTGGCTGCCCCAAACGTGAAATAAACTGTTCATTGCCTATCCATTGATCCATTGTAACGCGTGCTGAGTGGCAAGTGGCACCGTCTTGTTGCAACACATGTCATGCAAGTCAAGCTCTTCCACTTTCCCCAAAAGAAAATATGTTATCAGCGGAGGGTAGCGCTCACTATTTATAGTAACGTTGCGATTCGTTTTATCTTTGAAGAAATACGGCCCCATGATTTCGTCAGCACATGACCCACACCAAACAGTGACTTTTTCTGGATACATTGGAAACTCTTGCAATGCTACTGGCTGCAATTCACTCCAAATACGGCAATTCCGCTGGTTCACGCATCCAATAAAAACAATCAGAGCTTCATTGTCAAACACAATTTTTCGATAAAAAAGCGCACGTATTTTGATAATAAAACTCAATAACTTAGCGTTGTTCATTTGTTAGACAATTCGTGGTTGAATGATAGACCAAACTGAAGATGTTTGTGTGCAAGATATAATAAGGACATAGTCAATATCACTTTTCTTCTAATTTTAGTTTCTTGAAACAAAAATTATCTATTGCATATATTTTTTGATATTAGCAACTATGAAAACGTAATTTTTCATAATACAAAATAATCCTGCAGTCAATATCAATTTTCAAACTATAATTTAGTAAAACTGATAAATGTTTTTAAATTGCACAATTCAAAACCCGCAAAAAGAATTTTTCCAGAAAATATTTTATGTTATTCATTATAATTTTTGAACAATACGTTTTATTTAAATTATTTAAATTCGACCAAACAAAGAAAGTAGGTGGGCCTAGTACACTTATGGCCAATTACAATAACTTCCATACAGCAATCTCCTTTTATAATTCCTTAATTCACTAAAATCAGGTGTCTAAGCTTTATTAATGCCGATATTATATATAAAATAAATAATAAATTACTTCACATTACAGAATGAATATACCGACTGGGAAAAAGCAATTCGTAATCCATTGAGTTCTAGAGATGCGACATTGTCGTTTTTGAGTGACGGACACACTGCATCGCATTTAATCAAAATCGGATACATGCACAATTTATGTGGTGGAAAAAGTTACTTCCTACATTTTAAGCATAAAACTGAAGAGGAGGAATATCCAATGGTACATATTTTAAATTAACATTATAAAACTATTCAAAATTGACGAACCTAAATATTATTTTGGGTATAGAGATCGGGTTCAGTACGAGGTGAAGATGTTCCTTTTTGGTTTGGTCTTCCGGTTTCTCCACTTTTTCCACAAAATTACTCCACTCAAGAGAGAAATTTAAGTTTAATCATGGTCAAGCATCTGTCTAATTTTGTGAAAACGGGGTACGAGTATGATTGTTGTGAATAATAATTAAATCTAATTTTTATCTCTGCGTAGGGATCCAAACAATTCAAGTGATTCTGTTAGTGAGGATATAACATCCGATGAAAATGAAAGCTCAAGCCATTCCCTTAGAAAACGTTCAAATATTGATAAACATTTAGAAATCAATAATACTGCCTTGTCAAAAACTTTCGGCCACGACGAAAGGTCTTCAACTGTATCTTCAAATATGAATTCAATTGAATACGAGCATAAAATATTGAGGAGGAAACGATCAAACTTGCAGTACGGCCATATGAAATTCAAAAGAAATATGGGTAAAGAAGCTATTTTTCGAAATGCCAAAACAAACAGAAAGCACTTGAACCCTATGACTGATATGCTTAATGATGAAATGGTGAAAAAATTTCACGGTGGTTCAGAATCTTTGCCTTTTTGGGAGGCGTATGACTCAGTTAATCAACTTTATTTGGAACTAGGTAAGAAATTATGGTAAATTGTGTTTTCAGCTGAAATAGTTTTAAAGGAATAAGTTCGATGGAAATGAGATTTATATCATCACGACTATAAAAGGACACGGTTAATATGTAATTTCTTTCTTATTTAAAAATATTTGTTTGTTTCTTTTCCAGGGAACGATGCTGGGCTTCATAGCCATTATAGAGGTCATAAACTTTCAATGTGGCTTAATTTAATACCTCAACTTCATAAGCATACTAGAATCAATGAAATGCCTCTAAGGCATCACCAATTTATGGATGATAATGCGCAGTTGTTTGATGGTAAGAAAATTTATCTTTTAAATAGTTTTTGAAACTCAAAAGATTTCTTCTTTTCCTGCAGGAGTTGTGCGGCCTTATTTACAAACTATGCCTTCGGATGATGATGGGCAATTTTCTATAAAAACACTCAGAAGCATGAGAAACTCAGCAAAAGTAGCTGTTCAATCAGCTGCAAGTAGCTTCCAACAGGAAGAATTTATCACAGGTATTTAATACTTTGCTCTAAAACAAAAGAGAAATGGGTGATACAATTTGTTCTAGTTTACATTCCAAATTATTCTTATATTACCAATTTAATTAAAATAACTGGAATATTAACTCTTTAACAAACAACATGTTTTATTTTACATTCCAGATTGTGGTATTAACACAACTCAATTCGACAATGTCGTTTTCCACACAACATTCGTAAACAACTCAAATTCTTCCGAAAATTTGCCAAACGTTTTGGGAAACCTTGAAGTTTTGCGTAGGCTGACAGGAAAACAGCTTCAAAGTTATACCGCCGCTTTTATGGCAACAGTTGCAGTTGGCTGTTTTCTCCTCGTTTTGAATGTAATAATATTTGCTGGAATATACCATCAACGAGAAAAAAGAGCCAAAGACAACAAGAAAAAGGAACAGCTCGAAGAGAACGAAATTTTTCTTAACATACCTACAAAAAGCGCACTCAGTATTGATTGCCCTCAGACGGAAACGGAAAAATTGCCATCTCCCGGAAGTAATTTCTTTGATCAAAATACGATACAGTCATCTGAAAAGGATCATCATGTTGACACAGAAGATAAAATGTTCGGAGAAATGGGTTGGGTCTGTAGTACAACCACACTTGATCTTCTTAACATAAGATCATCTAGGGACAATTTGAATACAAGCGCGTGTTCGGCAGCTCACGATAATACGCCGTTTAAACATGACAGCCATGACGCTTTGATGCAAACAAACCATCCTAGTCCAAAAAACGAGATGTCATATCAAGAAATCAACGATCCTGTTGGTTCAAAAAGTGAAGCAAAAGCCTTCGACAGTAATAATCCAAAGGTATTATCCAATCCCCCCACTTCAAAACCTAATCATCCAAATCAGGGCGGTATTCTTAGAATTGCTGGAGGAACTTCAACGAATTCTGGAAATAAAAAACGTGTATACATTCAAGAAATTTCTGTGTAGTACTTATGTATATGTATGTATGTGAATCTTTATTTAACTTCTTCTTCTATGAATTTCTATATAATCAAAGGCAAAAATAAACGCCCACCTAGTATCTTCGCTGTATTGCTCAATTGACTGCATGTACTCATAAGATTTTTTTTAATGTGAAAGTGTTATCAGCTGTTAAATAAAAATATTATATAAAATAATTAAAGTCATCTTTTTATTGTAACATAAAGTTGTTAAAAATATGTCCTTTTCATTAACCAGGTGTTTCTTGCAAGGTTGGTCTTCTTGTATATAGATACCATTTATCTATTTTCTTATTGGATTTAAAAAAGTTCTCAAAAGCTCATGAATATCTGAAAGCAGGAATTTCATACTTTTCCTGCATATGCTTAAATCCCTAAAATACTTGGAAAAAAGGGATGAACTATACCTTTAGATAAAACTGATATTAATTTGCTGAACAATGTTTAATTAGAAATTATTCAGTTATTGTAAACTTACTCTCAAAATTGAGCGTACACCAACAACTGTTTTGAATGATTAAATTAATTTTTTTTGTAATTGTTTTTTCCAATTTCCCTTTATTTAATATTTTATGCTACATAAACAAGAAAATAAACTGTAAAGTCAATTACAAAAAATAGGCTGGAATGCGACCCACATTCATGAAATAATTTTATTTCATCTATTTTTGATAACGAGATTTTTAGTTGAAAATCAATTCTTACCAATTCTTATTTCCTATATACATATATAAACAAATACAAATTGAATTTTTCTTATAAAATTTAGCATAGAATGAAATTATTTTGAAGTCAATACCTTAATTTATTCACGAGATATCGAGAATCGAACATCAATTTTTACCTATTATTTTTTGGTTTTAATTTTTATGAAAAAACTGACAGTCGGTTTTTATAAATGTTTTTTCTTTATCGAATTTTTCAAAATTGTATTAGTTTGGTATCACGTTACAATACGAGTATACAACATAAAATTTAATTCAAGTCTTTAGCATTATTGGTTCGTTGCATATTTTGGGTTCAAATTGCTATAATAAAAAAAAAACAACCACTCAATTTGTTTGATAGTCCTTTCTGCAGCATACTGCATTATTATCTCTATAACAAAATTTGTCTGAAGTCGAGATCTCTATTGGTTCTTGAGCTATGGACGACGAACAAAATT
Source organism: Eupeodes latifasciatus (assembly GCA_920104205.1). Lineage (NCBI taxonomy): Eukaryota > Metazoa > Arthropoda > Insecta > Diptera > Syrphidae > Eupeodes > Eupeodes latifasciatus. The sequence goes on from OV049925.1 coordinate 67,490,816, forward strand.
TTCAATTTTACAAATCGGACTTCCTATGGGAAGTTAATAAAGTAACAACCAAAAAAACTAAAACAAATCTTCAAATGCATGGGACAAAATTAAGCCTACACTTTAAGATTACAGTGAGAAGAAATGTGAAGGTGTGGTGAAATTCGAAGATTAATATTTTGTTGGGCCACCTTTAGCCATTATCACAGCCTGTAATCGGCGTGGCATAGATTTGACATAGTTTTTTTTTTGTGAAAGACAGGGGTGTTATTCTCCCAAATTTTAGTGATGTTCGCTTTCATTTGATTTGTGTTGCGTGGGTTGCAGTTCGCTAGTCCTCGCTTTACTAAAGTTTAACGTAGGGTTGGTTTCTGGTATTACAAAGAAACCATTTCTTCACAACAAATTATGGATGTTTAGGATCGTAGTATGTAAGTTCAGTTTTTCTGCGATTGACGTATACTTCTTTCAAGAACATCCATTTCCATTTGTCTATAATTGTGTCCAATATTATGACATTACCTTCTCCATGTTTAAAAATGGCACCCAAATTCTCTTTCTTGAATTTGCTTTCCATCAGACCCAAATAGTTAGTTTAAGTATATTTAAAAAAAATAAGAATAAAAACGTCGCCTTTTAAATATTAAAAGTAAAGAACTATTTATGTTATTCTGAGTTTATCGTTCTTAAACCCCTGCTACCACTTTCAAGTTTTCACATTATTCTGCAATAGTGACTTTGTCCGTCATTTATGAACATGGGATATAAATGACGTGATGTTTTGACAATGAAGTACAATTAAAAATTAAAATAATTTAATTAATACCTACACAAATTCGCGAATCAACAAACAAGCTAATTTTTCCAATAATGTTTAAAAATCGAGGGACTTTGTGAAGTTAAATAAATATCCGTGTAAGTTTTTTAAGTGATTAATTTCCAACACTTAAAAGTTATTATACCCATGTTTTAGATACTTCGAATAATTTTTTAAAAGCTCAAAACACAAAACTGTGTTTGTTTCACTGCATAACTTGTTTCTAATACAAGTCCTTTCGAAATTGAAACAAATCAAACCCAACTTCAAAAAACTTAAAAATAAGGCAATTTAAAACTTTTGAATCGAGATTTGCATTGTTAAAAAAATCTATACCTGGTTTGGAATCATCTTTAGTGATTTTAACATTTTTTACAGCGAAATTATGGTTTTATTGTGGGATAATTAAAAATGAAGAAAAAGGTGAACTATGATCAAAATCGATTTTTTTAAGAACTGAACAGTTTTCAGATGATACTTTCGTTATATGTATGTATGTTTGACTAAAAAACCACGACAATTATGTAGCATTGTAACAAGTTCGTTAGAAAGTTATCATTATGGTTGCAAAAGACAATTATTACGAGTATATTTGAATAAATGTAAGTTGTTCTCAATCAAATCGCAATGAGACTCCCTATTCCACACTCAAACCAAGATGTCCAAATGACTCATTAAGCTTTCTAATGCAACAAAAATCTTTCTTTAAAATGTTGAAGAATTACAATTTTTTAAATATAGCCTAACATGAAAGAAGTTGTAACAATATCAACCTAAATTAACAATAATGGAATCGGGTTTTATAAAACAAATAATAAAGACAGATTTTCTTAATATAATTTTAATTCTATAATTACATATGTATATATAGTATATACACATACATACATACATATGTAAATATTTAAGGAATACAGGTTGGAGAGGGCTTATTGTGGGTCTCTTGTTTTTTTCCAGAATATCATATACAAGGTATAAAACAAAGTTACCTATGTATGTTTTAGATAGTTTATGTAGCCATTGATATAAGTTATGAATTAATTCAGTTATTTATTAAAAGTGTATGTTGGATTTGACAAACTTATATTCGTCTGAGTATTATCAGATGTTGTTTTGTCTTCAGGTATTTCTGGGTCTTCTCTTTCTTCTTCTTCATCAATAATACTGATATCACGAAGTGAAGGTCTATGACTACGACGCCAGCCTAGAATTACATCAAATAAATTATAAAAATTACATTTTTTGAAGTAATCATCACTATATGTACCTTCTGATATTTTTGGTTGCTTGGTTTTTGTAAGAAGTTTTGTACCACTAATTGAAATTAGAATGGCACCAAGGGGGGCTGTCAAAAGAATACTGAGCACAGAAATTGTTTGCACTATTTCTGCATAATGTCTCTCCTCATTGCTTGATTCGCTGGTCAAGTGCTTCATTGCAACTGGTCCCAAAGCAGCCTGGACGGTAGCCTTAGACATCCACGATAAGGCAACAAAGATCTTCTCCTTTAAATTTAACTTATCGCCAAATGCAATTCCTGCGGTACAAATAATACGTAAAATTACACCAGCAACTAAACATGCAATGCCAACAGATACGATGTCTGGATCAAGTTCTGAAATCTGAGAAAAAATTATATAAGTAAGGTTATTATCACTTTCTTTAAAAGTTAAATAAATTTACCTTAACGGTTGAACCAGTGATACCAAATAAAATTGGTTCGAAAATCATCCAAAATATTTCAAAAGCCGTCGAAACAGGATTGTCTTCAATTTCCCATCCCTGCTTGCACCAAAATAAGTTCGAAACAAATGCTGCAAACACTACAGCGAGAGGTCCTGCGCCTTCATAGCCAATAACCTCACTTCCGAATATCGAAAAGAGTCCTCCAGTGAAAAGCAAAATAGTTCTCAATGGCACCACATATGGATCGCCCTTTTCAGGAAACAATCGCGACATGTACCCCCAGGCAATCCCAAAGCCAAGTCCACCAAAAATACAAACAGGCGCTTGTGAAATTTGATAGCCCATTCCTTTGTCGGAAAACATAATGCTGCTGATAATACCAAATACGGCCACAGATAATGCATCATCGATGCCAGCAACAGCTATTATAAGAGTTGGAATACCCTTTGCTACACCATAACCTTTTGTTCTCAGCCTAAATAGACAGGGCACTACAACGGCGGGTGATACAGCAGCAATTATTGATCCAAGTAAAAAAGCCCAAATCCAGGGTATGTTCAGCAAGTAGTGGCTCATAACAGCTACTACACATGCCTCAACGGTCCATGGTATAACTCCAAGCTTAAGAATAGTTTTCCAAACTTTTTTGAAAGCATCAGGTTCCATTTCGAGTCCAGCTCGAATAAGTATGATCGTAAGAGCAAATTTGCGTAGAATTGATGTTACTTGAGCGAAATCACCATCAAAATCTACCCACCCAACATTCTAAAATAAAAGTAAAAAAAAAAAGAAAATATTTTTAAAATAAAAAACTAAAATTTTAAATCTTTCAAAATAGGTTTACGATGAAAAAATTAACATAAATGACAAATCCATTAATCTCAATGATTTTGGATTAATTATAAAATTATACACGTTTAATAATGTCGTTGCCAATTTAGTTTTTTAACCATTAACTTTCTCTATATACAAGTTTTTTTTTCTGAAAAACTTCTAAATAAGAATTTGTGTATTCCCTGTATACTGTTTAAAATCTATTGGTTAAATCTTTACGGTAATCTTAAGTTAAAAAGGATATTTAGAAAACACAATAGAAAATTGGTTTGTTAAATAGCTTTTCAATAGCATGTCACAACTTAATATACAACTACATTCTACATTTCACTTTCACTCGAAATGAAATTGAAATCGATTCGAAACATAAAAGTTCTTATGATTTGGTGGTGGGAAAATGCACTTGAAAAAGATTGAAATGCGTTCCGCAATCATAAGTATTTTTGTTATCACTCCACTCCCAAAATTAGCTGGTGGTTCTAGGTCAGTTTTCTAGAATATCAATACAATCATTATTATTTAAATATTTTTTTTTTTAATTTTACTGACATTAAATCAAATTAACAAATTAAATCAAAACTTTAAACTCTGCAAACTTGTTTTGAAGAAAATTAATTGTATGGACGTAAAACTTTAATAAGTGTTTCCAGTACTTTTGCAACATAATATATACATAATAATAATTACTTTAAGAAACATCAAAAGTTTAAGTACCTGAAACAGTAATCCCACTAAAAGCATACCAATCAATCTTGGAAGTGTTGTTAAGGAAATAAGCCACCCTCCAAAGTTTGCGGCAACTGTAAGAACGACCAGTCCAAACAGCTGTCCTCCTGGAGCTGCAGAATCACCTATTATAACATAGGCAGTGCACCATATCAATATTCCTAAATGATCATAGAAAAAACACACACATGTAAAATAAGTATCTAGAATAATAATAATTAATATTGTTAATAAACCTACCAATAAGAATCAAAGATATAATTCTAGAAAATTGTCGGAATGATGGACATAAAGGATATGGACAAACTTTTTGCCAATATGGAGGTTCCCATGATGGATGGTGTTCATCTCCTCTGCATCTTAAACAAAATGTATATATCCATGATTCCTCCAAATTGCTTCCAACATTTGATGTATTTTGGTGATGATTGATTTTTGCATTCAAAGAATCAAGAGCTGTAGCTCTACCGCCATTAGCTCGGTTATCTAAGAAAAAAAATGAAAAATATTTTTCAATATTTTTTTAGAGGTAGGAGCCACTAGATCAATATTTAAGTATTAGCTTGAAATAGCGGTCGCCGGTGAACTCACTCCTTCATCCTTATGGAAACTTACCATAACTATGAATAGATCCATATTCTGATTCATTGTCGTGAGATGCATTCAGGAGAATACTTTTTCGTCGGACGGGTCCTATTTCACAGTGTGAATGTACCGAAGTCTGTAAGTCAAATAAAAATTAAATCTTTTACAATAATTTTAAAAATATTTTAGGTATGCACCCAAAAACAGGATTTCAATTAATTTTGTCGACCATTAGTACAGTAAATTATGTATACCTACCTGAGAAATCTTTCTTCTAGGATGTGGTTCAAAACCAGCATTATCATAGCTATGTCTTGACTCCGAAACAGGATCTGATGCAATACTAACTCGTCTCTTTGGTTCATTTACAACAACACCATTCTTATTTGACCCGGTATATGTTGGCATTGGAGTAGATGTTACATCACTTCCAGTTAAAATCAAAGCCGGAGTTGTTGCTGAAATAGAGTTTGCTGTTGGAACTATCCCATTTTCATTCATGGTGCTTGTTTCCTAAAAACAAACAAAAATTTAAAATAAAGTGACCTTAATATCGTATCAGATAGAAATATTAATTAACGCAATACCTTAGGCACACAATACACAATGCATGTGAATTAAGTTATAACGTTTACATAATGACTTCTTAATTCGTTCTTCTAATAAAAATATTTGTAATTAAATTAGCATATTGAATATCACGGGTGATGGTTGGTTGATAAGCACTGGGCAATATGACAGTTGACTTTTGCTGTCAATATAGTTTGATAAAAATATTAAAATAAAACACGACCACCATCACGTGGACCCAACAAAGAGTTAATAATTAGCATTCAATTTGTGTTTTCATACAATAAATCGTATGTGATACACCGCACATTCAGAACGTGTACCTATACTACCCATATGAGTCTTAATATATAATGTTAACTAAACCATGACACATCTTTAAGGTTAAATATATTCAAAACAATATTTGTTTAGTGCAATAATAAATTGGATCAGGACTTCTTTAATTACCTTATGTGGTCTCCATACAAAAAATATTCGTGACCGATGTATTCAAGAGTTCGCAAAATTTTTGAAAAACGTTATGCAAAGTTTCAGCGTCACGTGTAAATAAATGCATTGGAAGCGATCTGATTCAAAAAATAACTACAATTTATTATCTTACGATTTCATAAATTCAAACTCAATCGTGTAAGTTTCATAAGGCATTCTTCTATTTGGTAAATATTTACCTTTTTCTTGGTTGAAATTTAAGGCAGTTATCATATAGCAAATCTATTGCATAGTAAAGCTTCAAAATAAGTCAATTAGTTCGATATAATATAAGCTCATACTGAAAATCTGGAAATCTGGGTAATTTAATAAAGAAGTTTATGGTTGAATTTGAATTAAACTTTGAATTTTGTTTGGACGTGCGAGCTTTAAAAGACAAATTTCTGGATCTTATTCTTATAAACTAGGTCTCGTATGAAACGTTCAGGAAAACTTTAATATGTATGCATTTCGGTAACTCAAATAAACAGATAGTAAAGCTGGTGTGTATTCCAAAGTCAAGCCCCTGGATGATAGTCAAATGAATTGGGTTACAGCTCAATCTGTATCACCTGAGTTATTTTTCCATGAGTAGTGTCTATTGCAAGGGTAGTTGCTATTGGATTTGGCATTCGATTAGATTAGAGGTTAACATTAAAATTCATCGCGTTTGTAATACGAACTTCAAAAAATAAAATCTTCAAATATACGATTATCATAAATTCTTACACTTTCCTGTACCTATACTAAAACTAAGCTCAATTATGGTAAAAACTTCATTGTTTTACACGAATGCTGTTAACTGTTGACACAAGTTTTATAACAACTTTTAAAAAAACATTTTTTGCAACTACTAAAATTCAAGGTTTTGTATCAGTAATTTCAATTTCGCTTGTACCAGGGTTTCGTTTTTTAACTGATGTGTATAGAAGTTTCTTTTCACAAATCACAATGCGAATTGCTTTGTTCAGAAGATCATCTTAATTTTACTAGTTTTCGATGGAAAGCACCTTGCTAGACTACCTTTTTTATTATTATTGAATAATTTTATTGCTTAAAGGTAATAAACTTTAAAGAAGTCAACTCCACTTAAGATTTTGTACTTTTTGTATACAAAAGTCTTACAACAATATTGACGACCAACACTTTCGATTGTCTTTATCAATTAACTATAATTTGCACAGCATAATAACTACTGACAAATAATAATAAATATTACCAGACCAGCGCGGCGCAGCGTCATCCAGCGTGTTATAATACAATAAAATAATACCACTACATTTAACCAGACAAGTATTAATAACAACATGGGCGGGCTGGAGGCACTTTTTCAAAATGGTTTATAAAATTATTTTTCATCTGTTAATATTTAATTTCGAACGGCCAGAAGAGACTCCCATTATGTATTGTATTGTATTCAAAAAAAGACTGAGAGAGCGAGCGTTATAGCTAGAAAGCATATCCTTAGTCGTGAATAAGTTCTGTTACAAGAATAAAAAACGATATAGGACAATAACAACTAAATAACATTTTGTATTCATTGTTGTTTCATTCATTTTGCCATAATATTAGTTTATATAAAAAATAAGTTTCACTTAAAGTGAACGACCTGAGCTTTAATTCCAGCACTTAAACGTTGTAGTTATCGACCAACAGTGACACACACTATTTCTATTGATATTTTTGTCACTGCTTCAATTAACTCTATGTTAAGAATTTAAGAATGTCTGTGAGAAGCGTTTTAGACACTTTCTCCAATTCTGACTACAAAAAATAATTCTTAGGATTAATATATGGAGTTGCCGAGAGCTAATCTTAAGCTTCTCTAAGACTTACGATGTTAACCCTAACCCTAAGGCATTTTGTTGTTGTCTTGGCTTTGTTTGTCTCACCAAAATCCTGTAGAAATATCCATCTTTCTTCATTGAAAAGGTTATGTGTTAATCTATTTACCAAACCCTCTATTACATCTATTAGTAGGTACAACTTTTCACATTTGTTCCCAAAAATGGCGAGATGGGACACTTTGGCGTGAGACTTTCAATCAAACCTTTAAACTTTTACAGAAGCGTGGAGTTGGTTAAGTTGACCATAAGTACAACAGTTTTAGTTTGATAAAATCATTTGGGATACACTGTAACGTTTTATTTATTATAAACTTCTTCAGCGGTAAAAAATCTTTCCATTCGAAAAAATAATTATTTTATGCTCAATTCTCGCATATCACAGTAAAAGCCCTTTGACTCTTTCCACAATAACTTTTTAGAGCCGAGTTATTAACAAATGATCTGTAGAGCATCAATGCTTCCTAATCAGCATTAAAATGAATCTGGTAAATACGTTCAATACGTTCTCTTTCGGCGTTTTAGTGGCATTCGTTCCCGTATTCCTTCCATAGGCAAACAAATGTTGGCAGCACACGTCGATAACTTTTTGGGTTGTCATCTGTTCTTAAAGACTTAGGAAATTGGGGGATAATCTGATTCCAGAACATTATTGCTGTTCCCAGTGGTTTTTAAAGTAAGGAAATTTCGCCAGAAGTAATTTCTTACCTTTGTTAGGCAAATATTGCGATTCCATTTTCTTTAGCGCATCACTTCATGGTAACAGAAGCGAAACCGAAACTAAATTGGCATTTATTCATTGCTTATCTACTAATGTAAATATTAATATTAACAAATAAGATAACCGTTTTATATCAAATGGATGTCTTGAGCAACAAGGACTAATTATTGTATAGGTCCTCTGGATTGTAGCTCAAGTTAAATCAAGTTAGTGAAAGGTAAAGAAAAAGAAAGAGATACGCAGGGTGATCCCGCAATCTAGATGTATCCTAATTCAGAATTAAATAACGCAGACAATTTTTCAGAAAATGTTCACAAATTAACGAGATTTTCGTGGGATACCTTAAAATCAGATTTATAATACAGCCTCGACTAACCAATTTTCAATTCAATACACAAAAGTCATTCTGTATAATATTGGGCAGCATTTCGGCCGTTATAGCAGCTTTTTCAGCTGGTATATTAGCTTTTAGTTCGTTAATGTTCCCCGACTTGCTGGCATCTTTTTCTTTTTAAATAACCCCACCGAAAAAAAAATCTGATACCGTTATCCGGAGAACGAGGAGGCAACTCTAAATCACCATCATTTTAGATAACGCATCCTGGGAACTTTCTTCGCAAGAACTTGATCCTAACGGCTGTAGGTTGTAGTTTTTCAGATCTTTTTTCTTCACTTGTGGACAGACAATTTGCAAAATTTGTTCGGTTTTAAGTATTCCCATTAAGAAATTTCAATAAATATTAAATAAAACACACCTATTCACAAAAATAGTAACAACATTTTTGTTTTAAAACTCTGAGAATAGAACTTTTATGATTCGATTTCTCAGGAAATGCAAAAATAATTGTTAGGTACGAGTAAGAATAAATATAATGAATTTTGTTTATATTTCATTCTTCTAATCTGTCAATCTGAAAATTCTCAGAAATCTTTTAAATATAAACTGGTCAATTACAATGGTCGACAAGGTTTTCTCACTGGCAATGAAATTGAGCGTTTCCAATGGGTTTTGGTGGTTTTAATTCAAAGCCGACTTCAAAATAATGTATCACGTCAGGTTTTTGAGATAATACTTTTTAAAATTTGAAAATACACGAATGTAAGGCTCTTTGAGGATATCTAAATTTATGAAGTAAATCTTTTGCAATAAAAGAAACCTTGATGGTTTTCCAAACCTTCAATCGCTTTCTCCAATATTCAGTTAAAATATTTATATTATTTCATAAAATGTTTGAAAATCTTCATAACTTGTTATTTACGTTTTTAACAGAAAAAGGCAAAACGGTTTAAGTAAGTTTTGTTCTTGTAACGAATTTGTTATCTAAACAATTCTTTTATATCAAGTTTTTGAAATATGTATGTATATTAGAAAATGTAAAAATAATGTTGAAACGTGTATTTAAAAAAAAACTTGAGCAAATAGTAAAAATTAAAGTTTGGATTCAAAATCAACAATAAAAGTTAAATCCACAGCATAATTTTCAAAACTATGCAAGTATCAAGTTCGAGGTTTTCTCAAAACTCATATCTATTAATATAGTAAAGACTCATAACAAATGAGAATCTTCAGAAACTAAGTATGACACTAAAATGATTTAAATTGTATCTAAACGAGAAAGATGTGTTCTTTGGAAAATCATAATTCAATTTATTGTTAAGAGATATTTTGAGTTTTAACTTAGCTTTAAAAAACCAGTTTTTGGTTGTTTTCAGGATTTTTAAAGGGGCATATTTTTAAAATTTAATGTGATAGAAAAAATTTAAAGGCAAGATTCGAATTGAGGAATTTTTAATAAGTATTGTAAATTTAACTTTTCGACCATTGTTATTATTATTATTTATATTATTCGAGTGGTGAATAGAAATATAGAAAGAAGAAAATATTTTATTTTTGGAAAGAAATCATTTTTTTAATCATTAAACAGGCATTGGTTATTATTTAACCGCAATCCTGCACCTTGCGTCAGTTAGAAATGGTTTCTTAGTTTAGAAAACTAAAAAATCCATAATCTATAGCAAAATTATTTAACATGATTTTAGATAACATACAATTAAATCATAGAGATAGATATGAAAACAGACATAAATTTTACTAGAAACAATATTCAATGAAACTTCTATTGCTTTTGATTTTCTTCTTCTTATTTTGCAAATAGAGATAAGACAATAAGTTTATAAAAATAGGTCATTGAATTAAAAGGGTCAAAACCGTCAGTGCGAATTAAAAATTCGAAATGCTGTCTCTACTCCTATACATATGTATGTAGTAGTAGCTACAAGTATCGACATTTAATGGACGAATTACTTCAGACAAAGCGAGCCATTTTGACATCTAATCATTATGTTTTGTTACTTTTAGCAATAAGAAATATAAAGTAAAGTGAACGAATGTTATTGATAGAAATTGGTTACTTCTGGTAAATTTTTCGTAAAACCAATAAGCTTAAGGAAATTTGTGACAAATGAAAAATAATACTTTTATGAGAACAAAATTGCAGGGTTGCCAGCTTTATATACGAGAACATATGTACATAATAAAAAGTTTTAGCGAAAAACACATTTTTTCTACTTATTTTCATATTGCTAGGGTTGCTAAGCTTATTATTGGTACATTAAAAAAAATATTCTACTCAATTGCGTACGATTCATAGAAAAAAAAAATGCAACAAAGATAAATCACAACAAAGATATTTACATGCATGCGGCGTTATAGTCTTTATTGTAAGGTTCGACTAAATCGACTATTTAAGAACAGGAAATATGATCCGTTAACATTTTCATAATGGATGTTGATTTTGAATGTTTTCTAAATATGCCATATTTAAGAACTAAAACACAATAGCTTAGAGGGTTTTTGTTGATATATTCTTTTTTTATAGCGAAAAACGCTAAATTAATTCAAATTCAAAAACCCAGAAAATGAGAAAGAATCTGATATTTAGAATTTTCTGACTTTTTTGTACGTGTTTTTTTTTGAACTCAATTTTCGGGAGTCTATTATTACTATCGTTATCAGAGTGCTTGCTCGTAGATTGGAGCTGATGCCAGAAAATATTTTGATCTTAAAGGAGTCAACAAAACTTAAAAATTGTAGAGAGAAAAATGTTTGGTTTTTGAATTTAAGGAAATACATAGGTGCATTTAAGTACATAATTTTTCTAAAAATTAAATAAAAACAAATTAAGGAAAACAAATAATTTGGTAAGAAACTTTAGTTTGGCACTCACAAACTACACGTTTCAGAATCTCTTTTCACTTCAGTTCTCAAGAGATTCAAAGCTTTTATACTAATAGATATGAAACGTTCATTGTGCTATCAATTAGCCATTATTTTAACAAAAGTGTGAATTTTGGGACATTTATATTTTTGAAATTCGTGTTTAAATCTCAGTTCTAGAACATCTTAAGCAAATTCACTTCAAAAAGTAGATTTTTTTAATTTAAGTTTTTGTATTCAACATAAAATCAGAAAGAAATGAAATGCACGTCTGGGTCGCTAGAACTTGCTAATTTCTTCCAAAAAGTCTCTAAAAATATTTCCTATATTTTAAGATGTACCTGCAAAATAAGTTTTTCTCAAAAATGTAAATGTCATTTTGTTCCTCAAAGAAACCTTTATTAACTAAATTTTTTTTCCAAAATCATTTTAATTTTTAAATTTTGACTTAAAAATATTTTTGGTAAGCATTAAATAAGGCTAGGCGCGCACATGTAACTTTTAGTTTCGAAACTGTTTGGTTTCTTAACTGAGCACTATAGACTTATACAAGAGTCCGCGCACATGCAGAAACCATTCTGTCGCCCATTCGAGCAACTTTTTATTTTGTTTTTTGACACAAACTAAACGATCACCTCAAACCAATTCCTTAGTTTGTGTCACAAGGAATTATAGGTAACTGCGCGGACATTCAACTAAATCGTTGAATAATTTTCTGTAAGAGCAAGACAGAAAAATTTAGTCAAGGTGAATAAATGTCTCGTGTGTATTGGTTTATTTTGTTGATTACTTTCGGAGTTGCTTATGTGCGCGATGTTTGGGCAACGATCAAACTATTTGGTTTCGAAAAAGTTGTATGTGCGCGCCTAGCCTAAAGTGCTTATAAATATACATTGTACATTTAAATTTCGTTACAAAATGTTCACCCTATCGATAATGTAAAAAAAATGTACCTACATTTTTTAACAAATCAAAAAAAATAATGACATTTTTGATCATCAAAAATAATCATCATCGATTTGATCATTTGATCATCGACAAAAGCTTGCACAAAAAGAGAAGATTATTGAAATCGGTCCATTAGTTTTCGAGAAAACTTAAAAAACAAAAGAAAGGTTATATGGAGGGTACCTTCTGGAGCAATACCAAAATATGTTTTTTCTTGTAGAAAGAAGTCAAATTAAGAATAAAAAATTTATCGGTTAATTTTTGAAAAATTCGAATTTTGGATTTTTAACCAACAAATTTGTATTAAAAAAATGAAAAAAACATTTGACACAACAAACCACTTTTTGATGAATGTCGTTAAATTACAATCAAATCCTTAACTGAGCTTTATGGCTCCATTGGTAAAAAGTTGATCAATTTGTGCTGTGTTTTTGGTATAGAGCTGAATTTCCGATTCATATTAAGTTCTTGGTCCAGTCCTCAGTTAAAAGTTGTACTTTTAGCAACAAAGTTTAAGGAATTAAAATACAAATTTTGTCTTCATATACAAAAAATAAATAATTCAAAATATAATGGGGTCATATCCATTAACGCAATACGAAGGGAGTTCCTAGGAAAAACAAACAAATTATCTCCCGGGGGGGGGGGGGGGTTCATAACCCCTATGACCCCCTGGTTCCGCCATTGGCTGTAAATATTTGCATCAACAGTATTCCTCTAAATAATGAAACTTTTATCAAAAATAGATTGGTAGTTGTTATTTGCAACAAATCCATAAAAAAGATAAACTATAATTAGGTCTTCAATAATTTAATTATTAAAATAAAAGCTTGTAACTACTTTGTAAAAATAAATTATAAGTGAAATAAAAGATCCATTGAAGATTTATTGCAGTAAAGGAATTGTTGTAAAATAATCTAAAAATAAATTAACAACTGTCTGGGGATCCGAATAATAATTATCAAATATTTCGCACTACTTTAGAATAACATTTGATTTTTTCTTACTTTCGATAAAATTTTGATAACTAGGGCCTAGTGACTTACAACTCTCAATCATTTCTGTGTGCGAGTACTGTTGAAAGGGATGGGGGGGACCTTCAGTTTTAAGCCGAATCCGAACGGCTAGTTTGAGAAAGCACTTTTCATGACAAGAATTACTCTTGGAGAATTTGTCAATTTCTCGCAAGAGGCAGTACCTTTGAAAAACTTCCTGCTTCCTGGCATGACAGTTCAACGAACTAACCATCATCATCAGCTTGTAGAAGCTGCATGGACGAGGAGGAAGAGGAAACAGTCCAACACCTTCTATGTACATGTCCAGCACTCTCCACTAGAAGGAATAACTTTCTCGGTAATCCCTTCTTCGATAATACCAGTGAACTGGCAACGATTGACACAAAATGTCTCTCTAATTTTATTAAAAGTACAAAATGGTCTGTTTAAGTTCATTACTCTCCCATGAGTAACCTCATTAGTGGTATCACAATGGACCCTTGAGGTCTAAGTGAGTCAATGACATCTGGACAGCCACTCCAACCTAACCTAACTAAACCATCATGCTATGGTACTACTATCTTACTTTCGATAAATACCATAAATTCTTTCCTTTTTTAATCGGATACCTACAATTAATGTATTTAAAAAAATTATTTTAACACAAATTCCACAATGCCAATTATCTATGCAAATATTAAATAAATGTGAATTTCCATAAAATAGCTACAAATGAGTCTGCAAGAATCAATTCGAAGACTGAGCTCTTATTATTAATGAAGGCAACAAGAAGATATGCATGTGAACCCTTCAAAGATCATCTTCTTTGTTTTCCAAAAATAAGTTATTTGAATAAATTTTTTCAGAAAAAAAAAACATTTTCAAATTTAATTTTGTATTGCAACTAATATTTAATTGCAATTGAATCTTCATACTATTTTTCGTTTAGCTGAATTTATTTAGTTGTATTGCTTTGGATTATTGTAAAATCGGTACTTTTCGTTTATCTTTTTTACCTATAAATATACTTGCGGTCATGATTTATGAATAATAATAGCACAAATAAAGTAAAGGTCTACAAAGACAAATGACGACGAACATCTTATTTCTAATTACTCTATAAAAAGAAGTTTTTCTCGGATAAGCTTGTGTATTTTAGTTTTAATTTTAAATAAGCTATTAAAGTATATTCCCCTTCATATTGTCTTTCGAAAGTTCAATGGTCCCCACGCATAAAGGGCATTAAAAAATGCTTTTAATTGATTTCGTTTAAACTAAGTTGTTGGAAATTCTATAAGTGAAATGAGTAAGAATTAGTAGGAATTATTAATACATTTTTTTTCTACCAAAAAGAAAATTACTGTGTTGGTTCATAGAAATGCAAACTCACCTACATTACAATACAATATTAAAGAAGAGACTGGGTGCAATCTATACTGATAACTTCCCATCTCGTCTGTCGATTTGTCTTGCTTAAAACTTTAACAAAATAGTCCTAACAATATTTTGTGTGAGATAAATAATTTGAAGCCAATATCTTTCTTTGTTTTCCTAAATTTGAGTCGAAAACCTTTTCTTATTAGTTTTTTGTTGTTTTTTTTTAGTTTTTCGTGATTTGTTAATAAAATTTAGTTAAATTTTTCTATAAATTAACTAAAAATTACCAACAATATTTTGGATATGATGAAATAGTTTTATTTTAAAAGATTTTTAGTCGAAAACTAATTTTTTCCAATTTTAGTAGCATTTCTTGAAAGTTTTTATTTCTTATATAAAAAATACAAATTGGATTTGCCTAAGAAAATTAAGCACAAAATAAAATCATTTTGAAGTCAATACCTTCATTTATTCACGAGGTATCGAGAATCGAACATCAATTTTTACCAATTTTGCGTACTATTCTTTGTAGATTTTAATTTTCATGAAAAAACTGACTGTTGGATTTTTATAAAAAATGTACTGAATGTCGAAGACAATAATTTCTATAAGATGAAATTAGTTTAAAGCTAATATTTTTAATTTTGAAAAAGATACCCAAGTCGTAAATGAATTTAATTAATTTTAGGTTTTTATTTTTTGCAAGAAAACTGTCAAATTGATTTTTCTCAAAATTTTACCAGATGTCAAAACGGTATTCTTCGTTTATTTGTTTGGAACCACTTCACAATACATAATATAAAATTAAATCCAAGTCGCTAGCGTTATTGGGTCGTGAGATATTTAGGGTTAACCAAACTTTTCACTTTTTTTATATTTCTATGGTAAAAAAAACACCCACTAATTTTGTTAAGAGTCCTTTCTGCATCTTCCTGCATTGTTATTTGTATAATAAAATTTATTTGAAGTCGATATCTCCACTGGTTCTTGAGATATGGACGACGTTTAAAGGTTCCTGAAAGCACGGACGTACGAACGTACGAAAGCACGCACGCACCTACGTAAGCACGCACACCCAGATATCTCTCTCAAAATCTTTTATTAGACTCTAGGGAGTAGGGAGCTTGAAATGTCGAGAAAAGTCGAGAAATGTCAAAATTTTCAATTCGACAATCGGACCGATTACAATAAGTTCCTATTGGAAGTTAATACCTTTTTTTAAGGCCAGAAGTCTATTTTTAAATTATCTATTTTAAAAATATCAATTCCAAAATAAAAATATTCTTTTTAAACAATTGTTTTTTTCTTATTAACGTTGCTTTATTTCCCACTCTTTTTTGTTCACTTTGCAATGCTCGAATGAAATTTAAATCAAAATCAAAGCACCAAAAGGCCATACCTCTAGTGCTTTAAATTCTATTTTTTGCAAGTCTGGTGTTATTAAATAAATCTAAGTTTTCGATCTTGAGCTCAAAAATGAGACATGGTTAAAATTCAGTTATTAGCTTTTTAAAAATTAATATGTTAAATTCTTGATCACACACTACTTGAAACTTTTCACTTTCATGTAAACTAAATTTCCTTCAATGTCCCTTTATAGACAAAAATCGAAGTCTTATAAATTTAACATCACTGGGTAAAGTAATTAAGGTTTTTTTATGACATTCTTGAAGACTTAAAATTCAATTTCTATTGCAAATGAATGGGATGGTTTAACTTTTTGAGATATATTTTCATTTATTTAAAGTGCTTTATTGAGTACTATAGACTTAAAGATTAATTTAATCAAATAATGTGTAACAACCAACTTATCATGTATATCTACTCTACATATAAAAATATGAACAGATTCCACACAATTTTAAATTGAATTCTTATCTGTTGTTCTTTCTAAACAATAAACACGATCGGTATATTGTTGAAAATTTTGGAATTGTTGTTAAAATCCCCATATAGGTACTTATGTACATACATACAATAAGAACCATATAATTTTTATCTGAATAATCTGATTTGATTAATATTGACACCGGCCGTTATTCAATAATATTGCTCTGATATTAATAGGCATAATGTACCAAGAGTAGATGTATCTACACGCCTTGCAGATTGGCACTGAAATAAGGTTTTTAGTGCTACACGATTTCTATATGATAACCATTGAAGCAGAAAATATTTAGGTCTGGTTACAAACCCAAATGATATAACTTAAAAAACACTCAAACTCAATATTCAACAAGATTTTAAAGATACCAACTGCCATTATCTTGGTATAGGATAAGCGCAATCACATTTTTTAAGCACAATTTTCAATTCTTTAAACAATCAATTATTCAATATCTTAATTGTATATCAGAATTCATTTAATTGATCTTATGCACATTACCTACCTTTTAATAAACGGAAATTCACACGTAGGTATTTGTAACGACTAAAAACTCAAAGCGATATCATGAATATTCAAATCTAAGGTATGCTGTAGTATGCTTTCTGTCACACCGTTGCAGTTGGCGATTGGCGTATTACCAATTTCGAATCACGCTTTAATTAGATCTACACAACTTATATTTTGAAAATTATTGTCTTCTATTTTTAACTGGGTTTTTGTTTTGGTTTTAATACTGAGACATTTTTTGTTCAATCATCAAAAAACACAAACTTATAAATCAAATGATGCGTCCTGCATTAAAATTTTCCAGTATGAATAAATTTTAAGCTAAGAGTTATTGGGGAGAAGGTTGAACTAATGTCGTTAAACGTTTCGGACTCAATCGTACTAAATATTAATCGAACGTGTCTCTTTGATTTATAGAATTGCGTGGAGCTTATATTTAAAATGTTGTTAGCAGGTGAGAGTGTCAAAGCAGACGTAGAGTGTAGTGTAGACGCATGTGGCAGAAGTGTTTAACGATAAAGTTTAGCAACAAGCGGTAAGAGACATGTATCTGCTACTATCAACAAATATTTTGTGTTTTCCGTCTTCGTTAACACCTTCTATTTTTCTGTTGTTGGCAACACACCCATAAGAATTAGTTTAGGTAGCTACCGACGACTGTTTCAGTTATGATACGAAGACGAGCTTATTTATTTGATAATTTTGCTGTCGGAAAGTCTGCTGAGCTGTGCATGTCTGTTTAAGCGTTCTTGTGACTCGACTAGACATCGATAAATTGGCATGGAAATTTGGTTGTTTCACAGTTGGTTGTTAAAAAGTCTGTATTTCAATTAAAAAGAGTTTCATAGTCCAGGAAAATAAGATATTCATTTTAAAACAAATTTCGAAAATATTGATTTTTTAATGCGGAGCTTTACTTTTAAGCCCTTAATGCTTCTTAAAAAGTTTTTAAATTTTGTTGAAATCAAACAATCTTTGAGGGTGCGAGGGTTTGAAGTTCATACAAATTACTCGAAAACAGTTGTAGGTATACGATGACATAGTTCATGTAATTCTACATAAGAATGATAATAACACTTTTGTCGTACAATTCATAGACGGTAGAAAAAAAAAAAAAACAAATTTAATAGAATTACTACATAGATTATTAAAATTAAGCTCTATATGTAACTCTTACAAAATACGATCTAAGAAAAACTTGTAGAAAGTGTAATCAGATAGATATTAGATAGATATTTTATTTTATTGGCAAAGAGAAATTTACAGAGCTTACAATATTTTTAAGTCATTGCACAGCACAAAGATATGATATCAAATTGTATCTTACTACTGAAAAATAATAATTAGTTTCTAAACAGCACGTGTATATCTTAATAGTATAAGTTTGAAGGAAAACATTGCAAAGATCACAGATAGGTTATGCTTAAATTTAATAGAAATTAATTTCCGATGATTTATTTTATCAGTGAAAAAATAAATATACGAGTATAATTAAATAAATAGGAAAAATAAATAAATAAATAAATAAATAAATAAATAAATAAATAAATAAATAAATAAATGAATAAATAAATATATAAATAAATAAATAAATAAATAAATAAATAAACAAATAAATACATATACAAATAAATAAATATTAAATAAATATAAATTAGTAAACGAGAAAAAATGTATAAATAAATAATTAGACAATGAAATGAATATATAATTAGATACATTAATTAATAAATAAACAAAAAAGTACATTTTATGATGCATAAATAAACAATATAAAAAATATAATAAATACACAAGATAATAAATAATACATATGGCATATGGCATATGGGTTGAGAAATGCCAGGGGAGCTTGAGCATCATTTTTAAAATTTTGTTTTGAAGAATTTGCAATTTTTTAATATGCATTATAGCACAATTACCCCATACGGTCGATCCATATAAGAGTATTGCTTGAAAAACGACTTTAAAAATAATAAGTTTATTGTGTTTGCTAAGTAATGACCTTCGGTTAATAAGCGGATATAACATTTTTATACCGACATTTATTTTATTTGCTGTCATTTGTGTGTGTTCCTTAAAGGTCAACTTCTTATCTAAGTAAATACCTGGATACTTGACAGAGCTGACCCAAGGTATATCACAGTTATTAAAGTTGATATTATGTCTGGGTGAAAAACAATCCTTTATTTTTTTGGTGAAAAAGATAGCTTGGCTTTTCCCAACATTAATTTTAATTTTCCAGTGTTTATAATATTCGAAAATAATTTTTTAAGTCAGTTTGAATATTATTTATAATATTGTCAGGATCTTCGTCGGATGAGAATATCGCAATGTCATCTGCATACATACCAAATTCACAATTTTGCAAGACTGGAAAATCGGAGACAAAAATATTGAACAAAGAAGGAGACAACACTGATATTTGAGGAACGCCAGCAGGAATAGTTTTCGAAACTGAGTTTTTTCCATTAAGTGAAACTATACATTTTCTATCACTTAAGAAACTTTGTATAAGTTTTATTAAAAAGGTTGGACATTTATTTATAATTAGTTTGTGTATGAGTGCATTGTGCCAAACAGTGTCAAAAGCTTTTTCAACATCTAGTAAAACTAATCCTGTGGATCATTTCGGGGTTTTCCAGATTTCAATATTGGAACTACTATTGCCATCTTCCATTTTATGGGAAAATATTGACTTTTGAAACAGGCATTTATTAGAGAAGTTAAAAAAACAAATCCAATCATGCGAAGCTCTTTAAGGAATTGGTTTTGAATGCCATCCATTCCAGGAGATTTTTTATTTTTAAGATCATGTATTAAATATTCAATGTCTTCAACAGAAATTAGTTCCTCTGCAGATAAGCTTATTGAAGGTCTATTGAGTTCAATGACAGACGTATGTACAATATTTGTTAAAACAGGATTGTTATAGAGGTTAATAGTAGTATCATGATTGTTAGCAAAAGTATTTGCAAGCGTATTTGCTTTATCTTCGTTAGAAGAATTAGGATGTAAGGAACAAAGTTCCATTCTATGTTCCTGAATTTTGATATCGATTCTGTTATCAATTTGTTTAGATAATTCATTTGTTGAAAATCGTGTTTTTGTCGGTATCTTTGCCAATTTCGTCTAAACATATTACTTGTTTTAATTACATCCAAAATGGTACGAGGAAGAATAACAGCTCATTTGTTAATTGTTTTTATAAGGAACTGATACATAAATACTATCTAAAATACTTTTTTAAAAATAATCAACATAGACATCAATATCTTCACAACATTCAACACATTCAATACTATTTAAAGTTTGACGCAATTTTGAATTTAAATGAGAACGATATAAATGCCAATTAGCGTTCTTAAAATCTAAATATTGCACATTTAATAAATTTGGACTAAGAGTAGTTTCACAGCAGACAGGAAGATGATCCGAACTAAGCGCATTTGCAGTAGTAGGGGTCGTAATACTTCGTTTCCACCGGGCACTAAACCGAGATTTAGCTAGATTTGTCACAAATCTCCTTGAAATCTCGAAGATTTACCATACAAATTTTAATCTCCTCAAATGAAGATTTCAAATAAAACTCATTGAAATCTACTTGGAAACATTAGTTTGTCAAATCAAACAAACTTTTTTTTCGGAGAATAATTGTTGAACCGACCCATTTAAACGCCAATTTCGTTTATTGACAGATGGAAATGTCAATGTTCAAATGGTAGACATGTGCATTCAAGAGGACACAAGCGTCCACAGGTTTTTTCTCAAAACCCACCTCTGTCTATCAACTCCTACTCTCACCTCCCCGTGGTGAACATCGGGTGCCTAGTACCTCAACTGGAGATTGGGTTCTAACCCCAGTGGAAAGTTGTTGGGGGCAGCAAACGATAGAGGGGGGGAGAGGTGTTTCCACTAAGGCACCTCTCCTTATCCAGACGGCAGCGGACGAATTCTCGAGATGGAATCAACGGTGGCGTCTACAGTTCCAGTAAGGTTGAACTACTTAGTGAACACCTTATAGGGCTTCTACGACTTATTCGGAGCCCAGGCCTATAAAGAGTGGTTTATCCGGCTCCCCGTCCTTGGAGTTATGCTAAGGATCTGGCCCTCCAGGTTGGGGGTTGTGCCGTCAGGGTGACTTCCTGACCACGTAAAAATCTTCTAGTTGCGAAGCACCAACAAGCCTCGGATACGGACGGATTCACTGTTGACAACCCAAGCAAAGGAAATAAGGACAACGAACCTCGGATCTGTACGTGGAATGTTAGGTCCCTTAACAGACCACGTGCAGCCGAACAATTAGCGGAAGCCCTAAACTGCTGCAAGGCAGATATTACCGCCATCCAAGAAGTGCGATGGGATGGACCGGGCAAACGCAAACTAAAAGACTGCGATGTATACTACGGCGACTGCTACCGAGAACAAAGGCAGCGTCTATTTGGGTGTGGATTTGTTGTTGGAACTAGACTCAGGCAAAAAGTCTTGAGTTTCAACAGTGTGAGCGAGCGCATCACGACAATCCGCATCAAGGCTAAATTCGCCAACATAAGCCTAATATGCGCGCATGCCCCAACAGAGGAGAAAGATGAGGACACCAAAGAGATATTCTTCGAGCTCTTGGACAAGACATATGAGCAGTGCCCTGGCTATGACATTAAAATTGTCTTAGGAGATTTTAATGCCAAGCTAGGAAGAGAAGACATCTTTGGTGGCACAATCGGGAGATACAGCCTGCACGACACCACCTCCGACAACGGATTCAGGCTGATCGATTTCGCTGCGGGGCGCGACGTTCTGGTAGCTAGTACGCAGTTCACACATCTCAATATCCACAAGGGGACATGGAAATCTCCTGATCAATCAACCGTCAACCAGATTGACCACATTGCGATCGACGCACGACACTTCTCCAGTATACAGGATATCCGAACTTTCCGAGGGACCAACATTGACTCGGACCACTACCTCGTTGTAGCCAAGGTACGACTACGGATATCCCGGTCCAAGCCAAAACAAGGAAGTACTGTGAGAAGTTTCGACGTTAGACGGCTACAATCGCAAGAGACTGACATGTCCTTTTCCGATCGAGTCTCTAGTAACCTCTTAAGGAGTCCTATGCTGCATGCATTAAGCATTGAAAACCAGTGGCAACATTGCCTTGCAGCCATCAGAGATGCCGCCTCTGAAGTGCTAGGTTTCACACGTCCACAACAGCGAAACCCCTGGTTTGACGACGAATGCCGGCAAGCGCACGCAGCGAAGCAAGAGGCATACAAAACGGCGCTATACAGAAGGACCAGAGCTGCTCGCGAGCTCTACGAGCAGAGGAGGAGAGAGGAACACCGGCTTCTTAGATGGAAAAAAAGAGAGCACGAGAAGCGCGCGATCGAGGAGATAGAGGGATGTTACAACAGGAATGAGGTTCGTAAATTTTACCAAAAGGTAAAAAAAACTCCCAAGGGTACCAGCCACGAACCGAAGCCTGTAAAGACGATCAGGGGAACATCGTAGTAGAACCGCAGTCTATGTTGAGAATATGGAAAGACCACTTCTCCAAATTATATAACGGCGATGACGAACCGAATCCCGCTGTAAGGGAGATAGAACCACTCAACTTAGGCAACGCAGATCAACAATTCCGCCTACCCGACCTAGACGAAGTGAATATAGCTATATCTAAACTGAAGTCAAACAAAGCTGCTGGAGCTGACGGCATAGCTGCCGAACTATTTAAAGCAGCAGGCGATGACTTGGTGGGGAGCATGCACCAACTCATCTGCAAAATATGGTCGGAAGAAAGCATGCCCGATGAGTGGAATCTCAGCATAGTTTGTCCGATACATAAAAAAGGAGACCCTTTAAATTGCGCCAACTACAGAGGGATCAGTCTCCTTAACATTGCATATAAGATCCTTTCTGCCGTACTATGTGAACGTCTGAAGCCGTTCGTCAACAACCTGATAGGTCCTTATCAGTGTGGCTTCAGACCAGGAAAATCCACTATCGACCAAATATTCACATTACGGCAGATCTTGGAAAAAACCCAGGAGCTTCAAATCGATACCCACCATCTCTTTATCGATTTTAAAGCCGCGTATGACAGCATCCATAGCGAAGAGCTCTACAGAGCAATGTCTAGTTTTGGCATCCCTGTCAAACTTATCCGTTTGTGCAGAATGACGATGGAGAATGCACGCTGCTCCATCAAGGTCGGAAAAGATCTCACCGATGCATTTGATATCAAAAAAGGTTTTAGACAAGGCGATGCACTGTCACGCGACTTCTTCAACATCGTTCTGGAAAGAATTGTGCAAAACTCAACCGTCCATCCAATTACTCGGATACGCAGATGATATTGACATAATTGGAAGATCAAAGCGTGATGTCAGTGGAGCGTTTTTGAGCATTGCGACGGAAGCGAAGAAGATGGGTTTAGTGGTCAATGAGGGCAAGACCAAGTATATGCTGTCATCAAAAAAGGACATTGAACAACGACGTCTTGGACAAAACGTCACCATGGACAGCTATAACTTCGAGGTAGTTAAGGACTTTGTCTAGGCATCGGTATAAACACAGGCAACGACACCAGCGCTGAAATCAAACGAAGAATAACTCTTGCAAATCGCTGCTTCTTTGGACTTAGAAGGCAATTGAGAAGTAAAGTCCTCTCTCCAGCATCTAAAATCACCATCTATAAGACACTCATCATCCCGGTTCTCATTTATGGCGCTGAGGCCTGGACCCTGTCAAAGAAAGATGAGAACGTCTTAGGATGCTTCAAGAGAAAAATTCTTCGGGTGATTTTTGGTCCCGTACGTATAGATGGAGAATGGAGGAGAAGATATAACGACGAACTGTACGGGCTGTACAGCGACATTGACCTAGTTAGCAGAATAAAAGTCCAACGGCTTAGATGGCTGGGTCATGTAGAGCGAATGGACATCAACGCTCCAGCCCGGAAGGTCTTCGAATCCAATCCCGAGGGACGGCGCAGTAGAGGAAGACCGCGACTCAGGTGGCGCACTCAGGTGGGTGAGGACCTCAACCAACTTGGCGTGCGAAACTGGAGACAGCTAGCTAGGGACCGAGCTGGCTGGAGACACATGTTGGTTGAGGCCCAGGTCCGCCCCGGACTGTAGCGCCACCTTAAGTAAGTAGGTAAGGAAATGTCAACAAAAACTATCTGTCTCACTTCCATATGACTCAAATTCAAAACAATAAACAACTTTCAAGAAATCACAGACTAAATAAAATGTAAGTACATATACAAAAATAATAAATATGTACAAGAATATAATAAAACTAATTACTTACAGATGATGAGTGAACAAATACATTTTTTTTTTCTTTTTGAAAGGAGAATAATTTGAAGTTTGGTTGTTATGACATAAACCAAACGTCAAATTAATCTCCTTTTCTTTGGTGGAAACACCTCATGATTTATTTTAAATCACTTGCCTTAAATCTCGGATTATTTGTTGGTGGAAACGTACTATAAAGCAATGCGGAACATTTGAGATAAAAAAATCTATCGTAGATGGTGAAGCTCTTCAACGGGCAGGGATATAAGTTGGACCGTTTGGAAACATGAGTGTGATAGGGTATCTCATAGTGAAATCCAACAGATCGTTACCAAATGAGTTTGCCCGAAGACAACCCCATTGTCGGTGTAATCAACAATTCATTCTTGGACTCGTACTTTTTATGAGAAATCTTAAATTCCTACCTAGGTTAATTTTATTGAAAATGCTCACAGACTGATAATTACTATTTTTCTGTCGCAAAAATATAACGATAATTTTGTAAAGGATTAAAATGTCTTGAAATCGAATCGCACCTTAAAATTTGTCTATCAAATCAGGTTTTTAAAACATGTCCCTTTAAAAATGCTAAAGTCAACCGAAAACGGGGTTTTTAAGACTTATGTCAAGACTCAATACAACCCTTAACAACAATAATTGTATGATGATTTTGCAAAGATTATCTTGTAGATACAGTTTAAATCTTTGAAGTATCTTACATAGTTTCTTTGAATTCTAATAAGTTATGTGCCTTTATTTGGCCCTATACAAAGTTTTGAGCAAACCTTGAATTTAATAATTCATAGTTATTTGACACTTGTGCTGATTTCGATTTCGAAATTTGATTTTAACTATCTGCTCAAGTTTAATAAATACCCGTTTTCAACATTATTTTAATATATTTTATATAAATATAAACTTGAAATGATAGAATTGGATTTACCTTCTTCTGTTAAAAGCCGTTTTAGAGCAAATGGTTCAACCTTGAGACAAGTAAAATCCCACAATTTATGAAGACTTTTCGATAATTTTATAAAATACTAAAAATATTTCGACTGAAATTCGGAAGAAAGGGATTATAAATTTGGAAAACCATTCTGAATTTAATTGAAAAAAAGCTACATCACACATGTTTTTTTTATTTAAAAAAAATAATATCTCAAAAACCCTTAAGTGATAGAGTAATTTTTAAAGTCGGATTTGAATTACGGTTATCAAAACCGATTGAAAAAGTGCAAATTGATTGCCTAGAATATTTTATTCAGGAAATATTTTAAAAACATGTATGTATTGGTTCAATTTTCCTTTCGTTCTTCAATTTGCTATTTAAGGTTATAAAAACAATTTTTTTATTTTTGGTATTGGTAGTTTCACGGATCAACAATTTCTAACAATTGTAATTCCTAGATGATAAAAAAAAAATCCAACAAGTCGTAAAAATGGACAGGTTCAGGCAAAATAAGGGACTTCAATTGCAGTCCACTTCATTCTTTGAACGTACTTTACTTTACTTACTTTTACTTTACTTCGCAAACCTTTACTTTAAGTTCATTAAGTTGGTACAAAAAGTACCAACAAAATTATTGTCTACAAAATACTTCTCAGGCAAGCTACAAGTCCATCACGATTTGTATTTTGTATTGTAAGGAAATATTAGTTATTTCTTTTCCAAATTGACAAGGAACCCTTTTACAGAAAGTATTAAATGAAGTTGTGCTATATTGGCTGCGTTCAATCTCAGACAGATAGGGTATCTGGATACCTTTTTGTTAGTGTTTTACGTGTAAAATAACAGTTGATCAAAAAAAGCCGAAATGTCAAAAAAGGAATCCAAAGGTATCCAAGAATTTCTGGGGTATGCAGGTATCAGACAGAACAGCTGATTTAACACATGGTTTAATTTCAAGGAACTTGAATATTTATTTCAACTTTTTGTATTTGTTGGTAAACAAAAAGATACAAAATGTTAGTTGAAGTTGTATTTGAGGATGTTCTGTCCATAATAGACGATGAAGAAGCTATTTGCCTCCGAATTGTAGAAGGTAATTATGATCTATTTTTTTAAACTTCAAAATTGACTTATTTTGTTCTCGTTTTGTAGATGACCAATTTGCTAGGTCTTACCTCCAGTCTATAGATTACATAGATTACAGATTAAGGTTATCTCTTATTTATTAAATTGTTACGCACCTATCAATTCATCATCGTCCGACGAATCAGCTCAATTATCCATTAAATTTTTTATCTTACAACAATTTTGACTTCGAAGCTTAAAAATGTTTCTCTGCTTTTTGTAAACAGCTGAAAGTTGTTTTTATTTTTTGACAGCTATCTCAATACAGTTATCTATCCAAGATACCCTATCCAACACGAGATTGAACGCAGCCATTGAGTAATAAAGTTCAGCTCTTAGTTGAATGAAAAAACATTATCAACTGTCACTTTGATAAAAGAAGACTTGACTTAATAGTTAGGGAGATTTTTCTTGACTAACTTTCCATTAAAGTTGCCTTAATTGGAAGGTCATTTTTTGGCAGCTGGCCAATCAGATACTAGAAATTTGCCTAACTTTCGAGTCCCTTATGTCGCCTGAACCTGCCCAATGACATTTGAAACATTTTTTTGACATAACTACAATAGTTCACAAAGAAAAAGAGCTCTGAGGTTTGTTTTTTTTTTCTAACTATTGTCATTCTTAAATGTTGAGATTGGGCAGGTTCAGACAACATAAGGGACTTCATTTGCAGTCAACTTCATTCTTTGAACGTAAATTTTGACCAAGGCAACTAGTTAGTTTTTCAAGTGTCATGAATTTAAAATTCAGAACTTTACTTCACAAACCTCTATTTCAAGTTCATAGTACAAAAATTACCAAAATCATTATTTTCTACAAAACACTCCTCAGGCAAGCTACAAGTCCATCATGATTTGTATTTTGTATTTTAAAGAAATTTTACTTATTTCTTTTCCAAATTTACAAGGAACCTTTTTACAGAAATCATTAAATGAAGTTGTGCAGATAATAAATAAATCATTGAGTAATAAAGTTCAGCTTTTAGTTGAATTAAAAAATATGATCAATTGTCATTTTGACATAAGTTGACTTAACTTGATAGTAAGGGAGATTTTTCTTGCCTAACTTTCCAGTCAACTTTCCAATAAAGTTGCCTTAATTGGAAGGCTATTTTTTGGCAGCTGGCCAATCAGATGCAAGAAACTTGCCTTACTTTCAAGTCCCTTATGTCGGCTGAACCTGCCCATTGTTACGATTTGTAACAATATGACGTCATCACATCATTCCTAAGCTCATTTTTTATTTTGACAGATCAACAATTTCTAAAAATTGTCGTTCCTAAATTATTCTTACAATTTCGAACAATTCGCAAAATTGACAATTTTTGTGTCATAACAAAAATATTTAACAATTTAAAAAAGAACCGACCACTGTGGTGTGTTAAAAAGTCATAGGACAAAACGACATAAGGGACTTGAAAGTAAGGCAAGTTTCTAGTATCTGATTGGCCAGCTGCACAATAATTACCTTCAAATTAAGTCAACTTTATTGAAAAGTTGTCTGGAAAATTAGTCAAGACAATTCACTATCACTCTTACTTTGAAGTCAAGTATAATTTTGTCATGTCAAAATTTCAGCTGATCATGTTGAAAGCTGAACTTATTAAATTTGTGATTTATTTATTCGCTGCGTTAAATCTCGAGTTCAATGGGTTTTTCGGGATACCTTATTATTATATTAAGTTGGATACCTAAATTGGTTAGCTCGCAAAAAATAAAAACAACATCAGTTGTTCACAAAAAGCAGACAAACGTTTAAATTGCGAGGTAATTATTGTAAAATACCAATTTCAATTAATAACTTTAATAATTCACTGGATATTCACTGAAAAAAAAAACAAATTTGAATTTAATTGTCTGGTTCCTTCAAATTCAATCTCGAAGCAAAAATGTATAGAATCATTTTAAATCGGAGAATTCTCCGAACGGTTAATCGCTAGGGTCGATTGTCTTGGCTGTGATTTTGAAAAAAAAAACCTAAAATTGGTCTAGGTGACATTAGTGGTTTGCTGAAAACAGACTTTACCAACTCTTTTTGGAACAAAAGCAATTCTATTTTTTGATGACACAGTTTCGCCGACAAATATATTGTACTTTCCCTTGCATGAATAAAATAAATTGATTAGGATTAGTTGAGTTACTTGCCTATTCAAAAATAAAAAAAGCAGGTTTTTCCAACCTTCCACATCTACTCCTGCTTCAAATTTTCACCCACTCCATTTTTTTTTTTGAAAGGTGACTAATTTTACACCATAAGCAAAATTAATATGCAAAGTTACACTATACATACAAACATATATCGTGGAAACTGTTAAATAGGCCATTCAAATAATTTCATTGTCATATGTACATATAAGTGTTTTTAGGGAAACTTTTTGATTTTACACGTTTTTTAATTTCACTTAATTGGGGTATAATATCTAATAATACAATAGATATGAAAACAAAATTAAATGATAAATTTAAAATTAACAAGTTTATGAGAATGTTCAATTTAAATTAAAAAAATGCAGTTTGGAACTTTGTGAGTGACAACACAACAAAAAGCTTTATCTGTTCCTCTATTGAAGTATGTATGTTAAAACAACACTGTTCTATAAAGCCGACGTCTTTAGATATATTTTCAACACCCCACACATCAAACTCCTTGGTATTTTTGTAATATAATGCCGTATATAATTAATAATAACAAATTATTTTTAATAAAACTAATCCAATAAGCTTCGATTTTATTAGGATAAAGATTTATATGTACCTACATACATAAAACCAATGCAC
Organism: Eupeodes latifasciatus; assembly: GCA_920104205.1. Taxonomy (NCBI): domain Eukaryota; kingdom Metazoa; phylum Arthropoda; class Insecta; order Diptera; family Syrphidae; genus Eupeodes; species Eupeodes latifasciatus. The sequence goes on from OV049925.1 coordinate 67,520,136, forward strand.
CACCTCTCCTCAATTTGTTAAAAAATTGACATATTCCCGCGCGTAAAGAGTTTAAATAAAAAGAAGTAGTTGAACAAATATATAATATCCTTATTTTTTTTACTCTTTTATCGAAAACAAAACAAAAATAAATTTTAAGCTTTTGGTTTAGACCTTCGTTCAAAACTAACTAAGATCTATAAACTACACTTTTTCACTTTAATGTAAAGGACATTTTAAGAATAGTGATTTGTGCACACACGTACTGTATGTAAAATGGATTTTTTTAGGGTGGCCCTCAATTTTTTAAATTTTAGTAGGTGCCTAGAGTGGCTCGTTGAGTTCGAATACGAAGTTAATAATTACCAACATCAAAAAAGTTCAACCCAAAACAATTGATTGTGTTAATATTACATAATTGTATTCTCCTTGGATGGGATTTTAAGACAAGTCTATTTGCACTGCGATATGCAATTTTATACATTGATAAATATTCACCATCTACAACTTTATAAAAGGCCATAACCATGACCATCACGCCACTAGTATTTATATCGTTTATGTATAATCAAATTTTTAGAATTTGTTTTCGTAAGCCAATGGCCATTTAACCGTAAAATCAACTTTAGCTACGCCAACTATCCTCATCCCTATTAAACTTTTCTTTTAGAACGGAGGTACAAACCGATTGATGGCATTAAGTTTCCAAAAGATACCAACAGATTGAGTGGTCACTTTTAACCAATCGATTACTATTGACTATTGATCTATAAAACTAAAAGTCATACTACCAGAAAACTATAAAATTAAATACCTTTTAAAAAAATGTTTAAAATTAAGGACCACCTTAATATGCATAAATACACACTGAAATGTGTTTTGTAAACAATTAAATGGCTTGCAGGAGTAAAAATGCTCTATAATTATCCATTTTATCTGCAAAATTATCATTGGAATGACAAAGTGATTTGCTTGAAGTTCAATGATAAATTTCTTTTTCTCTGTCATGTTGGAGTTTAAAAAATTTAACAGAGTAAGATAGAGTGATTATTTTTCCTAAGTAAAACAATCGAATACTAATATTGCCTTCAGTTTCACAGAAAAATATCAAAACAAAATATCTCAAAATCTACATACTATGGTAACGTAGAAGATTTAGGCGGCTATTGCGTTGATTATGAAGATTTCTTATTAATACTAGAATTGATGCGGTTTCCTACTTCTCTGAACACAGTACATATGAATATTGCCGTCTGACTAGGCTATAATCTATAAAGCCTGAGTATAACTCCCATCTCTGGACTTGTGCTCCAGTCTCTTGAACAGCATTCAAAAAAGAGCGTTTGTATAAAACGATAGGATCGTCAATGCATTTACATAACTTAAACATCGTCGTAATGTACCTTCTCTCTTTGTATTCCATTGCTCTAACAAAATAGACAAGTGCATACTGGGCGTTTAGAATTCGTTACCTTGGATTTGCGGCTATTATATTCTGAAAACATTATAAGAAAACACTACTTATTCTATTTTAAATCATAAGATTTATATTAAATTTATGCGGTTATTACAACTTCAGAAATAAAAACTTTACAAGTATTTTTGTAATGATTCGCCAAGAATAGACTCCAGTTCCTGTACGGCTCTTCTTGAATTTTTCACAACTAATGCATTTTCGTCCTCAAAAAGTTCTGCAATAAACGGCACTGTCTCTGGCAAAAGTGATGTGAAATCATCGCCTAGCTTTCTAGCGAGTTCAACGCAACAATTAAAAGAAATTATCCTAACTTCCGGCACATTAGCTCTGGTTTTCAGTAAAATTTGATAATGTAGCTGTTTCCAAAGAACATCACTTGAAACAGCAACAGCAAGTTGCCCGATACACAACAAGAGAATACTTTGAAGTTCTTCATTGTCGAGTACCAATTTATTTTCCAGCTGATCAACAACGGGTTGCATAAGAATGTCAAAACGATGAGGGTTGCTAAAACCTTTACTGTCATACATGAAAATGTTTGTCAAAGTGCAGAGAATATTTTCCAATAGTTCCACATTAAGTTGGTCTGAGTTTTCGAAGTATAAAACTGAGTTTTTCGAAGTATTACATGATGTTAATAGTTCAGTGGCGTCTCTTATAAAATCTGATGAAAACAAGACAAACAATGACTTTAGCGAATTCGAAATGCACTTATTGAGTATGAAATAGGTTAGAACTCTTTCCTTGGGACCGTCCTTCTCGAATCCCCAGTCGTATACTTTCTTGTACACCGGTCGGAATGAGCTTTCAGATAGTTTCAAAATCCATGCAACAAATGCGTTTATTATTTCCATTTCCGTTGAACAAACGTCTTTCGTATTTGTAGGACTAGAGCTTCCTATTTGCGAACGGAATTCTAAACATTTCAGGAAGAAATTAGTAAGCTCCCCTTGAATAGCTGACAAATCGGAATCGCTTGCATTCGATACACAATCGAAAAATAGTTTCATTAGGAAACTTACGCTTGAAAAGTTCCCATCATTTATGAGCTCATAATAAGCCTTTTCGCAGTTGGGTATTAAAACACGAGCTGGCACCTCAGTCGCTATCTTCTTCCAGATTGCTTCCAATTTGTTTATGTTGACAATTTTCTTCTGGTCTTGGTCTACCTGCCTGTGGCTTATGTTCGACCATATCGTGCTAAGTGCACTGACTATTCCCACAATATATGGTCCCAAGAATAAGGGCATTGATTCAAATAGCTTTTGAACACCCGTCATCAATGCTAAGCAAACATTATCCGGCGATTGATTCTTCAGAATACTTGATTGATCATTTAGTGCTTCGATTAAATGCGGCATACATTTCGGCAGATGGGCTATTGCATGCGCTTTCAGGTTTGACATAACCTCGACAAGTGCTAAAATAACCGTTGCGAGAACCACTTTCGGCAATCGAGAGCGTTTCTTGATGACCATAGTCAAGTGTTCTACAATACTTTTAAATTGTTCCTTGTATTTCAAAGCAAACTTTCTCGAAAGAAGTTTTATAGCAATCAATGCGACTTGTTGGACTACAGTGATCTCGTTTGCGTTCGATGCTGGCATCGCAGTAGAGCGGGACTCTTTTGGATCTTTTGCTGTTATTGTTTCAACGAGAGAGTTCAATAAATTTAGAACATTCTCATCCGAGCAATCCTCAAAGTAGAAAATGTTTTGTTGTAATTTGCTGATCAGGAGTTCAATTACTTTCTTGCGTATAGTCAACAATTTATGTTGCAAAAGACCGTGAACGGCGACCAGGAAAATATCGGGAGAGAGCAGCGAAATCACATTGTCTAACGCGTCGTGACAATGATGCTGTATAACTTTCCAGAATTTCAATTGAGTGGGTTCTGTCGTTTTTTCTATGGCCGCAGTGACGTCTGGAATGTAACTAAGAGTTTTTATAATGAAGCTTTGATACAGGGACTTGTTTTGTTTGGCTTGTTCCTCGTCGAGGGCAGAAATGTCTTTCAAGAACTTAGCTGAGGAGGTAAACGTTGAAACAAACTGAAGAATTAAGTACTTGTAATGTCTTAGTTGCTTGGCACTTCGTACTTTGACATCAAATAAATCACTGTCTTGGGGATCTTGTAAATTCGATTTTGTTGTATTCTTGTCATCTTCTTTATTCATGGGAAGTCTTTTCACGTAGTCCAAGAGAGAAATACACGTTTGTATTGAGACGCTCGTGCTAAACTCATTTAACAGATTTAAAACTATTTCAATTCGCTTTGGAAGTTTCTCTCCTGCACCCGAAGTACTACTTGCTTTGTTTTTCTCTTCATGGATTACATGTGATTCAAAAACAACGCACAAAAATAGCCAGAAATACTTTTCAGCTCCTAAAGTAAACAAAAGTTTAGTGTAGAGCGGCTCCCGGCGGTGTTCGGGTACATCTAGCAAAATGTCAGAGAATATTTTCAAAACAGGAACAACACGTTTGTTTCCGACAACCATGGATTTGCTGTCTGCCACCAGGATCGGTATGATCGACTCAACAATATTAGATATAATCTGAAAGCTAAATGCATCATCGTGCCTAGCAATTGACGATCCCATGAATGTGAATATGTCGACTAAATTATGAAGCACTTGTTGGGGGAAAAGCCCAGCGCAATGGGAGAGGAACAAGAGGGCATTGTAGTGCGTTTGTGGATTCTGTGTTACTCGAATGCATTGTACAATCAAGTCAATTCTAAACGTGTTCTCGGAAATTTTGCAAAGGAGATTTTCTGCTTTAGACTTTTGGCAACACTGCAACAAGGCTGAAAGAATAAGCTGTTTGGTGTATTCCGCTGGGGATTGGCTCTCCATATCCAAACACCTTTTCAATGTATCGAATAGCACTGGTATCAAAACTTGAGTATTTTGCAGCTTCTTTTTATTCTCCAGTATTTCAAGCAGCACAATGCCTTCCTTCCATTGACTGGAGTTCAACAAACTGACGTCTACTACTGAAGATCTAGCTACTGGTTTCTTCTTCTTTTGCATTGTTGCGTTTTCGTTACCGTTATTTGTCATGGCCTCGAGCAGTGGCAGAACATGGTCGCAATCGATATTGCACTTTTTAAAGGCTTTATTCACATCCAAAAACACTGTATCATTGTCAGATAGCGAGATTGTCTCAATAATGAGTCTCAAGAGTTTTATTTTATACGCGTTCGGCAGCTTGTTGTAAGTTGCTTCTTCCAGAATTTCCAGCGTTACACAAGGGACTGGAGTAAGCTTTCCATCTAAGTTTAAAAAGGCCTTAAACATTTTGAATGACTTCTCTATGAGGTTCCATGCATTTTCATTGTTTGATATCACATCCTGTATACAATTCTCGTCAAAGCGTGATACGACTGACCTAAATATGCTACCCGATGCTTGATCTAGAATCTTTATATTGCCCACTGTTTCTGAATTCTCCAATGCCAGTATTGCAGCAGGAATCATAGAATTTAAAATGCTCACGCTTTTAATATGCTTAAGGATTTCGATGATTTTGGATTTAAAGTAAATGGTCTCAGCTGGGTCGTCGATTATATTCAAAATGTTGCCAATCAATACATTGTTCGATGTTTTTCGTTTGTTACTGAGAATAGTAAAAAGAATCAATGGAATCTGTTCGGCGTCGAACTGAATTTCCTCACTGCGTTCAACAATGTCCCCAATTAAAATTGACAGCTCCTCTCTGAAACCCTTAACTGCCCGAAGAATGTCCACTGCGCACTCACGTATCGTTGAAATTGGGCTACTTAATGCAACAATGGCCTTCAGTATGAACCGTAGGTCTACGTCATGTTTATCGACCTTTCCTCCTCTCAAAATTATCTCCAGAAGCCTTGCAGCTCGTATTCTAGATTCTGTGAAGTTTTCTGTACCACCGAAGTTTTCGTGTATTAAAAACTGAGACAAGAAGTTCAACTTTTCTTTGACTGTCGGGAATAAGAAATTCAAATTATCCCGCAAGCTTTTAGCCCATTCTTTTTTATCATTCGCTTCTAGCTTTGACGAAAATGCCTTTGAGGTGAGTAGACTAAATATTTTCAAAAACAATTTTAAAGATTCTGAACAGGAGTTCCAATCCTGAAGTTTTTCAAAATCAGTCCCTTGGATAAGGCTATTCAGAAAATCAACAAACAACTGCAACGAAATTGCATTTGAAAGCTTTTTATCGTTATTTGAAAGTGTAATCCTAAAGCGCGCACACTCATTCATCGTAAAATCAAAGATGTTGATAGCTTTTTTTAGACAATTTTTCCTTTTGAAACATACCGACACCATGACCAGAAAATGGGACATCTGAATTGATGTCTTAAAACTGGCTTCACCATTTTTCTTCATGGATTCGACTAAGTCCTCAGCATGTGGCGTGTCATCTGAAGTAGATAATATTTCGAGGAAATCCATTTTAAATTCATTCAAGTCAATTGTTGCGTCTTTGTATTTTTTAACCAGAGTCCGGAAAAATGGCTTCTTCTCAGCCAATGGACTAGACAAGATTGTCTTAATGTATTTTGCATTGTCTTGGCCATTTTTTATTGGAATTAAATACCTACTGACAGCCAGTAGAATTATGTTGCTATCGTATTCTCTAAGCACAGCCTCTGATGTTAGATGAATCAACGCTGTAGTTTGAAGATATGCCCAACCAATACTATTTGTTGTTGCTTTGTCAAGAATGTTGATGATATTATCCACAAATGACTTGATTCCAATCATTTCTATACATACACTAGTAGGAAGTCTTAGGATTTCTTCAACAACCTTCTCATTGTCATCGTTTATCCGATCGGCTAGAGCTTCTTTAAGCATACTGTAGTGCTGAATGTCATTATCGTTTTTGTTGATTTTTTTAACGATTTCTTTCACAGAAATCGCACGAATTTTGGGATTGACGTGGTATATATTTTCAAATATTGATGATGTGTCTTCTGTAAGGAATTTATAACGAATTGCTGAAAGATAGAGAAAAAAAGGAAGTGTTAAATATTTTTGTTTTTTAGTGTAGATACAATTATAAATAAATAAATTGGGTGGCGCAACAGTCCGTTGGGAACTAGGGCCTAGTGACTTACAACTCTCAACCATTCCTGTGTGCGAGTACAGTTGTGAGGGATGGAGGGGCCCTACAGTTTATATGCCGAATCCGAACATAAAATTTTGAGAAAGCACTTTTCATGACAAGAATTACTCTGGGAGAATTTGTCAATTCCTCGCAAGAGGCAGAACCCGTGAAACTTAAGATGGCATAGGCAGGGATCGAACCCAAGACATCTGGCATGACAGTCCAACGCACTAACCATCATGCCACGGGTACTACGTAGATACAATTAAATCATTTTAAGTTAGAAAAAGTGGTATAAGCAAATGATTTGTGTTGATATTTAGGCAAGGACACCGTAAATTAAGTATTCTATTAGTCGCGAATGACTGAAGTCTTATTGAAGATCTCAGCTTAAATTAATTCCAAATACAAAGGATTAATTAATTAATACAGATCTTTATGCGTTTTAGAAAATGTTTTAGCTCTACCGCGAGAGGTCTCTTAATCTTATCTATAACTCAAGGATGTACGATCATCAAATCAAAGTTCTGAGTCTTCAATAATCCAGTGGTTCCAATTAACTTGTGATTGTCTGCGGTTTTGCAATGAAGAATGATTTGATGATATGTTCGGCCTTAACACAGGCTCAGTCGCAGGAAATTCTACTGACTTCGTACCAAAGAAAACAATTGCCTCAAATTTGCAGTTTTTGCAAAGTGTTATTTCTAGTTTCGGATCCGCTATTAATACTCTAGTTACGACAGAAGCTATGATAGTTGTTTTTTTGGCATTCATAGTACAAAAAACCGAAACCCAAAAGAAACCCCAGAAAAACAAACTGGGAAGCCTTTAATACTAGAGTGTTCGTTTTTTTGGGTCAACATGTAGAACTAACTTTTGAAAATTTGTCAGAAATTGAATCGCAAGTTCATAAATTAACCTCTGCCATTCAAAAAGTCTCATGAAAGCTCTTGCCTCATATCCAAAGGTAAACGTAAGCTCAACCACGGTGGTTAAATGAACTAAGTATCCTAAGGAAAAATTTAAGAAGGCCAAATTCAATAATGAACCAGCTGATTGGGACCAATTCAAAATCAGCAAAAAAGAACCAACTATGCAAAACGGCAACCTTGCGTAACTTCCGTAATGACAGTTAGTCAACAAATTACGCTATCAGGCTCAGAAAAGTTATATCAAAGGCACAAATCGCTCCAGGTTTCCTGTAAAAACCGGACAAAACCTGGACTAACTCTAGCTCTTAAACACTGGAACTACTTCTGAATACTCATTTCCAAGGTTATATAACTATTACATCAATGATTGAAAAACATAACGCAGGAGGAACTCAAGCATAGGCAATTAAATAATGGATTATAGAAAAGTGTCATGGGCGATTGACTCATTCTCATACAAGTATCCAGGGCCCAAAGGAATTATCCCAATGATGTTCCAATGATCTAAAGACACAATTGTTTCAATTCTAACAATTCTCCATCTTAGATGGAGAGAAGTCAATGGTATCTTCATTCCGAAACTCTATAAGCCCTATCACACTGCCTTCCTTTCTTCTAAAGACTATTGAAAGATTAGTAGAAACGTACATTCGACAAAAACTAATAATAATAATGCTCTTTCACAGGCCCAACATACTTATATGAAAAGCAAATCTGTTGAGACAGAACTTCATGAAGTAGTCGGTACAATTGAAAAATCAACCTTAGGTGCATTCTTAGACATCGAGGGGGCCTTTAAAAATGTTACTAGCAGTGCTATTCGACAAGCCCTAATCTCCGTCAACGTAGAACCCATGTTGTTAAACTGGATTAATGCTATGTTTAAAACATGAATTGTAAAATTGGGGTATTATCTCCCATGCTCTGGTTATTATTCGTTAACAAAATATTAAAATAATTAAGTGTAAGTGAATTTAGGGTCATTGCATATGCAGACGAAATCGTTATAATGGCTTCAGGGAAATTTATACCTACACTTTGTGAACTTCTACAATTAGGTCTGAAAATGGTATTCACGAGAAAACCAAACATTTCAATTATGGACTGCTCTGCTATTAATGGGGTTTCCCTACACATTACTGGTACGGAAAAATATTTTGGACTGGTCCTCGATCGCAAATTAAACTGGAAAGAAAACATCAAAGAAAGAGAGAGAAAAGCCTCAGTTGCATTCTGTATCTGCAGCAGAATTTTTCGTAGAAGATGTGGTCCAAGCCCTAAAACCTTTCTGTGGATGTACACTGCTATTGTAAGCCCAATATTAGCATACGCGTGTTTTATATGGTGGCCAGCCCTTGAAAGTATTACCAATCTTAAAAATATGAAAAAAATTCAAAGAATTGCATGAATAGGTACTACAAGTGCCATGAAGACTACACCAGCTGTAGCCACAGAGACATTGCTCTCGATAGCCCCTCTCGATATATTCGTGAAGGAACTGGTGACCAAAAGCGCATTACGTCTAATACAGTGTAATAACTGGAAAAGGGTTTTCATTGGCCACAGAAACAGAAAGAACACTAGAACATAGACATTGGCACTAAGTAGACTATTTAAATCGGTACATAGGTTTTAAGCAAGTAGCACAAACAGAAATTTCCACAAATTGGAAGACAAATGCATAGACATATTTTTTGTCAGCCAAGCAGCAATCAAGCCCATCTCTGCCACTGTCACAAAGTCAAGACTGGTACAGCAATTCCGTAGGGAGCTTCGATTACTCAGGGAAACCAACACTACTACCCTCTATTCTGATTTATGTAGAGGATGTGCGAATGAGGAGACAGAGGAAGATAACTTCCACTTTCAATGCAAATGCCCAAGTCTAGCCAAAAGAAGAATGACAATATAAGCAAATTATTTTCGACGGCTTATGCGACGTCTCTTCTTTGCCACCTAGAGACTTTCCTAGATTTTCCCAGATCTCAGGATGATTCAGGCAGGGGCCACAACCTTAATACTAATCAACCTTCCCATACCGTTCCCAATTCTTTCCCTTTCCTGGGGAGCACACTGGATCCAAAGTGATCCAAGTGAGATATTTTCTCGAACTTTACAGATGCATCACCCCATATAACCCAACCTAACATAACTTAAAGACTTCAAAATTTGGAAACAACTATATTTTATACAAATCTGTCCAGATTACAACAATCTTGAAGAAAATATATCACAATTTCCAACAATAAAATTCAAAAATTAAAATTTAAAAATAATTAAAAATAGTTACCGATATTTTCAAAATATAGCCTTTGGTCATGTTAAGCTTCATCTTAGTCTATCTGCTCTTTTACTTGGCCACTCCAACATTATCAGAATAACCAAAAAAGAAACTTGAGCTGGACATTAGTGAAGGAAAACAAAGTACATGGTTTCGTCAAATGAAAGAAGAACAATTGATCAAAAAATCAACCAACAATCAAATACCTTGGGTCAATAGTAGCAGCCGACGTTGGCTTCTTATGTGACAAAGGATGATTCCGGAGACAACTGTATGCAATCTATCTGGAACAGATATCGTGACAAAATTACGATCGGTAGACTCTAGTGGGCTGAAAATTTAGATCCATCCTGAAAAGTTCTTTTAGTACATTTTGTGGTAGTCGCTGGAGAGATGGCGTAGACCAGGAAGCTGGTAAGCTAGGGGTGTTAAACTATATGTTAAACGAGGCCATGACCGGATCATGAATTAAATCCCATGATTTGTTTGTAAACAATTTTTCCATCCCCCGTCTTTGGGTCCAAATTCATTGGAACTATGTATGTTCATAATTGAGTCCCATTGAATTAATTCCCAAATTAAGAACTAAGACCCTCTAAAAAATTTAATGTGAGTAAGTTCATTTCGCCAAGTGAGACTTTAAGAGTTCTGAAGACAGGTTATGTATCTATTGTAAACGTGTAAACAAAAATTGAGTAATCAACAGAAAGCACTGCACTGTTTGACTTTTCGCTCTTCTTAACAAAAATATAACCAGTTAATAGATGAATAAGCAAAAACCATAAACATAAGTTTGAAGTCAAGAATGGACTGAACTTCTAAGCTATGAGTTCTTTGTGCGGCGTAAGACTTTTAAATCTAAGTTCAATAATAACTTTCATAGAGAAAACAATGGCAATCCTTAATGATAACTTACCAAGAGCAACTTTAATTCCATTCTTTGATTTTTCATTGTCTCCACTTTCCATGACTTCCTTGATCATCATATCCATTTCCCCTGGGTATTGACGCTCCAAAATTTGAATGATTTTAGTAAACCAACTGATCACATTGCTCTGTGTCGGCATTTCGGAATCCGACTCCAAGTCAATTACATCTCCATCATTAAGTTCTTTGTGTTCTTTGAGCGAGAGTGCTTCCAGGACACATCTAAAATGTTAAATTAAAATGTGAGCTCTCTCTCCCATGTACTAAATATTGGACTTACTTAATAAGCAACTTAGCCGAATGACTGGAAAAGTGAACTTCGAAGAGCAAACTCTCAATGTAACGCTTACATGCCTCTGCATTAGCCACATCATTTTGTAAAATGTCAAAGGCAGTTCTGACCAAAGGAATAGTTAGATAAATCATTGAAATCCCATCTTTGCTGAGGGTGCTCATTAAGTTGTTTAACCATGCATTTTCGATGAATTTTACAAACCCTTTCTCAGGGAATCGAGTTAAGACATTCGCTTGAGTCTTTGAAATCCAATTGAGTAACAAAATCGATGTGATTTGCAGTGGTTCACACTCGATTCTCCAAATATGACCAATAAGTACATTTAATAGCTTGAGAGTGAGGCTAGTTTTGGTGACAAGCTGAGTTGTGATCATAAAACTGGCTGAGATGAAATCAGGAACTCCCGATTTAATTCCCTTTGTAATCGAGGGCATGATTGTTGTGACATGCCATTCTTTGATCTGATTGCAGTTCTCAAACGCTCCAATCACAACTGAGCAATAAAAATTAATGAGGCATTGCAAGGTAGGCGCCCTGTTTCCTAGTTCTTTAGTCGCCTCGACGACACTCTTGCAGACAAATTGAAGGAAACTTGGTTCACAGGCAGCTCTGTTGAAAATTGCGCTTTTGGGAAGTGGCACTCCTGGCTTTTGAAGCGGTTGAAGCCAGTTCCAAGGATCGGATGCGTCTTTAATCCTTAGGATCTGTATACATCTGACAAAGATGTTCGTTTCGTGGTAAGGTAGAATGAGGGCGACAAAGTCGTCTTTGTTGTACTCGTGCACGTGGAATCTCCTAATCAACCATTCAAGGCAGAGATGTGAGGAGCGAAGCATAAAATACGGCGACAAGTGATGGAAGAACTTTTTTATATGTCTGTCCAGATTTTGATTGAAAGATGAATCTTCCACAGAACGCTCAAGATTTAGTGAAGTGTTCTGGAATAGAGTTTCTTCAAATTCCACAAAAGCATGATTTAGGGCAATTAATTCGGAGAGACCATCACAGCCTAAATCATAAATGGTTTTTCTGTCTTTAGTGGCGGCTTCTTTCGGTTCGAAGAGAATTGATGCCTTTACTTTTATATCAACTAAGTTCGAAGTCTGTGGGACAGCGAGTTTTCTAAGTTGTTGACTTAAGGAAGTCATTTTCAAATTTGTTGGCTATTTATTAAATAAAAGTCGGTTCTGCACAACACACAACAAAAATGTACTTTTTCAGTAAGAAAAATATTTAACTGAACAATTCAACCATGTGCGTTGACAAATGTCACTTTTGTCTCATGTCAATGTCAAATGATTTGTGGATAGTGGAAGTCGTTGTGGAACAAGTATTGTGCTTGGGACTTAAATGGAAGTTCAGGGAATAAATTACCCAACTCGCCACCAAGTGGTGAATGGCGAAATTGTATTTTCTTGTCCTGTCAATTATACACTTTGATACAAATAGCGGTGTTTTGATATTTCTCTAAATAATTTCCGACTTTTGCACAAATAATGGTGATTATTTGTATTTTTTGGGATCTCTCTTCTTGATACATTTTTGTTTTTATTTTCAAAACTATTTTTTTTGATGAAGCTTAGAATATTTTCCAATCTGTTTGCAACGTTAGAACTTTCTGCAAAATGTGGAAATTTGCTGGAAATACTTTGATTTTAAGAAACTGAATACTTTTGAAAAAGGGGTTTTATTTAATACTGTTGAATATCGATAAGTTGAGATATTAATTCTAGTTTTTTTTCGTGAGGTAAATTAACAATTAAAAAAACAAATAAATTAGTATTAAAATATTTGTTTAAATAAATAATTTTCATTACTTTGTCAAAAGAATTTATTTCTTGTAATAAAATTAAAAATGTTTATTACCTAAATTAGGAATACACATTATAAGAACTGTTTTCCCACACTGAATTTTTGTTCCGCAAGCCTTGAAAAAAGCTTCGTACTAATCTTTAGCAATTGATCTTAACTAAGCAGCGAATTTTGACATAATATATGATTCTGGAAGAAGTTGATCAGAAAGTTAATATCAAATAATTCAAAAAGCATTATAATAAAAACATATTACTTGTGTTAAAAATAGGCTCTTTTGGTCATTTTGGTTTGGGAATGCAAATAAAAAACTATTTCATTCTTCCTCCCAACGTTTCGTAAGAAAGAATGAAATAGTTTTTTATTTGCATTCCCAAACCAAAAAGACCAAAAGAGCCTATTTTCAACACAATCAATAAAACAAGTTCAAAGAATTGGTCAAACACAATCAACAAAAACATATTACACTTATCAAAATAAACAAATAATTTTATTAAATGAGAACCGACCATTTGTTGAAATTAAATTGTAAAAGAAATGAAGTAAATGGGCAAAGAGATATGAATAATTTGACATGACGTTTGCGGTACATGAAGATTCGTATCAAATGTTTCATAGTATGCGTGTGTTGAGAATTGAAATAAGTGTGGTAAACAATATCCTTGTGTATTTGGCCAAGTTATTACGTTTTGAATATGTGTGAGTAAGCAAATTTTAAAACTAAAATGAATGCGTTCACATTTAAAGGCTGCGTTCTTTTTTTAAATGTAAATATACATTACATTACATTTCACACTACTCAGCACATAAATGCACAGAGTAGAGAACACAGCACCTTGAGCCGACTAGACTATATAAGGTGATAACAACACAAGACATTAATACAAGACAGAAGGAGAGAAGAGAAAGAACAACAGACAGAAAGAAACACATGACAACAGCACGCGGTAGGTTTCGAGACGGTCCCCCATCTTTCTACTAAACACGCTATATTTTTTGTTTTGTTTTGTGGTGCGTAAATAAACATAGAAGACGGTTTTCCGACGCGCGAACACGCGACGTCCATGCGCGAAACAGGGAAACTCCAAGTTGATTCCGTAAACTTCTAAAGACTGTCCTTGCGATTTATTTATTGTCATCGCAAAGGCCAGACGTACTGGAAATTGTAAGCGTTTAAAATCGAATGGTAAATCCGTTGGAATCATCGGTATTCGCGAGATCAAGACATCCTCTCCTTTGTAATTTTCACATACATGTCAACTGCAAACTGATGAAAAAGTCGTTGACACATCAAAATATGATTTATTTCACCTTGACGGATCATGAGTCTGTATGAATAGAAATTCATAGCACTAACTTTTTTGCTGGTTTCAGCACCTGCAATCAAAAATGATAAATGTTACTTAGATGAATTGAGTTTAAAAATATTATTTAATCCTGCTCAATTTATTTACCTGTTACTTCATTTACCATTTTGATATTTAAATGGTATCCATCTTCCCCCTGCCAGAAGATCAAAGGATATTCCATCATAGCTCCTGTGTGTTTCAGATACACGTTTTAAATCACTATTCCGACGATGAAGCACAATATCTCTAGATTGTAAATTTTCTCCCACAATGACAACAGCCACTTCATCAATGGTAGGTGAATTAAACCTCCTTGTGTGTTCACCGGCAGGTGTTTTGTCAGCTCGAATGATAATATTATGGCTATATCAGATGGCATCCGATCCAATGCTATTTTGAACATGTTTACTAAATTGTTCTTCTGATGAAGAAACATTTGTAATTCTTGGACAATGGTTGTCTTCACTGTTGGATTGTGAGCACAACGATTATCAACTTCCGCATCTGAATTGCCCATAAAATAAATTTGTAAAAATTGATGATCAGGTAGTGGTAACAGTGCCCAGTAAGTGATAAATTTGTCCTTGTATCTGTAATATTTTAAATTTTGTCCATTGATTATTTCATATATAAAGCGTGTAACGGAAGGGGGGTATCAACCCTGAAGGAGGTGAATGTGCTCATGAAACTCAACAACTTTCCCCAAAGAACATAGGTCGAAATATGAAAACAAAATTTGGCCCTCCCTTTCAAAACTGACTACCAGCTGATTGATTTACTATGGGAGGGCCAAATTTTTGTTTCATATTTCGACCTATGTTCTTTGGGGAAAGTTGTTGAGTTTCATGAGCACATTTACCTCCTTCAAGGTTGATACCCCCTTCCGATACACGCTGTATATATATTTTAGTACAAACTTGAATATTATAAAAAAATTCTGGTATAATACCTTGAAAGTGGGCATGAAATTGTCCTGTATAATATGTAAAGCGCCAAATGATGTCATCTGGAAACAGTTGTTATATTTCTGAATGTTGGCCAAGAAGTGCTTAGAATCATTTTCAATCCCAGAAACTAAAGAGCGTAAAGGATTTGGTGGTGGGACCAATTGTGGCAATTTTACTTTGCCTCCAGCACAACATAATCCAGTAGATTCACCAGTGTATTTTAACGCCTTACAATATTTACAAATTATTTTCATTTCCCCAATTGTTACCGATTTGTCGGCACAATAATCAATTGCCAGATCATAGTGGGATGCAGCTCGTTCAAGAATCACAGGAGCACTGCGTCTGCGGATTCGCTCAATTTCATTATGTCGTGCTCGCTGTTGTTGTGATTGATGTGCACGAACTCGTTGCATTCTAAGCCTATCCACTTCATTGTCACTCACTAAATAACGTAATTCTGACATAGAAATACGACTATTTTCTTGATCTGTCTCTTTCTGGTCATCAGTGCGGTTAGCACGTGAGGTAGCTCTTCGCACATTTGATTGACTGCGACGACCTAAGTCAGGTCGTCTTCTCCTCGGCATCATAACGTAATTCATCAAAGTGAGAAAAATTCTCGTTCACTTAACAGTAACTTAACAGTAAAGTGTCACTATCACAAAATATCAACAAAAAAAGAGCACACTACTTGGAATGTCACTATCACAAAGGATCACAAAAGTAAAGAAAGTTCTCGCGCACGTAGCGGTAATCGTTACTCACAAAGATAGAATGATGCACTCATAGAATATCGTAACCATGATCGTAACACAATATCGTCAATCGTAATACTTTTTTCCGTGTTCTGATTTTTGTATTTATTTTTTTGGAGTTTACCTTTAAGCCATAAATCTCCGTGTTCTGAAGTGCGACAGAATGATTGAAATATTAGTTGGTTGTCAAATCTAATGTCAAATATTATGGTTGTGTTCTGAAACTTAATTTGTGACAAAACTTAAGATTTATCAAACTTAAAAAAATAATCTCATACAGTTACAACTAAAGTTAGCTAAAATTAAGTTTCGCGAAGCCGATCGAATTAATTGGAAATCAGTACTACTAATAGTTTATTACAATTTTTGTCGCGTTCGCGATTCACTTTTGTTTATTTTCGGAACGCGACATTAGATCCTCCAAAGCGCACGCGAAGACTATTTTCATAGATATGATTGAATTTGAACTTTGTGCAGCGGTACTAAATTGCAAATTGACTATTTGACGTTAGGAACACACCTAAATTGCTTAGACAACAGTGAGTGATTATAATTTAATATGAACTTCATTGAATAGCAATAAAGTTCAAATTGACTCTAGAAAACGTTTGTATGGGAAATAGAAAAGGGCTGTTTTTAGGGTTTTCCCGGAAATAATTCGATTTTTTCTTGCCTTTTAAACCTTCCCTAGACCTCCACGAACATTTCAAGACTAAGATAAGATAAATCCGGTTCTCGAGTTTTAGTGAGACTAACGAACAGCAATTCATTTTTATATATATAGATGAAAAAAAAAGCAAACACTTACTGCAGAATATTATTTGAGCACAATGTAAGATGACTCAATTTTACACTTCAGGCTTCAAAAATTCCCTTTATACCTTTTAGCTTATCTTTATCCCACAAAAAGAGTTAAATCCCACGATCTGGCATCACTGAGACAAACTGGCATTCGTGTGAGTTGTGATTAAAAGTTTCTTCTGACCTTTTTTATTCGAATTTTTCGAAGCTAATTGTTAAGACAGTTCAGCGGCAAGCAATTTAAGAACTTTCGGTCGCGAAAATAATATGTACTCCTGTCAAACCAATCCTTTGAAGCCCCTGCAGTAACACTTAAAATTTAATTCTGACAGTCATATTTATTAGAGTTCACCAAAAAGCCTCGCGAAATGTGAATAGTTGCGCAGTGTATAAGCGAGTATTTAGAATGTTTTCAACATTTTTCTATTAATTATATGTAAAATGCCTTGGTGTCACATAAAGTACTTTTTATTTTGGGTCGCGTTCAGAAATACCTTTATTCAAAGTAACATTACTTTTTTAAGTAATTTTTTTCGTTCAGATTTATTTTTATTCTCTAAAACTGATTACAACTGGTCAATAGTTACATATGTATTAGCTAGAATTCAATAAAACAATTATGAAAGAGGAAATTCGTGTAAAAAGAAAATCTTCAACGTTACATTATCTTTATACATATATGTATAGGTAAATAATTTTTGAGTTTGTTGACATTGCTTCTAACGACCATAAATCACTAAATTAGAAAACATTTGTTTGTCATATCATTAATACTCTTCGCAGACATTTTATGGCTAATTTTACACCGGTTGGTTTTAATAGGAATTTCTAAAGATTTCTATAGTAATCTAGTACTAAATATAGCCTATGTTACTCAGTGATAATGTAGCTCTCTAATGAAAAAAAGAATTATTAAAATCGGTCCAGTACTTTTTGAGTTTATTCGTTACATACAAAAATACAAATCGTTCCTCTTTATAATATAAAAAAATAATAATAATATATATATGTAATATATATGGACTACATTTTTTATTTTAGCCCAGCAACTATATATCATCAGACCATGCGTTAAATTCGGAAGTTTGTGCCAAAATTTTGTTTTTTGAAGGAGAGAAGGCAAAACAATTAAAAATACAGTGTCAGTAGATGTTATGGTTGTTCAAAAATTAGCTAAAATATGTTTTTTTATATAAAATATCGACGAATACTATAACTCTGAAGTGATGTATTTTAAAAAAGAATTGGGTATAAAGAAACGAGGTTGGTCTCAAAATGAAGAAAATAAAGTTAGCTTGTAAAGTATATACGAGTAAAAAAGGAGGAAGGTCTTTTCAAACATTTTATAAAGAAATAAAAATGCTCTACGTTCAAACAATCGCTCATATATCCGCTATTAAAAAAAGGCAACGCTAATGATGTCATAAACTATCGTGGATTGTCCTTCTTGGACACTTTGTATAAAATATTTACTTCCGTGCTACTTAATAGGCTTAAAGCCTGGGTTTAAGAAAACAACATTCTGAATGAATATCCAAGCTGCGTATCGTAACAACTCCTCAACAGTCGACCAGATATACAATTTAACTTGTCTTATCCAGCACCAATTCAGCCAAAAGAAGAAACTGTACGCCTTTTTTGTCAATCTAAAAGCTGCATTTAACAACATAGACAGAAACGCACTTTTTTACAAGTTGACTACACTTGGTATCTCCGCAACAATGATAAACATTTTGAAGTTGATTTATAAAGACACTACAGTAGCTGTCTTCGATGGCAAAAATAGATCTGATTTTCTTTCAACTAATAATGGTGTTAAACAAGGATGTGTTTTGAGAGCACTTTTTTTTATCTCATTTTTAAACGACTTACACACCGAGCTCCCAACATGATTAATTGTGGAAGAGCTACGAATTAAAGTTCTATTGTATGCTGATGACATTGTGATATTCTATGACAATGCTTCTAAAGTGCAAATTCTTATAAACAATTTTATTAACTATTGCGCCAAATGGAGTTTAAGAGTCAATCTTGAAAAATCAGAAATAGTGATCTCTTGAAATGGAGACCGGAGAGCAGCGCAAGAAAAATAGACTTCCCAAAATCCTTTTGGAAATTATTATTCTTAAGAGCATCTACAGTGAAGGAAGGGAGGGTGCTTTTTCAGAAGCGTCAATGGAACACCCTTTCACAATTAATATATTTCAGATAAGTAACTCACAAAAGGTTCTGCTAAAAATGCTTAGAGAAAAACATTGGAGTATATATAGTATAGTTCCATGATGATTACTGCAACTTATCCTACGCTAAGGTCCCAAATTACTTTTTGGATTCGAATCCACAAGATATTATTATAGTCTCATTCTTAAAGAATGCAGTGGGTTGGCCAATTTGAATGCAAGGATCTTCCGAAATTGCACCATTGGATTATGTACGACGCGTAACCTCGATGCAACCGAGAATACTTTCCACTTTGTTGGAGTTTGTCCCATATTCAGGGGATACAGGAAGCAATTTATCGGAAGCCCTCATTTAACGAGAACCCAGTTCTTAGATTGCTTAAAACTTTAAAATATATAAAATTTTAAATATCGACATCAAATAATAATAATAATAATAATAATAATAATAATAATAATAATAATAATAATAATAATAATAATAATAATAATAATAATAATAATAATAATAATAATAATAATAATAATAATAATAATAATAATAATTAGATATGTAACGTAAGCTCACAATGTCTTAATTTATCAAGGCTTTTTTAACCTGACAGGCAACTAATATTAATTTTTGTCAAATTAATTTTAAAACCAGCAATAATTAAATAGATTATGGAAATAAAAATTATTTACTACTACTACTACTTCTACTAAAAATGCTTTACATAATCGATAAGTTTCTAACTATTTGTTTAGTCAAATTTCTTGAAGCATTTATTATCACTGCATTTGATCTATAGGCCTTAATTAAGCATTCCAAACCTCTGTCAAACTATAAAATTATCTCTGATTTTACATTAAGGTAACATACACTGTTGTGCAGCAGAAATGCTAAAATATACATACATAAAATCCAAAAATATTTGAAGCAGTTTCAAGAAATCCACCCTCCTGTTCTTTTTTCCCCTTAGCCTTGACATCTCCAGGTATTATAATATAATGTACATATATCTTCTTTTAGAGGAAGAAACTCCAACCAGTAGGTAAGGTAAATATATTCGCTGCTTTAGTTTGTGTCTTGCTATATGAACGTTAATTTTCAGAAATTTTATTTATATTAGTATTCCGAATTCACAAACTCTGGTATCTGGTATGTATTATTTACACACGGCACACCGGGGTGATTTAATGAAACTTAAGGGGTTGAAATAAATTACTTATAATAACTGCCAACAATTAAACAGATTCTAGTAATTAATTACAGCTATTGGTTGAAAAGGACGACATCAAATTGTAAGCATAAAGAATGTAAACTTATACATATATTTGGGTAAGTAAAGTATACCTATGTCTCTGTACCTCTGTCTAACAATGTCTCCAGAAGATATGTGGTTCTAAAGGAATCATTTAGATAGCAATTAATCCTTTTCAATTCAAACTTAAAGGAAAAACACGATGATGTTTTGATTGATGCAAAGGAAAACTGGCTTAAAGTGTAAAGTACCTATATGACATCGAACTTTGGAGAATAAATCTTCTCATATGAAAATCTTTGATTGTGACAATTTTATTTTGACGGAGCCAAGACGAAAGGATACACATTTTTGACGGATGAGGCTCTCAGGATATTTTAAATGATTTACAAACATGTTAATTCTCAGATTTGTTGGGTGGGTGAAGGTTGAGAAAAATTAATAAAATTTAATTTCTAAACAAAACCAGAATCGACCTTTGCTACTCTACTCACCCGCCGCCGCCGGCCGCCGTGGTCGTGTTGCTTACTTTGAAATTCAAGTATTATATTCAGAATCAATTATAATTATAATAATTTCTATGCGATATAAACCTATTGATTTCTTGACGGCTCACATCGAAAAGGGAAACAGAGGGTTGGTTTGGTCAGACCAGATTGTCTTTCCATGACTGAGTTGAGTGCATATTTTATGAACAAAAGTGAAGGCATAGGTTTACTGTGTTGAAATTAATGAGACACCAATAAATTATAAATATTTCTATGGATGTACAAACGTGAACTGTTGTTTGAATTTTGGAAATCAAAAGATAAGTTTCATTTATAGAATGTGGGAAGGTTCCTTTATAATGTATGTAAGTGCTTAAATGCAATTTAATAAGTCATAATCTCGGAAATAACGCAGATGACATGATGAGTCTTTCATTAAGTTTAGAGAAATACAACAGATATACACAAAGATATGTATACAGCACGTTAATGACTTCGGCTGGATTTGCGCAGATTCTACACAGTTTGGGTATATCAACAACAAAAATTTAATTTTAATAAAGGGCTGAAAGAAATTTGAAATCAAAGAGGAGGGTTGTATTTGATGAAATTAATTGTTATCTGTTGTGATGGCTTAAGAATCACAAAACCACACGCGACTCTTCATTAGATTTTTGATTTTGGCACCTTATAATTTAATGCATAATACCTTATTTATGGAATATCATACTCTTTCAAAGTTTTTTTTTTTTTTTATACATATTTTAAAGTATACGTTATTAGTAGAACTGATCGCGCGCAAGTAATAATGATAGGTTTTTATATACAAAGTGTCTTTTAATCTATCAATAATATATAAGGTTATAATTCCTTGGAGGTTATGGGTAAGATATATTCGAAGAATAAAATTGGTCTAGAGTAGGGCACTTTCTTTAAATATTTTTTATATCATTTATAGGGAAGCAAAGAAAAGGCTTACTTTGCTATACCCTAACCCATACTGTTTTTACACTTCAAAACTCTAGAAAGAAGTTATGTTACAGCAAGTACCAATCTTAGATCAAGTGACCGCCGCGCCTGAATCGAATAAATTCCACTCAATAGGCACTTTTTGCAGCGAAGTCGTTCTAAGTCGTCGATCGTTTCAATCTTATCGGCTGATTGAATACGATTTTTATAACGGGTTATCCATTTTGCGGTTTCAAGTAAACGTAAATAAAACACATATAAAATATTTTTTTTCATGATATTTATTTCTTATTATAAAGTTTGAACGTTTGAACATTGTGTGAAACACTACATCATTCAAATGACAACCACGCGAATTGTTGCAAGCATCGATTCTTTTGACCTAATTTTCGCCCACTTTTTGAACATATTGGGCGGTATCTCAGCCATAACTTGACGAATGTTGGTTTTTAAGTGCTCAAAAGTTAAAAGTTTATCTGAATAAACACGGTTTTTAGCGTAACCCCACAAAAAAAGTCCAGCGATGTCAAATCGCATGATCTTGGTGGCCAGTTGATATCGCATATCGCCACGATGAGAAATTACGCTGCCAGGAAATGTCTCTTGCAATAAAGCCATATTTGCTCGAGTGGCATGTGGCACCGTCTTGTTGAGATCGCATATTCTGCAAGTTGTATTTTTCAATAGCAGGCAAAAAAAGTCGGTTATAATATGACCATAACGCTCCGAATTGACGGTGGCAGTGACTTTTTGTGTTAATGTAATGGCCTCTCTTCAATTACTTGAGGATTCTCAGAACCCCAAAACCGACAATTTTGTTTATTGACATACCCACCGACTGAGAAATGTGCTTCGTCGCTGAAGAAAATTTTGTTCGAAAAATCGCAGTCCACCGCCTGTTGTTAAAGCACCCATTCGACGTATATACGACGTCGTGAATGGTCAGCTGGCTTCAGTTGTTGTGTGAGCTGGACTTTATATGGATGTAGGTGTAGATCCAAATGCAAAATACGCCATAATGTGCCGTAAGACAGTCCCAATTCCTGAGAACTACGAACAACACTTTCACTTACAGCAGCGATATTTTTAGTGGTACGAGCGAAATGTGATGTACAGGTGATACTGATACCAAACAAATATATTTTTGGAAACAAATTCAATAAACTTTTTTTTTTATAAATCAAAAAAACTGAAAAAAATATAATTTACCTCGAAAAATTTACTATTAATAACAAAATGATATTATCTCCAAAATAATTTTGTGCAACGAAGAATAACGTTTTTAACATCTGGTAAAATTTTGAGAAAAAAAAAATTACTCAAAGTTGGTAAAAATTGAATTTCGACTTAAATATCTTTTCGAAAATTTGAGATTATGGCTTCCAACTAATTTTATCTTATAAGAAATATTATTTTCAACATTCCGTAAAATTTTAAGAAAAATCAAATTGACAGTTTTTTTACAAAAAATAAAAACCTAAAAAAATATTAGTAAAAGTTTGTAAAAATTTACTTTCGACTCAAATATCTTTTCAAAACTTTGAGATATTGACCTTAAACTAATTTTATATTTTAAAAAATATTGTTGTCAACATTCAGTAAAGTTTTGAGAAAACTCTAATTGACAGTTTTTACAAAAAATAAAAACCAAAAAAAAACATTACTAAAAGTTGGTAAAAATCGACTTTCAACTCAAATATCTTTTCAAGAATTTAAGATATTGGCTTTAAAATAATTTGTTGTTATAAGCAATATTGTTTTCAATATTCGGTAAAATTTTGAGAAAAATCGAATTGACAGTTTTTTTGCAAAAAATAAAAACCTAAAAAAAAACAAGACTAAAACTTAGTAAAAATTTACTTTCGACTCAAATATCTTTTCAAAAATTAAAAACATTGGCTTCAATCTTATTTTATCTCACAGAAAATATTGTTTTCGACTTTCAGTACATTTTTTATAAAAATCCAAAATCTACAAAAAATAGCACGCAAAATTGGCAAAAATTGATGTTCGGTTTTCGATATCTCGTGAACAATAGAAGATATTGACTTCAAAATAATTTCATTCATCTAATTTGTAATTGTTTATATAAGAAATAATTTTTTTTAAGAAATGCTACTAAAATTGGTAAAAATTGGTTTTCGACTAAAAATCTCGTTAACAAAAATAGATTTTGAAATCAAACTATTTCATTATATGCAAAATATTATTGGTAGTTTTTAAATTTTTAAGAATAATTCAACTGAGAACTTTTTTAACAAAACACGAAAACCTACGAACTTCTAAGCAAGACAAATCGACAGACAGGATGGGAAGTTATTAGTGTGGGTCGCATCCCAGCCTCTTTTTTTGAATTGTATTTATTCATAGTATCGGGTGATTTTTTAAGAGCTTGAGAACTTTTTTTAAAAAAAAAACGCATACAATTTTTTGAAGATAATTTCATTTAAATGTTGACCGCGGCTGCGTTTTAGGTGGTCCATTCGGAAAGTCCAATTTTGGGTAACTTTTTCGAGCATTTCGGCCGGAATAGCCCGAATTTCTTCGGAAATGTTGTCTTCCAAAGCTGGAACAGTTGCTGGCTTATTTGTGTAGACTTTAGACTTGACGTAGCCCCACAAAAAATAGTCTAAAGGCGTCAAATCGCATGATCTTGGTGGCCAACTTACCGGTCCATTCCTTGAGATGAATTGTTCTCCGAAGTTTTCCCTCAAAATGGCCATAGAATCGCGAGCTGTGTGGCATGTAGCGCCATCTTGTTAAAACCACATGTCAACCAAGTTCAGTTCTTCCATTTTTGGCAACAAAAAGTTTGTTAGCATTGAACGATAGCGATCGCCATTCACCGTAACGTTGCGTCCAACAGCATCTTTGAAAAAATACGGTCCAATGATTCCACCAGCGTACAAACCACACCAAACAGTGCATTTTTCGGGATGCATGGGCAGTTCTTGAACGGCTTCTGGTTGCTCTTCACTCCAAATGCGGCAATTTTGCTTATTTACTTATTATTTATTTTATAACCAACAATTAATAAGCTCCACAATTTTTGAGCATTAAATAATTTGAGGACCTCGCAGAATTATAGGTAAGTTTCCAAAATATTCCGCCTGTAATTTAAAATAATTTCTTTAGCATGCATACGTTGAGCGTTTTAATTCCTAGGGCATCGTTATTCGATTAAACAGTGCGAGTATTTCAAATATATGAACATTTTCTAACTCCCACCCACACGGTTTGTGGATATTGAAAATATCCACACAAACAAATGTCAAACAACGTGTCATTTGTCAAAGCTAAATGCCTCAGGAAATGTAATACCTTCCACTAGTTATGCTTACATAAACGTCTGTTTCCTACAACCCTCACCCCCCAGATCACTGAAACGAGAACTTAAAATTCATGTCAGAATCAGGGGTGTAAAAAATAAAGCAATATGCTAACTTTTTTCTTACCTTCCTAACCTATGTATGATGTATATTCTTAACATGTAAGCATTCTTGATATATGTGTGTATAGACCGTAAAGTCTATTTCAGTATAGCTTGTTATTTCTCAGTTCCATTTTTTAATTCATGAATCATAAAACTATAGAATTGATTGAGAACAGATTTTCGTGATATGTTCAAACGTCAAATCTAAAAATTATAAATAATTTACCTTAAGTGTGTCGGTGTCGCCTATGTTTAAGTTCTTTATTTGCGATATTTAACTATCTTATTCCACATTGTATTCCAGTTTGTATACCTTCAGACTTAAATCATGTTATAATATTTATTAGTGCAGTTACAGTACACATTTTCAATGAATTGTTTGTTGATTTTGTTGGTGAAATTACCATAATCATACCCTCAGTATATAGTTTGTGTTATTCATTCAATTTGTATATTTGGTTTGTGGGTGTCCTATTCAGTGTCCTGTCTGTGTCCTGTTCTGGTGTTTTCTGCTTCTGCTTTGGAATTAAAGTGAAGAACATATGTCCTTTACTTTATAAGTATATATGCACGTATAGAAGTTGACAAATATTTGAATTGTAATATCATCTGTGGTCAGTCATTCATTTAGTTAAGGTTTATTCAACAAGCAAATAACCATTGAATCAGGTTTGTATACATTATTCATAAGAAGCACTAAGAAAAAAATTAAATAAAAATGTATATGCATAACATATTCTGTACGTATATATTTAGGTAACGAAGCGAGGAGTTATTGTAGATAAAAACAACTAAGGAAAAAAATAGAAAACAAAAGAAATTAAATTTGTTACTTTCTGAATTTCTTTGAGTGTAATTCAGTTGGAAATCTTTATGTTACTTTTATTACTACGGGTAACTTACATGGCAAGTTTCAATGTAAAAGTTTATTATTAATCCCGATTAGAAAAATATGTCATATCAATGTGTCTATATTTGGGACAAACCGAAAAAAGTTTACATTTGAAGTAAACCTGGACAAGACGGTTTGGGATTTAAGGTTACAAAAATACTTTCAATTTAATTTTTCGTACTTGTAATTAAAGAACATGAAATGCTTATTCAATTCTTCTCAACTTTGTTTGAGTCCTAAATTACTTCGAGATCGTCTCTCTCAAATGGCTATTGAAGTACTTTACAAATAAAAAAGAAATTGAAGTGCTTTACGAATTAAAAAAGTGTTATTCGAGTAGTACAAAACAATATCGTTGTTTATGAACGGACCTACTATTGAGTTTCTTGAAAACTAGTTTTACGGCAAAACGAAGGGTTTTGAGTTTTAAGTTTTTCACAGATTTCATTTGAATGCCAATAAAATCAATATTATTTTAAAATTATTTTTATTTATTGACAATTAAATGACATTTTCACCACTGTAAAAAAAACTCCCCTTCGCGACACTCACCATCTCGTTTTTTTTTTCTTTTGAAGATTATTTGTTTCCCCATTTTTTCCATCTCTTTAAAAACATGAAAGTATTCTCCTTTTTAATAAATTTTTAATCTTAATTGATAATTTTGACATTTCTCGACGTTTCAAGGTCCCTAGATTCTAAAGCAAATATTTTTAGAGATATGTATGTGTGTGCATTTGTACGTACCTACTTTCGTACCTCTGTCCGTTCGGGACACCATTTTTCGTCGTCCATATCTCAAGGACCAGTTGATTTTTTTTTAACAGATAATTACATGGAAAGGACTTTCAAAAAAAGTTCCTCTGTGTATTTTTTGACTATATCATTTTAGAATTGTATATTTTATAATGTGACATGATACCAAATTGGTTTAGTTTTGAAAAAAAAATCAAATCACGGATTTTTTACTTACAAAATAATTGTATGTAACGAAGAATAACGTTTTTAACATCTGGTAGAATTTTAGAAAATCGAATAGATAATTTTTTTTTTCAAAATGTAAAAACCTACAATAATTACTAGGTACTACAAATTAGAAAAAATTTATTTTCGACGCGAATATCTTGGAAAAAAACTAAGATATTTTCTTAACAAAACAAACTGAAAATTGGCACAAATTAATATTTGACTCAAATAAGTCGGAAATTAAAAATTCCTGCAAAATTAGTCTATTTTATAAAAAATATTTTTACCAATATTAGGTAATGATTCTAATAAAATTCAATTGGCAGTATCTTTTTGTATAAAAATCTGATATTCACAAAATAAACGCTGGTGTGCTCCAGGGCTCCGTTTTGTCTCCGACGCTCTTCTTTATTTTTATAAATGATCTTTTGTCTGAAACTTCTAACCCACTAAATTGTTTCGCTGACGACAGTACCCTGAGCTTTTCATATTCGTTTTTAGATTCTCATTCTTGTTCTTCGGATGTGGACTACCAACGGCAGCGTTTAACAAACTCATTAAATTCTGATCTTGACAGCATTGTTCAATGGGGAATCAAAAACCGTGAAGAATTTAATGCTTCGAAATGCTGTCTACTGTTGGAAAAGCGTAACCATCCCCCAATGCCACTTTCCATGAGTGGTACTTGCATCGAGGAGACTAAACATGAACAACTATCAGTCCTAGGTATATGCATCACAAACCACTTGTTGTGGAGTGATCACATATTTGACATTACCAAAAATGCTGCTAAGTGTTTAGGTTTTCTCTAACGATGCAAGAAGTTTTTTACCCCTTCTAATCTGGCTATAATTTACAAAGCTTTTATTCGTCCAAAACTTTAGTTTAACTCTCATATTTGGGCTGGTGCTCCAATAACGTACTTGAGTCTTTTGGACAGAATTGAAAAAAGTACTCTAAAAATGATTGGAGATCGTTCTCTTACCGAGACATTTGCTTCTCTTGAACACCGCATTCCTTCCCTTAAACAATTCAACCGTAATACCCGTACTGCTAGGAATGCCCATCCGTTTACCCTTGAGCCCAATTTCGGACGTATTGTTAAGTACAGAGATTCTTTCTTTAGCCGCACTACACGAATGTGGAATGCTTTACCAGGCGTAATATTTCCCACTCATTACAATTTGCAGACATTCAAAACCAATGTGCAGCGGTTTCTTCTTTCTAATCCTATCCTCCTTTCCTAATTGCTCGCACTGTGTTTAATCATTATAAGGGTATTCACAACCCTTATAATTCGCACAATATAAAAAAAATAAAAACTTTCAAAGAAACTATACTAAAATTGGAGGATTGTTTTCCTATAAAAATGTATAGATTTGACTTCTGTAATACATCTCCACAGAAAACGGCTTGAATTTAAATTTTTGATTGCGTAATTATATATTCTTTATAATATAAATTGAAATGTTACACAGAATACCATTTGTAAATTTTTAGCGGGTATCTATGGGAAGTTAACAGCTTGGGTCGCATCCCAGCCCAGTCTCTTTTTTTTATTTAATATGTTGATGTCGTAAAAAACATATATCATGTTTTGTAATAAGCCGATAAATTTTGCAGTTTTTGGGCAAGAATCAGCTGCCGAAGCAGCACATGGAGAGTTTTTTTTTATTTCTATCCCTAGCACAGTAGAAATTTATATGAATAACAAAAACAACATCCACGGTAGAATCAGTGCAGATAATAGATAAATTGTAATTCTGCTGAGCATATAGAGATTTGACTTTTAGTATCGAAAGCAATTTTCAGATTTTTCACGTTTCTTACGACGTTTGTTGGTACCTTTGATACCTCCTTGAGCTTCGATGTATGTGTTACTAGAGTAGTGTCAAACATACAACTCAAGATAAACTTCGACAGAATTTCTTTTCAATGTATTTCAACTTAACTTTGCTAATTTAATTACTACCGTTTTTTTCAATGAATTGACAACTTTTATTTAATTTTTTCTGTAAATGCATGTTTTCAATTTTTGTGTAGTTCTATAAAATTTTGTGGTGAATCCGTATAAACTGTAGACTACCTTTCAAAATAAAACCTATAAACTATCCTGGCTAGTCTTCAAAAACAAATGGTAAAGATGAAAGCATTCAAATCTTACTACTCATTCTGGTTTCCAACTTTGCTTAGCTTAAAATCGATTTTTAATTTCTCTGCGCGTGTCGTTGTAATCTTTTATAGCTTATCTTATCTTATATCTTTTATTGATTGTAAAACTAAATAAAAATATACTTTTGTTTTTGTAAGCTGACTCGACTTTATTATATTAAAATAGGCAAAGCTGCTCTAATATTTGTTTGCGTCATCTGTTGGACGCGAAGATCTACATATAATTAGACCATAATATACGAACGAATCCCTTTTATTGAGTTCTTATTTCTTTTAGCATCAATTTACAACATATAAACCATGAAAACAAATTTAATATAAATATTCGTGATATTTTCTTAACATATCCTCTTTTTAAAATTGTTCACTTAAGTTAAAATTAGTTCTGATCAGAATTTTTCTAAATTGTTTAAAAATTTGTTCTAAATTATTCGGACAAATGTCCAATTTACAAAGATAAAAACCTAATGCGGATCGTTATTTTAATAATCTCTCACTGTAGGTACTACTTATGGAATCCCAAAAAAACACAATTATTATTGGAATTATAAAGAAAGCTCAAATCCCTTTTTATCAACCCCTTTTTAAAAGCAGACGTTTAAGTAGTTACCTCGTTCTAACTGTTGTACAAGTTGGTGTATTTTGTTCATATAATAATTTTAATTATTTTGTTTTCAATTTATATCTTAACATTTGTATAGAGTGTGAAAATCCTCCTTTCTTATGCTTCGGGCTCAGTTGTTTTGTTTTGCTACGACTAATAAAGTTAATACTAGAGAGATGAATTTCAACGACACACGACTTGTCAATTGCAAAAATAAAATATTGTGATTGATTGAATATTCGCATGTGCAATTTTATTGCATCAATGAAATTTGTCTATACTTTAAATTACGTTTTTGTCATGATATAAGCAATCACAAAATCAATAATATCCATACATGTGGGTGTATGTAAATGTAAATTTATAAATAACAAAATCTTCTATTACCAGAAGCAGACATCACCAAAATATCACAAACTAAGATCTATCACTGAATTTTCAAATTTTGAGCCTATTCAAAATTCCGAACAATTGTAGTTAAAAAAAAATAAACAGAATTTAAAAAGAAAATTGTTGCTTTCATGAGAAAACTGAAATGAACTTTATTTTCGACAACATCCAAAACCAAAAGAAAAAAATGACAATCAAGCAGAAGAAGTTAAAGAAAATAACCAAGAATCGGATATTGATTCAAAGATATAGTCGTAAAAAGATTATTACAGTTATTTCATCGAGTTTCTTCCAAACTATAGGAAAGTAAGAGTAGTTTCAAATGGTTTTCGAGTTTTTATAAGTTTGATTTATGTAGGTGTGAATAAATTCATATTTATTTAAACACTCTTTTAAATATGAAGTTGCCGTCAGAGCATGTTAACAAAATAACATCCGATGATAACTCTGAGGATATTATGAGCCTGAACAGTTTGACACCGAAGTTTGTTCCAACATTTCTAGACTTTGACCAAAAAAAACGTACATGTGAGTATTGTCGTCGAAACAAACATCGATATCATGCCTTAAGCACCGTGTTCACCAGATGTAGCCCCCTGTTCCCAAGATTGAAAAGAATGAGACTCATTAAAGACATTTTCGTTAAAACCGAATCGCTGAAAGAACCCAAAGACATATCTAGAAGTTCATAACATAAATACTTCGAGGACTGGAAAAAACGCTGGCATATTTGTATGTATCTGAACGGACCTACTTTGAGCGAGCTCTAAAATTGGTGTCAATAGATTGTTTCACCTCATAAACTTTGTTTTATCTTACATAGATCTATTACCAGGCGACTTTAAAATTTCCAACTTCATGATCCAGGCTTGGCCTATTATGTTGGCAGAGAATCCAGAGAATCAATATATGTAGGTCCTGTGGGTTTGGAATGACCTACAACCTGAAGTGCTATATTGATTGTTATACAACAAAGTTTTAAATTTGTCTCTGTAAAACTCTTTTAGAACATATTGAAAAGCCCCTTATCCCGAATGACATCCCCGCTATTTTAATCTATCTGAAGAGGTGTTCTTTAACGTTGGAAAAGTAATAGGAATAACCTTCTCATAATTCTTCCTCTATAATAAATCGACCGATTGCACTTTTGTGCATTCTTTCCATGGTCATGGAAACACTGATTAATTATCAGCTTAAGAAATATCTCTAAGATCGAAAGCTTTTTAATGGCTGTCAGTACGACTTTCGTAGCAAAAGGTCCACTGGTGATCTCATGGTTCGTCTTACCGAATATTGTCTTTACATCGTTTTGGAGAAAGTAAGATTATTGCACTTCATATTTTTTAAAAGCATTATTTTAGAGTTTGTCACCAAGATTTCTTATCGAAAATATATGTACGTGCATTCGATTTAGATGAATTCCTTCTTCGTTGGGTTAAAAATTACCTTTCGGACCGTTAATGCTAGTATAGTGTTCAATGGGTTGAAGTCTGTTAACCACAAATTAAATGCTTGTGTGGCCGACCCCCTCCCTCATTTTTATATATGATCTCCTGTCTATACTTTTAGGTTTTCATATTCATATTAATGCTTAGAAAACTCAATGAACTGAACATCTCGATATTATTAGTACGTGCATCACCAACCAACTCTTGTGGAACGATCACATAAGCAATCTCGCCTAAAATGCAAGAAATTAGTCTCTTCTTCTAATCTGGCTAATGTCTTTGAAATATATATTTGTCTAAGGCTTTAGCATAGCTCCCATCCCTGGGTGGTGCTCCATTAATTCGAACAGTAACAGAGAGCTCAATTATGCCTCACTCGAATATCGTCGTTATAATTCTTGCCTTACCCTTTCTTATCGTTATTCCAACGGACTATGCTCTAGTGAAATAAGCAGTTACATTCCTTCCCTTAAACAGTTTAACCGTAATACTCGCGCTTCTAAGAATGCCCATTAGTTTAGTTGAGTTGAGTTAAATTGAGAAGTTGGGTCCAACTTCGGTTGTATTGTGAAATACTGATATTCGTTCCTTATCCGTACTACACGCGTCTATGGTATAAGTTTTCAAAACACTTTCAGTGTGTGCTTATTATTTAAAATATTGCATTTATCAAGTAAAAACTACACCATTATTAAAAATGGAACGATACACGTTTCAGCAGCGCCCTGAATTTGTTATTTCTATTCTCAGTAATTATTCTGCTTTGCAATACGACTCATTGATCCAATTTAAAAATAACATCAAAGCACTAAAGATGCTCTTTACAACAGTGAACATTTCATTTTAGTGTGTTTTGCAAAATAAAATTCAATTCGTAAATTGAATAGCACTTGAAAATCACTTGAAATATATTTCACATAAACATTTACCATTAAGATTTTACTCTTAAACCTAACACACATTGCAGGGCTTTATGAATAAACAGTAAAACAAATCAATTAACATCACAAATTGTCATGTCTTTTGTCAATATCAATACATAATTTGACATTTTGTTTCCCCAATGGAAATTGAATTGGTTAAGATTATTCGTATCCGTATCCTGTCCATCCAGGCAGTCCTAGTCCTAGCTATCCATATGTAGGTTAGGTGTAGCTCTTACCTGCATTCGTAGATAGATGTGGGTATAAGCATCTTCAAAACTATCATGCTCTTGTAAATTTGGCTTTTTGAGTGTGCGGAAGATCCCAGTTTGTCTAAATTAAATGTCAACAGAACCTAAGGGATTGAATATAAAATAGTATATCTCTAATCTGTACTATGAGAGTTGATGATACTACCTTATCGTTTGGCTTTTCATGTGATAACTTTGTATAGTTTAACTTTTGGAATGTTCTTAAGCTGTTGTCAATGTTATAGAAGATGCAAATTTTCTGAATGTTGTGCATTAAAGTTCCATGCAGTTACCTAAGTTAACATCAGTTGCATCGATTAAGATGATATTTTCTATTGTTCTTATTATTAGAAAAACTTTGAGTTATATTATAATTAAAAATTATCTTGCAATGATTTATTTAGTGTTGATCCCACAGTAAAGTCTGTCTGCTTGTTTCGATGCAGCCGGATAGTTGTCGTTTTCTGGACAGTATCCTAGAACAAATTTTTTTTTATTTTTGTATGCCAATAATTATAACTTTACACATCTAAGCGCGAAAACTAATGTACATTACTTTTCTTTCAGTTGAGAAATTTTAGTTTAAAAAAAGGGAAATCAGAATCCTTATAAGTTTTGTGTATAGAAGTCGTTACACTGCAAAAGAGTCGTATTGACATATTGTCAACTGCAAGTCTTCAGATTGATTTTAGATTACAAATATGTATTGATAAGAAAATTTAACAATTGTAAACTCATAATTGGCAATACGAACACTTTAATTTATTCGATTATCTTTTACCCACCATTTTGTTGCAAAATTTTATATTGGCAATTGTATTTACCATTAAGATCATGATAATATTGAAATATTGTCGTATTGATTACAATGAATTTACAGTGAAAATCACAGCTTCTCTCGGAAAATGAAGGTATGGGTTCATGATAAAAATAAAAGATTTTTAGAGAGATGTCTGTGTGTGAGTGTGTACGCACGTTTGTACGTTCGGAATTCCATTTTTCTTGGTAAATATCTCCAGAACTCTACTAGTCCTTTCGACTTCAAATAAATTTTATTATTTATAATATTATATGGTTGACCTAAGATATCTCTTGATCAATAACGCTATTGAATTAAATTTTATATTATATATTGTGACGGTGCAGGGAATTAACTTCACGGGAACTACCTTCACATGGGAACTAACTTCACCACTAGTGAGAATTAATTTAACCTTTTTTTGGTGAAGTCATTTCCCACTGAAGGTGGGAGATAATTTCACTTTTTTGTGGGAATGAATTTCACTTTTATGTGTAACTGTTTCGCACGGAAGGTGGGAACTAACTTCACTCTTCAGTACAGTTAAAGTAAATTAACATGTTATGTTATTTTTATTCTCGCATACGCTAATCTAAGAAAATCTTATAAGAATCACCAAATGACAAAACTTGGAGCACTTCAATACCACAAGACTTTGTTTTATGGAGTTTAAATCCTAAGATCCCGCGAAGCGGGCCACCCACAGGTGCTTTTATTCAAAAAAGCTGTTGATATTGGCGCCTGCCTGGCGACTTTGCATACCCTAAGCGGAGCAACGGAGTTACGTGAGCGGGTGTAACCCCGAAAAAGGGAGTTAAAATCCTGAGAACCCGCGAAGCGGGCCACCCACAGGTGCTTTTATTGCTTAAAACTTACATATTTTTGTTTTGATTTACAATTCAACGCTTGATATTTTTTCAGATATTTCAATCGTAGGTGGGAAGTTACTTCACATAATTTTTTGATGAAATTATCTCCCGCCTTCAGTGGGAGATAACTTCACAAAAAAAAAAGTGAAATTAATTCCCACTAGTGGTGAAGTTAGTTCCCATGTGAAGGTAGTTACCGTGAAGTTAATTCCCTGCACCTATTGTGACGTGCCGAAACTAGTATAATTTAAAACAAAAAAAATCATTTAACGGTTTTTTTTAGAAATCAACAAAACTGACAAAAAAATAATTGTCACCTCGAATACAAACAAAAATTAATTTAATCAAAAATAATTGTATGCAACAAAAAATAATTTTTTTGACATCTGGTAAAATTTTGAGAAAAATCGAATTGACATGTTGGTTAAAATTGAATTTCGACTTAAATATCTTACTTACTTACTTAAGGTGGCGCTACAATCCTGTCTAGCTCGGTCCCTAGCTAGATGTCTCCAGTTTCGCGCTCCAAGTTGGGTGAGGTCACTTTCCACTTGTGCGCGCCACCTGATCCGCGGTCTTCCTCTACTGCGCTGTCCTGTGGGTGTGGATTCGAAGACTTTCCGGGCCGGAGCATTGGTTTCCATGCGCTCTACGTGACCCAGTCATCTTAGTCGTTAGTCTTTAACCCTTCTGGCTAAGTCTACGTCGCTGTACAGCCCGTATAGCTCGTCGTTCCATCTTCTCCTCCACCCCCCCTCGATGCATACGGGACCGTAGATCACACTAAGAATTTTTCTCTCAAAACGACCCATTCTTCGTTTGATCTCAGCGCTGGTTTTGTTTTCTGCGTTTACAGCGGAACCTAGGTAGACGAAGTCCTTGACTACCTCAAAGTTACGTCTGTCGATGGTGACGTTTTGACCAAGACGTCGGTGTTGTAGGTCTTTTCTTGACGACAGCATGTACTTTGTTTTGCCCTCATTAACCGTTAAACCCATTTTTGCCACCTCTGCCTCAATACTCACGAAAGCCCCATTGACATCACGCTGAGTTTTTCCGGTTATGTCAATGTCATCAGCATATGCTAGTAATTGGACAGACTTTTGAAAGATAGTGCATCTAGTGTTGACGTGTGAGCTCTGCACTATTCTTTCAAGTACGATGTTAAAAAAATCGCATTACAGCGCATCACCTTGTCTAAAACCTTTTTTGACATCGAAAGGTTCTGTTAAGTTGTTTCCAACCTTTATGGAGCAGCGTGAATTCTCCATGGTCATCCTGCACAAACGGACGAGTTTGGCAGGGATGCCAAAACTAGACATGGCTCTATACAGCTCGTCCCTGTAGATGCTGTCATATGCGCCTTGAAATCGATGAAAAGATGGTGGGTGTCGATTTGGTGTTCTTGGGTTTTTTTCAGGATCTGCCGTAATGTGAATATTTGATCGACTGTGGACTTTCCTGGTCTAAAACCACACTGATAAGGACCTATCAGGTTGTTGACGATTGGCTTTAGACGTTCACATATTACGGCAGAGAAGATTTTGTAGGCGATGTTAAGTTAACTGATTCCTCTATATATGGTGCAGTTTAGAGGGTCTCTTTTTTTCAGGATCGGGCAAACAATACTGAGGTTCCATTCATCGGGCATGCTTTCTTCCGGCCGTATCTTACAGATAAGTTGGTGCATGCTCCTAACCAACTTATCTCCAACTGCTTTAAAGAGGTCGGCATTCAAGACATCCGCTCCAGCGGCTTTATTAGACTTCAGCTTAGATGTGGCAATCTTTACTTCGTCTAAGTCGGGAGGACGGGATTGTTGGGTCTCGTCGTCTATGTAGAATGGATCATCCTGCCTGACAGCGGAATTCGGTTCGTCATCGCCGTTATACAATCTGCAGAAGTGGTCCTTCCATATCCTCAGCATTGACTGCGGTTCCACTATGATGTTTCCACTTTCGTCTTTGCAGCCTTTGGTTCTAGGTTTATGGACTTGTGAATTTCATTTCACCTGTTCATAAAACTTTCGAACTTCATTCCTGCTTTTAAACCTCTCAACATCTTCGACCGCACGCTTCTCATGTCCTCTCTTTTTCCTTCTGAGAAGTCGGTGTTCCTCTCGCCTCTTCTGCTCGTCGAACTCATGAAGAGCTCTCGTCCTTTTATGCATAGTTTTGAACATTTAGTAAAATTTTGGAAAAGATAAAACCCACAGTTTTTTACAAAAACTAAAAACATAAAAACATTACTAAAACGTTGTAAAAATTGATTTTAAACTCAAATATCTTTCCAAAAATTAAAAACATTGGCTTCAAACTAATTTCATCTTATAGAAAATATTGTTTTCAACATTCATTATATTTTTATAAAAATCCAGTAGTCGATATCTCGAGAATAAATAAATATATTGACTTCAAAATGATTTAATTAAATTTTCTTAGAAGAAACAAATATGTATTTGATTTGCTTATACAAGAAATAAAAACTATAAAAATGCTATTAAAATTGGTAAAAATTGGTTTTCGCCTAAATATCTCGTTAACAAAAATAGATTTGAAATCAAACTATTTCACCCTATCAGTGTAGGTCGCAACCATGCCTCTTTGTTTTGTAAAGAATATCTTCAATATATTTG
This sequence comes from Eupeodes latifasciatus, assembly GCA_920104205.1. NCBI lineage: Eukaryota > Metazoa > Arthropoda > Insecta > Diptera > Syrphidae > Eupeodes > Eupeodes latifasciatus. The sequence continues at coordinate 67,557,054 of OV049925.1, forward strand.
GGATAAATGTACATAACTTAAATACAGGTTTTTTCAGTAAGAGAATTTATTTTTGAAGAAAGTATGAATGTATATGTATAAGTAACAATGGAAAAAAATATCATCAATATCATAGCTACGGGTGCAGCACCATACCCCTTTCATGAAAGGGTTAGGTACCCAAGCCCAAAAGTAAAAATCCCCAAATCTAAAATCTCCGAAACCAATATCCCCAAAACCAAAATAACCAAATCCAGAATTCCCAAAATCAAAATCCTTGATCACAGGTTCACCATATTTCGAGTATGTCTAAGAAATTATGTTTGGCCCCAAACCACCAATAGGGTGAATCTGCGCTTAAGGATTTTGATTTTGGGAATAATTCAGAACAAAGTTAAGTTGTGTTTATGTTTTTATTCAACAAAAACATAAGAAATTAATACTTTCTATGTTTTTCAATTGACGTTTTTCACCGCTGCTTATTTTCTCAATTGTGGTAACAACATCTTTTATTTCCGATTGTAGGACAAAATTCCCAATCCGTGTGTCCCAATGTCCATTTTTCCCAAAATGTAATGTCTCAATTTTTGTCATTCCCAAGTTAATGGTTTCCAACCATTATTTATCCCAATGTCAAGTTTTTCCAATAATAATGTTTTGAATTGATAGTACGGGCGGCGGCGCGGCGCGCGGACTAACACAGCTAGGTATGCAACCCCCCTGCTTGGAATCACTTTAGCATTTGAGCACTAAAATCAAAGAAATGGATACACTGAACAAAAAACAGGCAAGAAATGTCAAAATCAACCATTTTTGTGTGTGTTGTATGTGAAAAGTGAATTTTGAAAATTAATTTGAAATAGAAATAAATGTTTCCTCGCACTTAAATTGCTATAATTATTATTTATTTGCACATATCTATCAAATAAAAAAAAAACGCGTTTCGAAATTCGTGCTGCAATAATGGAAATTTGAACCAAAAATTGTATTGGGACACCAATTTTTTGTGGGAAAAAAATTGGGAAAGCATATTTGTTGGAAAAGAAATTGGGAAAAATATCCCGTTTGGAGCCATGGATTTTGGAAAAAATGGATTGGGAAAAATGATTTGGGAAACTTGACCCCCTTTACGATCATTTAATTTAATAAATCTCTTATATGTGCATATAATCCTGAGTTTTTTATCTTTACAATGTACTTGAGGCTAGGATGCCAAGCTTCTACTGTATTTTGTGTTCGAGGAAAATAATTTTTTAGACAATCGGCAACTGACTTAAACTCGGGTTCATGTTTTTTTTTTTGATGCATCCAGAAAATTTGTTTTGAACCAGAAGTAAAGTTTAGAAAAGTCGTTATCTTCTGAACTTTTGCTTAGCTCCGAAAAGTACACTCAAATGACGAAAACCAACATGCATTGACGGAGAATGAAAAAATTAGATTTGGGGATTTCGTTTGTGGATTATCGGCATGGGGATTTATGTAGATCCAGGGGATTTTATTTTTGGAGATTTTGTACTTGGGCATTATGTCGGTATCCCTTCATGAAATAGGTGGTGAGCAATTCGAAAATTTCTGGCGGTATGTTTTCGATAACTTCACGAATTCGATTGTTGAGCAATACGATGGTTTTTATTTTTCGGGTGGTACAAACAAAACAGCCTAAAGGTGCAGTTGATGCTAAGAACTCGGTGGCTAATATTTCAGGAAATGTGTAAATTAAATGTTTGCCGCACTGCTGCACAACAATATCTTCCAATTCTGGCCATAAAATATCACATTATTATTGACAGCGCTATCCTCATTTTTTGGTTATCGGCCGTCTTGAGTTCTTGTGTTGACTTTAAACTTAAAAAGCCGAAGAACCCAAGTTTAATGCCTAATTCCATGAATCGGCGAGGATAGTGCAAAATATATTAAAGTGTAGGTACTTATACTCGTTTTTTTTAAATGATGAAAACCAATTATTAACTATAAAGTTTAGAATTTTCAATCTTTAAAATAATATCTTCAAAAGAAGGCATAAAAAAATGTCTATAAATTTAGAACAAAAGTAAATAAATTGGTGACCCTGCTTCATGTTGACATTATACAGGTATAATTCGTATAAAAACTCGAAATTCTGCTACACTAAAAAATATCACATAGTTGAAGGAAGTAAATGAAAATTTATTATTTTTAATAAAAACATAATTAAGATATGGTTAAACACAACTTTATTATTTACTAAAGATATAGATATAGATGGTTGGTTACGCATCATAATATGACAATGTTTTTTTTAAACAAAACAACAATAAAATAGTCAAACACCCTTAAGTCTTAAGCCCGTATTGTACGTTATGATGATGATGCTCTTTGTTTTAATTTAGAGGCAGGCGAATTATTGATATTTGTATTCGTGTAATCGAAGAAGAAGGATACCGAGGCCGACATGTAATAAATTCCAAATAATCATAACATCACGCCGCGCCGGCCGCGCCGCCGTTCGTCGTCGTCAGTCGCCCCACCCAAGCTTAATAATACAACTGTTCGTCACAGCGTGATTATCAGCTAGTGGTTACCATTGCTGTAAGTTGCTGCGGATATCAATTGTTTTAATTCAAACTCCGGAAGGAGAATAGTTCGACATAAGGAAAGAATAATATAGCTCTATTAAGATTATGTCTTTTTGGTTTTTTATTTGCCCCGTATTGTTTGATTCAGTCGGTGGTCGTTTATTAATTAAGTGAGGATATGTACGAACATAGTTGATCGATCGTAGGAAAAGAAATTAACGATCATTCAGTGATGTTTGTTTTTTAATTTTCCTTACTCCTGTTATATTCGTCGTATTTCAATTTATTTATTAAGTTCAAAAAATTAACATCTGCTTTCCTGTTGCGGAGTAGTACATTAAAAACCTATGTCAATTGTAAAAATGTACGATGTAGGGACACATTTATACTATTGTGCTGCCATAATTGAACTTAACTGCTTGATTTTGAACTTAGTAGTAACAATTACATTTAGGTTTCTATAATAGATTATAAAAATTCAATTAGAATGCAGGTTGGGTTCAAATTTTAAAAACAATAATTTAGAATATTTTAAAATATTTTGTTTAATCTGTAGTGCGTAGTTTGAAAACTTTTAAGAGCTTTTGCATAAAACATTTTAACAACAATAATTGTGTAATGTATTTATTATGGAACTTCTCACCTTTATTGTTTTTTTTTGTATGTTTTCCTTTTAGAGGAAGATTGGAGGGTGGTCTCAGTGAATTATTTTTCTTTCCCTATTATTTTCATTTACAGATACCGGACAAAACTTGTTAAATTAAAAAAACATGCTTAACAAATTGGGTAAAAACGAGACAATTTTTTTTTTATTTGTGCAATTTGTCTTCTTTTTTTTTCCATTTTTTACCTAATTTGTCAATATTCATCAAGTTAAATGACATCACAACTATTTAAAAGTCACATCACATAAAAGCACAGTTGATAATTGTCACTCAAAAATAGAAACAATACAAACGAAACAATGAAGCAAAAGGTAAAGTAAATAGGCAAAGGGTTAAAATTTGCTCATAAGAAGTCTTTAAATAAAAAAAGAAAGGGTGCTTGGCTGTAGGTCTAGATTTAATTGGGAAAAAAAGTGGAAAGTACCCAAAGAGACCAACCTTATTTAATGGCCAGTGATTAACGCCTCTAATTTTTCTCTCACTGCCCAAATTAAAGAAATGAAAAAAAAAAAAATAACATTTTTCGGGATTGCTTGATCTCAATGACAAATTATAATACTTCATGTCATTATTGTACTTAATTTTAAATAATAGTCTTCTTTTGTTAAAAAATTATTTTTGAGAAAATAAAGTTTGATGTGCATTTTTTGAAATTGGTTTGAGTAAGTTTATTTTGCAGTCTTTTGTAAGATTAACTTACAGATTTGAACTTTAAATCGAATAATTTGATTGAAATTAGAAATTCCACTCTATTTTTTTATTATAATAAAAATGTGCAAATATGTCTTCAAATAGTTGTATATAACACAAAAATCAAAGCAGCGGTACGACGAACTCGCAAGGGCGGATCGAGACAGTTAATCAGGATAATAACATAAGGACGAGTTTTTTTTGCACTGCTTAAAATTGTCTTTAATGTTATGTAAAGAAGGCTGACAAAATAACAATAACATAAAGAGTATACATCTTAAGCTTATATTTACATTAATATCAAGGGCTAAAGTGACAATTTTAGTTAATACTTTTTTTTATATAATATTGTTGCCGAGCAAGGCATGATACTAAGTAAGTTAAACGAATCCCTACATATGAAAGCATACCAAAAGTTTTCTAAATATTTTTAAATATTTATTCTTTCTACATATGTAGATACCCGTGCACTGAAAAAAAAATCGTTTATAATATCAATAAACAGCGTTTATTGACTGGTTTTTCATTGGCTCAATAAATTTTTTCTTGATATTACAAAAAATTTTGCATTATAAAATTTGTCTTCAATAAACGATTTATTGGCTCAAGTAATCGCCGTTTATTGAAAATTGAAATTTTAATATCAATTAACTTTTGCTTATATTAATAAAAGTTTTTATTGTACCAGTAAACTGATACATTGGGCCAAACAATTTGTTTATAAAAAGACATTTTTCACTTTGATAAATACGTTTATTGGCTCAGTAACCTATTTATTAAAGGTCAATAAACTTTTTTATTGATATTATTTGTTTTTTTTATTGTCACAATAAACTCATACATTGCGCCAGGGAACCGTTTGTTGGGACAATAATTTTGACATTTTTGACATTGATAAACTCGTTTATTGGCGCAATAAACAAAATTTTTAATTTCAATAAACTTTTTTACTGACAGAAACAATTTTTTAATTATCGCAATAAACGTCGCATACGTCCATTGTTAGAAATTTCTTGGAAAAAAAGACATCATCTAATATGTACCAACTATATATAGGTACCTCCATAACAGGCCCCATATTTGGTAGAACACATTTTTTTGTCCGGTGTCTCCTACGTCCATTTTTGATTGACCTAAACGCATATTTATTATTGTTTACTTCAAACTGACTCATAGGTACCTGCAAGATTTTAAATCAATTTGTATGTGAAGTCGAATTCTGATCATGTATACTTTTATGTATGTAGGAGACACAGGGCAAACAAAATTTAGTTTATCAAATATGAAAATGGGCAATGAAAGAAATTATTCGGACTTTCCGCCATAGAAAAAACTTGTGTTGCACAAAAGTAAAAAAAACAATAAATGCAAAAAAAAACAATAGTTTGATACCTAGCTTTAGTTCAAGGAGAAGCAAACAATAGTACCTTCCGTGTTTGTTTGTTTTGCATAGTTTTTTCTGAATTTAGATTTTTTGTGCATTATTTTATATATTTAAGTACCTATGCACAGTGTAAGTTTACAAACGCATCACTGCGCAATTAGTGACCTCAAACATTCATAAAATACATTAAACTGACACCAAATCTTGTATCGAAGTGAAAATTCGCAATCTTTATAGAGCCATGAACTTGAACACATACAAACAATTATGCGGGTTTTATGTATTTTATGAATGCTTTCAATCATTATTTGCGCAGTTATGCGTTTGTAAATCACCACGGAGACCTCTATGGAACTAGTTTTGCCGTAAGACTTGGTTTGAATCAATTCAATAATATGACTTTCATTTACGTGAATTAAATGTGTTTTATTTTTTGTTATGTTTGGTGTTATCAAGAAGTGAGTTTTATAGACTTAATTTTTTTTAATGAACTTATTTTTTCCGCCTGTAGCAATCATCTAAATATAAACCTGCGGCAACACTGGAACCGAATGTAAATTTAAGCCATTTGCTTTTCTTGCCATTCCTCCTTTATCCAAAGAAAGAGTTTATTTTATTTATTTAGATAAAATTTAGTACAGTAGGTACCTTTTTTTAAAAGTTTTAAATAATATAATTTATTGGTCCAAAAAATAGTTTATTGGCCCAAAATATAGTTAATCCTGCCAATAAAGGTTTTTATATTCAAAGAAGTAGGTTTTATTTTCCCAACAAAGTGTTTTTTGACCCAAAAATCTCGTTATTGTTCCAATACAATCTGTTTTGTCTCAAAAAACTATTTCTTGGTCCAATAAACCATATATGTATAAAAAACCCCATACATTTCTCCCTGTGCCATAGCGTTAGACGTTAAAAGAATTTAATTCCTCATTCTGTGTTCTGCCATCTTCGAGAGCTGAAGCTTAATCAGTCGTGTCAGTGCGTGTTTAATTAAATTAAAAAAAAAATAGTAAATTTATTGTGTGCTGGACTCCTGAAAAAACGTATGCAGGTGAGTGCAAAATATATTATATTGTACGTAAAGGTGTCCTAAAAGCCATATATTTTCGTCAACATTTCTCGTGGTACCTACCATTCAAGTGTAATTTTTTTTTGTGGCGTCACGTAACACGATTCCACCAAAAGGCAGGTGAGTGCAAAAAAGTATATTCAGCCCTATCACGAGTTCCATCGTAATCGGAATCTTGTTACGAATACTTAAAAAACGATCCACAAACTCCATCGTTATAAAAAACTTTTTATGAATCCCGAAAAAAAACTATCACCGAATCTGTTATTAGTGGCAATTTGTATGGGATTTTCTACTACGATGGATTCTATGATCCATTTTTTAGGGATTCCTAACAAGATTCCGGGATATTGATTTCGTGGCCATTCCAAAAGTGTTTGTCGAAAATAACCTTTTAACCCTAGAAAGATAATCTACGTCTGCGGGACGTATGGCGCGAGGAAAAATTGTTCGTTATGTTTTCAAGGTGGTTCAGATTTTTTATAAATTTTGCTCAAATTTTACTTCTTTTGTACTTAATTATTGATTCATTTTACTTAAAATAACCCAAATAATTAATTAAAATACAAAATAATGATAAAAATCAATGGTCATCTTTAAACGCGCTTAATAAGTGCCATACTACATACATACATTCACGCACTAAAAAATATGATTATCTTTCTAGGGTTAACATTGTACCCTCTTCAAAACTTTTTCAAAATATTCAGCTTGCTCCAATTAATATTTATATCTATTTTTAATTTTTTTATTTTCAACGACTTTTACACTTTACAGGAATTTTACCGAACGAGCAAACGTGGTAAAATTTACAATAAATATTGTAATTTAAAATTTACGTTCAAGGCGATAAACGAACCTCAAAGTATCAGACAAACAAAGACGAGTGGAAAAAGGGGAGTTCGAGAAGAGATTCCAGAGTTAAGTAAGTTTAAAACAATTATTTATGAAAATTCAAGTCATTTTTTTCTTATTTACGAGCTTTTTTGTAAATGCTTCTTATTTCCATGAATTGCGTATTTAAAAAAAATATTTCTATATTTTTTTATCAGTTGCAGAAGAAAACGCCGAACAATGCTTGCGGGCATTAAAATTTGATAACCTTTCTTTGGAAGAAACTGATAGATGTTGGATGGCAAGTTCCCAATACAGGCTCTTGGACATACAAAATTCCGAATCAACGTCAGAAGTCTTTAAAAAATGGCCACAATACAAGCAACCAGCTGGCTATCGCTTTGTGAGTATTTTTGAAACAATAATATAAATTAGTTACTAAGAATGTAATAATTCTTTGCACAGTAACTTCAATTAAGATATACACCCATCTAATCCGTCATGTCTACCTACCTGTTCAAGCAATTCGATAGCATTCCCGAATAGCACAAAATTTGATTTGCAACAAGAAATTTGTTGTATTTGTGTTCTATTAAAAAAAAACAAAAGCCATTATAAATCAGTTCTATTTTTGTGCACGAACAAATATTTGTAACTTTGTCATTCGAAATGCTTCAAATAGCTTATACAAGAGTTAAAACTTGTTCTTGATGGTGTTGTTAGGTCGAATGTTACTCAATCGGTTAAGTTACCTTTATTATATTTCTATTTTCATATCTTCTAACTTAGATGTTTATACAACTTTTATGCAAAAATCCTTCAAATAATTAAGTTACTTAATTACAATGTAAATTGTATAACTATTTGATAGAAACTAATAACGTTTTAACAAAGACTAACGGCAATAAGTTTTACTTTACAACATTTCATTAAAAGATCATTGAATTGAATAGATGGATAGATAAGTAGATAAGTTCTTTATTTTTTCAATTTTCTTATAAGTACAATATTTCATAATTAAAGATATACAAAGCATAGCTTTATAAGTCGTCTGCCGGAAAAAAACTAATTAAATAAAAAAAGAAACAAAAAATACAACGTTTGAGTAAAAAGAGAGAATATTTCAAAAAAATAAATTTCATAGTTAAAAATATGTAAATATAAATATTAAAGAAAACAAATTTTTAAATTATTATTTTCATAATGTGACTTTTAGTTTAGTCAAAAAAAAAAATAAATAAAGAATCACTTTAACATCTTCTTACAACTCAGAACAAATTCAAACACTCGTTTCGATATTTTCTTGCTTCCAGCCACGATCCCCGTTTAATACACCGACACATTCCTCTTGGAAATTGTCGTACAAAAATATGCGTAGGTATACTGTATACGACATACAAAACATTTTCAGAGACTTTGTTTTCTATTAGAGAGTTAAATTAACCACCATTTACATTTACCCCATCGCCAGCGTCTAGGTTAGGTCAAAAGAGTAAAACAATCATACTTTAAGGGGTTCTATACACCCCCGTTTTTTCTCAAAAAATGGCTTAAAGCAGGAGCAACACTATTGAAAAACAATGGTAGCACCTGCAATATTCTCTTATAGCTTATTTTAAAGCCAGAAACAAAAAACTTTAAAAAAGGAATTAGCTCCAAAGATCCTATTTCTACTAGGTAATAAGTAGAATATTCTTTTTTTAAAGTTTCTAGTATGGAAATTAAATTTTCAAAAACTTTCAATTACAAGAACTTTTTTTTTTAAAAGTATGTTCAACTATGGGTTTGTGGTTTCCAGTAGTGATGCTTATGCTTTAAGCCATTTTCTGAGAAAATTACCCCTCCCATCTTAACGGGAATATACCAGATTTGACGCATATGTGGTTGTATATATTAATTGTACTAACTAACTAATAATGATATGATAACTAATAACGATATTAAAAATTTTTAAAGGTGGACATGGACTTTGGCTATTTGCACAAGAACTGCTCTTCACTTTTAGACACTTGGGAAGAACTTCATGAGAAAATAGTAGACTTTCTGTGCAACGAAGACCACATCAAAGAAAAATCAATAAAGCAGACTCTCATAAAAATGAGATCGATGAATCCATCCGATAGTATGTTACATATATTTGCTCAAAATAAAACTTTATTTCCTTAAGAGAATAATTATGTATTTTATAACAATAACCTTATCGTTTATCTATTAACAAATTTAGATGTTTTGCATACGATAAATTCAAACACTAATGCTTGTAGTGTCGATTTGTCTTGCTTAAAAGTTTGTAGGTATATATATATCAATTTTTACCAAATTTGCGTACTATTTTTTGTAGATTTTATTTTTTATGAAAAAACGGACTGTTGGATTTTTATAAAAAAATTACTGAATATGGAAGCCAATATTTGTAATTTTTGAAAAGCTACTTGAGTCGAAAGTACTTTTTTACGAAGTTTTAGTATGGTTTTTTTTTTAGGTTTTTATTTTTTGTAAAAAAAAACTGTGAATTCGATTTTTCTCAACATTTTATCGAGATATCAACGGACGGATATCTATTATTAGGTCTCAATATATTAGCGTTAAAGTTCTCATTTTAGTATTTGACTTGAAATTGATCAAAGATTCAAGCATTAAATATTGAAAAAAAGCTAGAGAGTAACGAACATCTCTGGTACATTACTTGTCAAATCACTCGTTTTTATATATGGTTTAGTTATTTTTGATACGATATAACTTTAAGCAAATATCTTTCTAACACAGTGGAAGTATAGTTTGGCATTTTCTTCATTTTGTTTTACAGATTGTCGAGATGCTACAATTATGTGGTCACTTCATGGGTACTATATTCCCAGCCAAAAATCTGTGCGAAAAGACAGATTTGGAAAGAAAAGCACCACTAAGTATACTATCAAGGACTTCCAGGAATCATTTCTTTACATTGGGCGAAATACACAGGTGGTTGAAGAACATATCGGATTTTTGAACCAGAGATCAGAAAGTGTTCAGCCCTTCATATATGTCCTTGGAGAAGATGTATTGAACTTTCAAGAGATATACGTCTACTTTGACGGTGTTAAATTTCCAATGGTATCATTTTCTAGGGCAGTAGACATTTGCTTCAAAATATTTTTTTTATTCAATTTAAAGTTTCCTACTGCATCCTCTAGTTTTTGGAATTTTATTGAATCCTTGTATTTTAGAAATAAGAAAAATCAATGTTCAAAAACTCATATATTGCTTAACGCAATAAAACCAATAAATGTATGTAACTAAAAATTTGTATTTTACTTTCATATTTTCAGAAAAGAAAACGTATTGGACGTTGCTATAAGAAATTCACTTGGATATATTTCAGAAAACGTATTAGACTTTTCTCGAAAAATTAATTGGCTATATACAAAAAAACGTATTGGACGTTGCTATATTTGGCCGTATACAAGAAAACGTATTGGACGTTTCTATAGTAAAGGAAAGCAATTTTGCAAATTTAAGCAATTATTTAATTGGCTCAACAAATAATTTTGCTTGAGTCAAACAAATAATTTATTGGCTCAAGAAACAAATATATCCAAATCAATAAAATATTTAATTGGCTCAACAAATAGTTTTGCTTGAGTCAAACAAATAATTTATTGACTCAAGAAACAAATATATTTAAATCAATAAACTATTTAATTGGCTCAACAAATAATTTTGCTTGAGTCAAACAAATAATTTATTGGCTCAAACAACAAATATTTCCAAATCAATAAACTATTTATTTGGCTCAACAAATAATTTTGCTTGAGTCAAACAAATAATTAATTGGCTCAAACAACAAATATTTCCAAATCAATAAACTATTTAATTGGCTCAACAAATAATTTTGCTTGAGTCAAACAAATAATTTATTGGCTCAAAAAACAAATATTTCCAAATCATTAAACTACTTTATTGGCTCAGCAAACAGGTTTATTGGCTCAACAAACAAGGTTGCTTGAGTCACTGAAATATTTTATTGGCCCAACAAACAAAGGTAAATAAATTTATAAACTGGATCAATAAACTTTTGTTTGAGCCAATCTGCGTTTATTGAGCCAATAGACAGCCTTTCTTGGCCCAATAAACCTGTTTGTTGGACAAATATTGATTAACTTTTTTATTGGCCCAATAAATTTTTTTATTGTATTTACGTACCTTTTTGGTTCAGTGTGGCATGATGGTTAGTGCGTTGGACTGTCATGCGAGAGGTCTTGGGTTCGATCCCTGCCTGTGCCACCTAAAGTTTACGGGTCCTGAATCTTGCGAGGAATTGACAAATTCTCCAAGAGTAATTCTTGTCATGAAAAAGTGCTTTCTCAAATAAGCCATATAAACTGTAGGTACCCTCCATCCCTGCAATTACTCGCACACTTTTCGTTGTAATGTTAAAACTCAACAATGCCTTTACCGATTTGGCTAATTGGTCTTGAATTATTCGTGGAAGTCCAGAGAAGGTTTGTAAGTAGAGAAAATTTAAAAAAAAATCTTGAAAAAGTGTAAAATCAACATCTTTCTATACTCCCATATATCGGGTGATTTTTTAAGAGCTTGAGAACTTTTTTTTTTAAAAAACGCATAAAATTTGCAAAATCTCATCGATTCTTTATTTGAAACGTTAGATTGGTCCATGACATTTACTTTTTGAAGATAATTTCATTTAAATGTTGACCGCGGCTGCGTCTTAGGTGGTCCATTGGGAAAGTCCAATTTTGGGTAACTTTTTCGAGCATTTCGGCCGGAATAGCCCGAATTTCTTCGGAAATGTTGTCTTCCAAAGCTGGAATAGTTGCTGGCTTATTTGTGTAGACTTTAGACTTGACGTAGCCCCACAAAAAATAGTCTAAAGGCGTCAAATCGCATGATCTTGGTGGCCAACTTACCGGTCCATTCCTTGAGATGAATTGTTCTCCGAAGTTTTCCCTCAAAATGGCCATAGAATCGCGAGCTGTGTGGCATGTAGCGCCATCTTGTTGAAACCACATGTCAACTAAGTTCAGTTCTTCCATTTTTGGCAACAAAAAGTTTGTTAGCATTGAACGATAGCGATCGCCATTCACCGTAACGTTGCGTCCAACAGCATCTTTGAAAAAATACGGTCCAATGATTCCACCAGCGTTAAAACCACACCAAACAGTGCATTTTTCGGGATGCATGGGCAGTTCTTGAACGACTTCTGGTTGCTCTTCACTCCAAATGCGGCAATTTTGCTTATTTACGTAGCCATTCAACCAGAAATGAGCCTCATCGCTGAACAAAATTTGTCGATAAAAAAGCGGATTTTCTGCCAACTTTTCTAGGGCCCATTCACTGAAAATTCGACGTTGTGGCAGATCGTTCGGCTTCAGTTCTTGCACGAGCTGTATTTTATACGGTTTTACACCAAGATCTTTGCGTAAAATCTTCCATGTGGTCGAATAACACAAACCCAATTGCTGCGAACGGCGACGAATCGACATTTCACGGTCTTCAGCAACACTCTCAGAAACAGACGCAATATTCTCTTCTGTACGCACTGTACGCATTTGTGTGGTTGGTTTAATGTCCAATAAAGTAAACTGAGTGCGAAACTTGGTCACAATCGCATTAATTGTTTGCTCACTTGGTCGATTATGTAGACCATAAATCGGACGTAAAGCGCGAAACACATTTCGAACCGAACACTGATTTTGGTAATAAAATTCAATGATTTGCAAGCGTTGCTCGTTAGTAAGTCTATTCATGATGAAATGTCAAAGCATACTGAGCATCTTTCTCTTTGACACCATGTCTGAAATCCCGCGTGATCTGTCAAATACTAATGCATGAAAATCCTAACCTCAAAAAAATCACCCGATACAAACAATTTGTACTAATACTTAAAAGCCAATTTGAACCTTTGGCAAAACAATCGAAGACAAAAAAGTGACGCTAGTTCTGTCAAACAAATTTAATGTCATCATATGTCATTTCATTTTATCAGCGATAATTATTGCTTTGTTGTGTTTATATTTTCCAAAATATTGTTGAGTTGTTGAGAGAAGGTAAAATGGCACGAGCAAGACGACGAAACATAGGCCGGCGAACGCGTAATGCAAATCAAGTGGCATTATTAAGACGATCTCAGACTACAGAACGTACTGCACAGAATAGATCTGTTGACCCTGTACCTGTACTTAATCAGGAATACGTCGTGCTGTTTTGGATGAAATGCTGCGTGCTTTTAATTACAATAGTCAGATTGATTATAGTATGTACGGATACATTGGAATGATGAACGCAATATGTCCACATTGTGATGCGGCTAACTTTCCAGGTGAAACCCCCGGAATGTGTTGTGCTAATGGTAAAGTGAGATTGCCAACATTAGAAACTCCACCCGAACCATTGTTTTCATTTATTTTTGGTACATCTCAAAGGTCGAAGCAGTTTTCGTGAATATTCAACAACACAATTCGGCATTTCAAATGACTTCTTTTGGTGCTACTAAAATTATTAGAGATAATTTTATGCCGACTTTTAAGGTAAATACCTCAACAGAATTGTCCCATGCTTATATCAATCTAAATCATAAAGTCTGATTCAACATCTACCTAAAATTGCATACATGTTTCAGATTCAGGGCCAGATTTATCATCAAGCTGGTTTGTTATTGCCATACTCCGACGCTGATCATCAATTTTTGCAAATTTATTTTATTGGTGATGAAAATCGTATATTGGATCAACGTTGTGCAATTGTTTCAAATACAAGACGAGAAATTATTCGTGAGCTACAAAGGTTATCATCAACATAACGCATAAGTTCAATTGTTCAAAATTGCTCTTGATCGTATGCCATCTGTTAATCCCAAATTGTAATAGCACAAAATTGAATATTCAACAAAAACATGTATATGACACAAGCATGCAAGCCGTTTCCAATAATGCAGGTGGATTATATTTCTTGGGTGCACCTGGTGGTACAGGCAAAACTTTCGTTGTATCATTGATTTTAGCGACTATTCGATCGGAACAGAAAATTGCATTGGCACTTGCATCTTCGGGAATTGCTGCTACATTATAAGAAGGTGGACTGCACACTGCATTGAAATTGCCATTGAATGTACAGGTGAATGAAACTCCAACTTGCAATATTTCGAGAGATTCTGCTATGGGCAAAAGTTCTGCGATTAATGTCAATTATTTTATGGGATGAGTGCACAATGGCGAATAAGAAATCAATAGAAGCATTTAATCGAACAATGCAAGATTTACGCGGTAATCAACACCTTTTTGGTGGTGCTCTGCTATTGCTGTCAGGGGACTTTGATTCCAACTGATATGCCATTTGAATTCAAAAGATTACAATATCCTGTGCGTTTATCATTTGCGATGTCCATAAATAAGGCCCAAGGGCAAACACTTCACGTTTGTGGTGTCAATTTAATCATGTTTTTCACATGGCCAACTTTAGTTGCCTGTTCCAGAGTCGGTACCCCCAACTGTTTATTTATTCATGCTCAAAATGAAAAAAAAACAAGGTTAGGTTAGTTAGTAATATAAACAATATGTCATTTGGGTCATTTGGACTTTTAAATAACTAGCAATTTAAAATATTTTTTTGTTTGAATAAATGAACTTAATAATCATTTTTTTTTTATTACTATGCCTTATACGTAGCGAAGCACGTACCGGGCCGCTGGTATTTTCATATTTAAGAGGTGTTTTGGGTGCGTTTGATGCAGAAATGTAAGAAATTGTGCAAGACAGGAAATAAAAGAAAACAAAAAGGATATAGGTACGGTAAAAAAATCAACCTTCCCCAAATCCTAGTGTGCCCAAGCAGGAACTGTTCATAGTTACCATAACTTTTTTACAAAAATAATATAATACGAGTATGTTACGATTTCTATACCTAAATGGGAAGAACGCTTTAAAAAATACAGATAAAAAAAACCATAAAACTATAGAAAGTTTGCCAGAATAATTAGATATTTTTTCCTTGGAAAATGTAACAAAATTTTCTGGCTTATTTTTGGCGTATTAAGGCTGAAGTTAGAATACAAATTACTGTTTTGGAGGAGGAGTCAATGAAACTCACAAATTGTAGAGAGAAAAATGGTCGGTTCTCGAATTTATGGAAATAGGTGCATTTAGGTACATTATTTTCTCTAAAAGTTAATACAAACAAATTAAGGTAAACTAATAAGTTGTTCCACTTAAGTGTGGAACTCACAAACTACACGTTGCGGAATCTCTTTCACTTCAGATCTCAAGAGATTCAAAGCTACTATACGAAACGTTCATTACGTTTCATTCATTAATTCATGTTTAAATCGCCATTGTAGATCATCCAAAGCTCTTTCACTTCAAAAAGTAGATTTCTTCAATTTATTAAGTTCTTAAAATTTTTTGTATTTAATAGATAATCAATTTCGAAAGCCCTAAAAACGTAGATAACCACGAACAAGTTTGTGTGAACTTTGGCTTTCCATTACCGACGACTACGCAAAAACGAGATTTTATGAAACTTTTTAGTACTTTATTGCACGTTCTTCTGCTCTAAAGAGTGATTTTTTAGCTATTATCTTTTTGGCAACACTGCAAATTATTGAATTTTATTATCAAAATGCGTGCTCTGTTAAGAAAGTTCATCGCGCGCTTCTTCCATTTTATCGTCAGTTTAATCGACCTTTTGAAGTGGCTATTTGGGCTATTTTGACTAAATTTCGCACCAAATTTACATTGTTGGACATTGAACCACCAACACGCTTACGTAAAATGCGAACTGAAGAAAATATCGCAGCTGTTTCGGCCAGTGCTAATGATGACCATCAATTATTATCGGTTCGTCACCGTTCGCAGGAATTGGGCCTCTGTTACTCAACAACGTGGAAAATCTTGCGGAAGGATTTAGGTGTGATGCCTTTCAAATTTACAGCTTGTGCAAGAATTAAAGCCGAAAGAGTAAATAAGCAGAATTGTTGATTTTGGAGTGAATATCAGCCAGAAGCATTGCAAGAGCTACCAATGCATTCAGAAAAATTCACAGTTTGGTGCGGTTTATGGGCTGGTGGCATCATTGGACCGTACTTCTTCAAAGATAATGCAAATCTTAACGTAACTGTGAATGGTGAGCGCTACCGTGAGATGATACCCAACTTTTTTTGCCCAAAATGCAAGAGCTTGACTTGCATGACATGTGGTTTCAACAAGACGGTACCACATGCCACACAGCACGCGCAACAACAATTATTGCGAGGCGAGTTTGGTGAACATTTTATTTCACGTTCGGGACCGGTCAATTGACCGCCTACATCGTGCGATTTAAAGCCTTTAGACTATTTTTTGTGGGGCTATGTTAAAGCTCATGTCTATACAGACAAGTCCGCTTCAATTGACGAATTGGACAACATTAAAGCATTTATTCGTGAGATACCGGCCGAAATGTTGGAAAGAGTATGCTAAAATTAAACTAAGCGGATGGACCATTTGAGGCGCAGTCAAGGTCAACATTTGCATGAAATAATCTTCAAACATTAAATTATATGGACCGTGCTATCGATTCAAATAATGATTTCATGCATTTTCCTGCATTGTATGTGTTTTTTTTTGAAAAACTTTCCTATAGCTTTTAAAAAATCACCCTTTATATTGTGATGTGCAATTCTTGACACTTGTCAACAAATTCTTTATTTGGCTCCGAAGTTATAAAATCAAAGAGCCCTGAAATATAACTTCATTTAAAACAAAAATCATGGCATAGGCATATTGACAAAATAATATATCTTTTACTTCAGCTTGTGTTGGCACATCTAAACACACAAAATTATATAAAGGCTCATTATATTTTTTTTTTAAATTAAAGTAGCTACTAGTATACACAACTGCATCAGTCATGAATTTATTGTATACTTTATATGTCCTGAAGTATTGTGAAGATAAAAATCACTCCCCTTCAATAACTAAACAGCCTCCTGGCAAAGTCTCTACTCTACTTTGATATTAATGGAAAAAGAATGTGGTTGCAAATTACAATAAAAAGAAATTGAATACCTATTGAATTTCGTTGATCCTATTAGTTGGCATCAGCCACGTAATCCCATTATCTTTGAAAGTCTCAACTACCCAACAAATACAGATCTATTAATCGTTTTTTCTTTTCAAATATTTTTACAAATTTCAATAAGAGTTTGTTAGTTTATTCAGTTCTATTTTACATTAAATATAATTCTTAAGTGTAAATTGATACAAATAGTAGATCGAATTTATACAGAGACATTTCATAAATATTTCGTTGAAGTTGCATCAGGTGCTGAATTAGCAAACTACGAATTAACAAGTACAAATACATAATTTATATGAATATTTCTAACAGTATTAAAACTTTCTAAGGGATGAAAATAATATACATATACATAGATATACATTTAACGTCATTAATAAGTGTACAAGTTAGAGATTTATTTGTATGTCAAGTGCCAAAGACCAAAGACAATTACGAATGAGTACAATAAAACTTTGGTCGGCTGAAAAGGAATCAGAAGATTCTCTGATTCATTTGGGAATTGGGTTGAAAATTTCCAAGCTCTTGCTTGTAAATTGATACTCTCGGAAACAGAAATATAATACGACACGGCAACGATGACGATAACGACGAAGAAGACGATGAACGCACGGTCGTCGTCGTATTCACAGGGAGTGGCAAAGTGGATTGTGGAATGGATGAAGGATCTCAGCAAAAATCATCTGTGAATTTCAGTCCCATAGGAATTAATGATTTTTCTTCCCTCAACAATTATTTTCATTATTACTTTTATTGTTTATATGTGTGCATTCATGACACATTTAATCTAAGAGATTGGATCGATGAGAACAAAAAGATAAGTAGGTATTTTTGTTGTTGTTGCTGTTGCTGTAAAAACAAACATTTAGGGTATTTATGGCACTTGGTTGGATGATGTTTACAGTGGTCGTCTATCATACTCGTACATCCATTTAGCCCATATAAACGTTTAAAAAACTCAAATGTACATAAATAAAATGATAAGCAAACTAAGAAGAGACACGTGGATAGAGATTTTTTGGGAATATTTTGTGTGCTTTTGATCAACAACAATCGAAATGTTTTAAGATCGTGCAGGAAGATTGAATGTTTTATGTTGGCGTAACGTGATGGTCACTTTAATTAACTTGGTAAACGAGCCTATTATTGCTTACTTTTATTTTGTATCCATTTTTAGGCTATAAAGTATAGGCTTTCTTTAAACATACGAATTTTCAGCTGAAATTGGCCTTTAAGTTTCCGTTACCGAGTAGGAGTATAATAGCTATACATTTAAATTGTATAAATTTTGGTTCGTTCTTAAACTTTATGATGATGAAAATGTTCGATTATTGGATTAAGGTTGTGTTTTTAACAAAAGTTCAAAGTTGTCAAGCCCCAATCGGTATGACACTTATTATCGATCACGACTTCGGCAAAGTCATGTTCAAATACCGTGATTTACACGACAACATTCAATTTTTGTCTTGCCCTTGCTGCGCGACTCAATTAGCGCTGGAAAGAGCCGTTTAGGTACCATTATCTCGTTTGACCTATGTAATGGAAAATAATATTTTTATTATTAAAAGATAATATTTATGACGGATTTATATTGATAAAGTTAGCAATTCTGGACCCATTTCGTCGCATTCAGAATTCCTGATTTCCTATCAGGTGTTTGACTTTTATCTCGGAAAGTTCATCAAGATCTTTAAGGAATGCCATTCCGAAGCTTAACATTCAGAACTGGCTAGGGCAGCATATTTGCAGATAAAGTGAATCAAAGTTTTCCTTTCATGTTGGTCTCCGCAGATACCATAATGATTATTGTAAGGGATACCCAGCTTTGCTGCATGCTCTTCTATCGGGCAATATCCGTTACATATTGCAGTGACCCTGGTTATATCATGCCTGACAATCCTGCATAAAAGTTCGACAGAAGGGTTATTGTTATAGGTAGGCCATATCTTTCTGGATATGGTACAATCCGCTAGACTGTTCCACCTGCTGCGGTTGGATTCTGTCAGAAAATTTGAGATAATGTTGCCCATCATAGCTCCAAAAGGAATGTTTACCCTTTCCGTAAGTGAGCTATGAAGGGCCGATCTTTGCCGGGACAACTCATCAGTTCATCTCCATCAATGCCACTATGTCCTAGAACCCAAATAAGAGTGACACGGAGGTTGATGTTGAGGCTGACGACATTGTTGGACCAATATGGAGGATTTTTGAGATTCCCGACCCAACTCCACACTCCATCTTTTACCCGTTAGTAAAGATAGTGGTATCGAAGTCCTTCTTTAAGCGTTAGCAGGCTGCGCGATACTAAATACTTAATGTGTAGGTCTACTGGTAGTGCAGGTGCAGAATAACATTTAAGGCATCTGTTGGGCAGGATCGAAGAGCCGCTGTAGTGCCAATACTATAGCTATTCTTTGAACCTTCCTTAGTTTCTCGGTATTGTATTTCTGTTTAAACGCAGGCCACCACAATCGATCCCTATGGCAAAATCATCTTCGATTGAAGACCCTACTTTTTACTAAAAGTATTTCTATAGGCTTAAAAGGCAATGCAAGACTTCTTAACCCGTTATTCGATGTTTACTTTTCAGTTTAGTTTTGGATCTAGAATGACTCCTAGATATTTTGCGCTGGAGGATAAAGGCAGGATTTGATTTGAGCAGTTCAGACTGCTCTGATTAACACCTAGTCCACTACTCGTGGCCCAGCTGCTAACTTTATTCAGAGCCATTTCCGTGATTTCGCTTATACATGTGTGAGTGCAATGTTGTTCGTGGATGCACCGACTCTTATTAAAACAAAAAATTTTAATTCTTTCATGAAAAAACTGACTGTTGGATTCTTATAAAAAATTACTGAATGTCGAAAACAATGTTTTCTGTGAGATAAAATAAGTTTGAAGCCAATATTTTTAATTTTTGAAAAGATGTTTGAGTCGAAAGTAAATTTTTACCAAGTTTTTAGGTTTTTATTTAAAAAAACTGTCAATTCGATTTTTCTCAAAATTGTACCGCATGTTAAAAACAATACTTTTTTATAAAATAAAATAATTTGAAGCCTACATCTCAAAGTTTTGAAAAGATATTTAAGTCGAAAATCAACTTTTACCAACTTTTGTTAATTTTTTTTAGGTTTTTAGTTTTTTGTAAGAAAACTGTCAATTCGATTTTCTCAAATTTTACTGAATTTTGAACAAAAAATAGTTCTTATAAGATAAAATTAGTTGCAAGCCATAATCTCAAATTTTTAAAAACATATTTGAGTCGAAAATCAATTTTTGTTCGTAAAATTTTAGAGGTGACAAATATTTTTTTCTGTGTTTTTTTTATTTATAAAAAAAACGTTAATTGGAATTTTTTTCCAAAAATATATTTTTTTGGTACCGCGTTACAATTTATAATATAAAATTTAATTGAAGTCTCTAGCGTTATTGGTTCGTGAGATATTTAGGGTTAACCAAAATGTTCACATTTTTTTTAAATTGCTATGGTAAAAAAAAACCACCCACGCAATATTCTTGAGAGCCCTTCTGCATCTTTCTGCATTATTATCTGTATAACAAAATTTATTTGAAGTCGATATCTCTACTGGTTCTTGAGCTATGGACGACGAACGTACGAACGTCGCGAACGTACGGACGTATGAACGTACGTACACACGCACGCACAGGCATCTCTCTAAAAAAATTTATTTCGACTCTAGTGACCTTGAAACGTCGAGAAATGTCAAAATTTTCAATTTGACAAATCGGACCCATTACCATAACTTGTTATGGGAAGAAAAAATGCTGTAGAACGTTCAAAAATTTATAAACTTCCAAATTCTAATTGGTGAAAACTCTGTGTTTCAAAATGCTGAAAATAGGATGAAAACAAAATACATTTTTGTATCTAAATTTCTATATAATTTAATGACTTAGGCGCAAAATTTTAAATACTAGTTAACAATTTACTATAAACATAGTAATCTACTAACTTTTCACTTATTTTAAACACTTTTTATTGTTTTGCTAACTAGTATCATGCTAAAACCATTTTATTAAAAAAAAAACATGAACACATCTTAATAATGACAGATTGTGGAGTAAACAAAACAAACATACCTTAATATCATACTAAAAATGATTTAACATCGTACTAAATCGTCTAAAATTTTGCGCCTTTTGTCACATTTGAGAAAAATGACATATGTCATACAGATTTAGTACGATACTAAAAAGATAAAGTAGCCATTTGGTGATTTTAACTTTAGTAAAATGTTAAGAAGATAGTACGATACTAAACTCCTACGAAACTAAAATCCTTTTTTTAACCTAGTATCATACTAAAAATGATTTAACATCGTACTAAATCGTCTAAAATTTTGCGCCTTAGTGTTTAAACTCCAAACAATGTTTACGTCATGACTTTATGTAAATGTTTAAGTAGTACACAGATATAGTTAGTATTACAAAAAACTTGATTCTTTATGGTTTATTACTTCTTCTGATTCGCTTCTTTTTCGCAAGAAAGTTAAAAAACAGAAATGTTCCATGTTCGTACTTTCGTACGTTAAATTCAATTTTTCGTCCAAAAACCGGTGTAGATATCGACTTCAAATAGATTTTGTTTTACAGATAATAATGCAGGAAGATGCATTTAGGATGCATTAAGTCGGTGTTTTTTTAGTATAGTGATTAAAAAAAAAACATTTTGGTTGATCCAAAATATCTCACCAACCAATAACACTAGCGGTTCCAAGTTAGTATAATTAAAACAAAAATTCCATTAAACTCGAATATTTTACAAACCAAAATGATATTACCTTGAAAATAGTTGTTTGCAACGAAAACTCACGTTTTTGACATCTGGTGAAATTTTAAGAAAACCGAAGTCTGTTTTTCACAAAAAAAAAATACTTACAAAAAACACTACCAAAAGTTGATAAACATTGATTTTCCACTCGAATATCTTTGCAAAAATTAAAAATATTGAATTCTATTTAAATTGGTAAAAACCAAAATATTTAGATATGAAAGTATTGATTTATTTATTGTATTTATTGTTAACGTAAGATAATGTTTTTTTTTTATAAAACGACTAAAAATGCCGGGAACAAAAACAGGAATTAAAATCAAGCTTTGTCATATCCAAAATATTGTTTGACAACTTAAAAAAAAAACAACAACAAAATTATAAGAAATGGTTTTCAACTAAAGTATTATGAAAACAAAGACAGTTATTAAATTTATATTTTTTATCAGGGCCAACTCAAGTTGTAATTCGGAAAAGATACCTCATCGCTCATATACCACCATGAAATAAATAATTTTTAATTGACTCCAAAGTCGAAACAAAAAAAAAAACAAGAATACAATAGACAATGAGAAACAAAGTGTTATAATTGAAGACTACTAAAAAATGATGATGGGCAAAATTAAGATTTCATTTTTACGAAGGCGATGAAGAAAATAAATAAGTTTGCACCCTTATTATTATTATTATTATTATTAAAGGAATCACTTGTGGGAAATATTTCAATTTTCAAAAATGTTTTTCAACCTACCCAGCCACCGTGAAATAAACATCAATATGGGCTTGAATGAGAAAAGTAAATAATTGCTCGAAATATTTACGACTTATGACACTGAATCTAAGTATTGTTGCGTTTCCATGAAGTCAAGCAAAAGCAACCCCTCTGTGATGTGATCTGATGTGATGTGCCGCTGCTCTATCACCCCTGTGGGATTGAGCTGGCTAATGCCGGTTACCCCTGTGCTGCTGTTGATGCCGAACATTAGCGAGTGTTGTGTAGTTAGGAAGGAACAAGAACAAGAAGTACTTGAACAAAATGCTCGGATGTTTTCATTGATATACACCAGTATTTGGTGTTGTAAGGAAACAACTGAGGATACGGAATCAGGATCAGGGGGATTTAATTCAATTGAGTCATAGTGATGTCCATTGATTAGACGCTTGCCTTTTCAAGGAGAAAGACCATGTTGTGCATCCGTAAACGTATAAACTAACTACTGGGGTGTGTGCTCTGTTTGCACGCGCTAACCCACCACATTATCCAGAGCTATACAGGAGGGCAATTGGTGCGGATGCTTATAATAAACAGGGGATGAATTTAATATCGATAATGAGAATTGTGTTTAGTGGGAGCTCGGTAGAGAGTGCACTTGAATTTGTCAGCAGGTGTTTTGCACTAACTTTGCTTTTGATATGAAAAGTGTATAACATACACAAGGTGGACGGCGCGGAGGCGGCGCGGCCGGCCGGGCGTAAATCTTTCAACAACTTAAATGTTGCATGCGAGCACTTAGTCAGTCAAATGGCTTTCAGCGCAAGTTGTTTTACGTAAAGTAAATAATATGTATCACAGAAGCTGGATGATGATGAGATCTTACCACAAGATAAATTGCCTTCGGAATTAACAATTGGAGGGATGATACTGATGACGACAAGTTCCACTTGATGAATTTTGTCGAACTTCATAATCGTTTTTATTGACCTTTTTAACGGTTGAGGTTTTGTGAGAACTTTATTGTTGAATTGATGTTAGAATCTCGTATATTTTTGATCATAATGCTCCCATTAAATATGTATATGTACCATTGCCCCTGGAAATAAACAAAATATTTGTTTATAAATCAAACTACATTGTTTCTATTCAATCTTAACCGAATAGGTTGACATGGAGTAATAAAATAGTACAACAACTGTGTGTAGTTAATGGCAAGGGATGCATTATATTATTTGAAAAAAAAAAACAGTTTTTGGCTACTTTTGATTACCTGTATTTTGATAGCTTTGATGATACTACAACATTTCAGGGTAACCATTAGAATAACTTTATTTTTAAGGTGATACTATTTTAGGAATGTAATTTATATATATATATAAATTGAGGTACATACATATACATATGTATATGCGACTACTACATCTGAAAAATTACCTACAAATTCCAATGATTACTTACAAGATTTCCATCCCTGACAACATTACCCGCACACAGGAATGGTTGAGAGTTGTAAGTCACTAGGCTCTAGTTCTCAACGGACTGTTGCCCCACATAATTTATTTATTTACTTACAAGATATACCTTTTTAGTGGGTAAAAAGACAAAAATGCAAATTCAGAGTGGGCTGTTTTTTCTCGAATATGAAAATTTGAAATTTTAGTTTTGAAGTGATGTGTTAACGCAATCTCATTTTTTAACTTTATTTTGGACCTTCATAACGTAAAGAAGTAAGAACTTACAAATTAAATTGTTAATATCATAGGAACAAAAAATAGTGTTACTTATAAGAGTAATACTTATCTACTTAGCTAAAAGAATAAAAACAAGAAGTAAGTTAGTGAGCTCCTAATTTAAAATTGAAATATAAATCGGTTAATGTTTGGTTAAACCAATAATTTTGTAACTCAAGACCACTTAGAAAAAACAATACTGTGGAAATGTTTGTTATTATTATTATATTTAAAATAAATTTTGAAAAGTTGAAATATTTACCTTTACTCATGTGTGTTTAATCATTCATTTTTATTTTGGGCTTAATTGCAATCAAAAATAAGAAAAAAATTCTAAATATTTTGCCCAAGTAATTTAAATGATGTTTTTTTAGACGTGTGGTTTTCAATCTGACAGCACTTTTTTCGGAGTTGGTTTAACAGGTGTCACTTGATTTACGCAAATGTGTAACCAAAATAATGGTTTCGTTCACGCGACGCAACGATTTATGTGAAATCGATGGGTCTCTCAGCTGAAATTTATTTGAGCCAGCCGCAGTGGCCACTTGCCCGAACTCACTTTTAAAACATAATGGCAACTAACAACTAACCTAAACATCCAACAGAAACACTCTTTACTAAACTATTTTTGACTAAAAAATGAAAATTAAACTCTTCGAAGCTTAAGGAGTTAAAAATGATTCCTTATCTTATTTTTATTCTCATGTCACATCAAAAATCTCCGTGGATTTAAAGTTTGAAAATCTGCTGGATTTAATTACATACAAAAAATAACCTCGCAAGGTTATGGATAAAATTGCTTTTAAATTTCTTTCATTTAAAGCTTACATTTATCGTCCCATAAACTTAATAAGTGCTTTGAAAAAAATAGTTAAACACAAGCTCATGGCACACATTAACAATAATAATATTCTGTCCACTAAGTTTGCATTTCAATATAATCAAATTTTCAAAAGGGGTAAAAGTACCGGTATGGTCTTACTTGACGTTAAAAAAGCATTTGATTTTGTCTGACATAATAGCAGATAACACTTCCTTCTGATTTACTTGGTTCCGTTGTTGAAACCAATTTTCAGTCTTCTTTAATTGTTCATACTTCAAAATTATTTTAACGATTGCTGCGAAAACTCAAAAAAGAAAAGCTTGTTTTTTTAAGTTATTCCCTCTTTCAATAGCGTAGAAACTAGTTGGGAATCAAATGTCAAATATCAAGGCGTCCACTTGGACAGTAAACTTAATTTCGGAAACAATTTTCAAGAAATCATAAGATAAGTAAATTTAGCTACGAGTATTAAAAAACTCTATCCTTCTTATTAAACGTGAATTTAAAGAAAGTCTGTAGACTTATAAAGTGATTTTTCAAGCAATCTTTTATACGGACAACTTAATTGCGTTAACTGTGATAAAAGTCATATCCGAAGGTAGCAAACATCGCAAAACAAGTTGCTAAAAATGATGTTAAACCTTCCTTGGCATTTTTCAACTAATGAATTGCACATGTAACTTATTTATAAATATAAATGAATAAACGATATAAACTTTATTTATAATTTCATACTGATACACGTTTTTTAAACTCATAAGTGAAATTCGAATTGTTATTTTTTGATTATACTCCATCCCTTCTGTTTTTATCTATCAGTCTTAAAATTGTAAGTTAATCAAACGGGAAAACTTACTGTAAATGAGCCACCATTTTTAAAATTAGAAGTTCTACCTGTGAGTACTTTTTTTTCAAAAGTTTTAATTTGTCGATCTCTATTACTTTGGCAATTTGGTTTTAAAAAAAATTTACTCAACTAGAGTTTTGAGAATGATGGAAAAAAGAATGTGAGGATCCTGTATTTTTGGAGACATCACCCAAAATTACATTTTGTATACAAACAAATAATATTTTGAAATACCTGATATTAAATATTCATTTTCATAGTGTTTTTGGAGTGTTATAACATGTTTGCCTCTACTTTTGAAATATGTATTTGTTCGTTTAGTATTGGCAGGTATTGTCAGAAGTAATTTAGGTTTGGAAACATTTGTATATCATAAATGTCTTCATAGATATTGGAGCTTACATTTTCGTAGATGTAATCCTTTTAAGAATAAATATTTATAGATATGTATTTTCTTTAACACAACGACCGACAGCAAAATAGAAGTCTGCTCTTCTTAAGTTATTGCTTATCGAATATTCAAAAGACCTTAATAGTAAATGGTGTGCATATCACATTCACGTCCGTCGGTCGCAAAGAGGATACAACAACTGTTGATTGAATAAAGTTAAATATGAAAGGTGAACGCAGTCATCCCTCATAGGGTTAAAATATGACCAGTGACAATCTTTTTGAAAGGGGTTATTTTGCGTATATATGTATGTTGGAAGTTATCTTAGTTGCAACCTTTTTTTTCGTTTCAAATTATTATAGCTAGTGTCAAGGGAATTCTATATACCTACTGTCTTCAAAAAAATGTGTTTTTTAAGGTATGAACGTGGTAGAAATATGTCCATCGGGACACTTGTCTTGACGCAATTGAAAAGGAAACAAATTACATATTTTCTCAAATTGTGTAATGGAAAAGCCCAAAGAAGAGTTTTGCATTATGAATGACATAGAAGATGTTTAATACTCTAAAAGCATTTATCAAACAGGTAGATAACATTCGTAATAATTACGATTACAGTTTTATCTATCAAATATTTTTAACAGTTTTTCCTCCATATTGTAAATAAGTTAGGCGTATCAATAGTTTTTTTTTTCATTTAACTAAAACGTTGCCTGTTAGTTTTAAAATATGATTAAACTTGAAGCGGTTTACGTCTCCACCAAAATCCATGTTGAAGATGAATTAAGAGAAATATTACATTCCTCTTCTTTTTGAAGAAATTAAAAAAAATGACTACCAGGTCGGATATTGTATATAGGTATCATATTTTTTGTATTGTGCGAAAAACGGTGTACAATACGAACATAGGTAATTTTATCGTTGTATAAGGGTTTATCCCCGGTTGTCATGTGTACTTCTTAAAAACAAAGATAGTTTTGTCATTCTATCGTGTTTTTCAATAAGAGCGCTACAAAAGTTTTTTTTTAATAAAACAAAAACGGTTTTGGATATCAATGAAATTTTTTATTCCTGTGAAAGTACGTTTGATGCCCCCTTCGGGTAGGGGTTAAGAATTTACCCGAAGTAAGGTATACTTGTCGTAAAAGGCGACTAAAATCCAATCTCCGTATACTGAGAACTACATAAGTATACAAAATATGCAATGGAAAAAACAAATAGATTAATTACCCCAGGTGGAAAGCCAGTTTCTCTGGCAAATCCATCCTCTTCGGAGGCAGGCTCTACGGATTCTGGGGAGAGCCATTTATTGCATTTGATAAATCCTTTTGCGAAAGCGCATAAGGTTCCTCGATCACCTCCATCTGTACCGAGAGTTACCGGCAGAAAGAGTCCACCGGTTGTGCCAAAAGGCACTAAAAGCGACTCACCGAAAACAAACAGTTTTGAGCAGGACAATTGTGAACTGCAAAAGAAGCTGAACGAAATGATAAGACTCTACGAAGAGCTTAAAAAAGAAGTCGAAAGTCTTCGTGAAGAGAACAAGATGTTAAAAACTTCTGAAAACATGAAAGTAAATGCTCTAAGTCCACAACATCGAGATCGGCACGAATATGAAACTGATGAAGATGAACTTGCTCGGGAAACTGAAAAAAGTAGACCTTGTAAAAAATGGAAGGCTGAACATTCGCCTAAGTTTCAAAATCAGCTAAAACCAAATAAAATTACACGGAAAGATCAGTTTTCTGCGAATAAGAAACTTCCTCCACCGATAAACATCGTTGGTCAAGCGGATTATAACAAAATTCTTCCTATTCTAAAAGAAACGGCGCAAAAGAATTTCAAAGCTACAGCCACTCACAATAATACGTGGAAAATTAACGTAAATGATTCAGATTCTTATAGAAAACTGTCGAAAAAACTCAGCGATGAAAAAATTGAATGGTATAGTTATTCAATTAAAGAAGAAAGACCTTTACGTGTAGTAGCTAGAGGACTTCATCCCTCTTGTTCAAAAGAAGACATCCTTTTGGACTTAAAAACCAAAGGATTTAAGATTCTTGACGCAACAAATCTTTTGAAGCGAGAAAAAGGAATCGAAACCGCTTATATAAAACGCGCTCTTCCGCTTTTTATTCTAAGTTTCGATAAAAATGAAAATGTAGACAATGTTTATAATATTAAAACTATAATGAATATTGTTGTAAAAATCGAACCACTAAGAAAGAACAAACGCCTTATTCCTCAGTGCAAGCGATGTCAAGGTTTTAACCATACAGCAGCTTATTGTCAGAAGGACCCCGTTTGCGTTAAATGCGCGGGAAAGCACATGACTGATGTATGCCGTCTTAAAAAAGAAACTCCGGCTACATGCGCGAATTGCAAAGGTAATCATCCAGCAAATTACCGTGGCTGTGAGGTCGCAAAGGAAATGTTAAAGAGGCGCGAAGAATTTAGTAAGAAAACTAAAAAAAATACCTCAAAGCAAAACAAAGAATTAAAATTAAAAACCAAGACTAATACTCAAGCGTCGAGTAAAACGGACGGGAAAAATAATGAAAACGTTTTACCCTCAGAAAACATAAAAACAAAAAAGACGAACACGTACGCTCAAGTCACGGCGCCCGAAAAACCTAAAACTATTAAACCTGACTCCGTTCAAAATGTATTTTCCCTTATACTTGAACGATTAGAAGAACAAGGGAGAATTAACACAATTATTCTTGAGAAATTGGACAAATTTGAGTCGGCGGCGGCTCTTAAAACACCAAATTTACCGTAAACATGGATCAGTTGTCCCAACAACTCAAAATAATAACATGGAACGCGAACGGACTTACCGCAAAAATCGAAGAACTAGAAACGGTTCTACTTAACGAAAGAATAGATATTTGTTTGATCTCTGAAACTCATTTGAAAAAAGGCTCAAATTTAAGTATTAAAGGTTATTCGGCTTACCACGCATGCCATCCATCCGAAAGAGCAAGGGGTGGTTCTTCCGTATTTATCAGAGAAAATATCAATCATTCGTTTGAGATAAATATCGAGCTCGATACAATGCAAGTTACTTCCGTTAGCATAAAAGTTAGACACGTATTTTTTAATATTGCGTCTATTTACTGTCCTCCTCGGTCCAAGATAGACAAAAACGATTTTAAAGATGTTTTCAACGCTTTAGGTCCAAAATTTATTATTGACGGCGACTTCAATTCGAAACATTCATTTTGGGGATCACGTTGCATTTCGATGAAGGGTAGACAACTCTACAAAGCGGGTATTGAATGTAACGTTGAATTTTTCTCATCAGGAAAACCAACGTATTGGCCAACCGATACAGCGAAAACACCCGATCTTGTTGACTTTTTCATCGCAAGAGGAATGAACAGAAAATATATGACAGTAGATGATAACTTTGATTTTTCTACGGATCACTCGGCCGTTATCTTAACAATAAACAGTAACGTAATCGAAAAAGAAAAGCCCCTAATTTTAACAAATAATAACACAAATTGGGATAAATTCAAAGAAGATTGCGAAAATAGAATTATACTGAACGTCTCTTTGCAAACTCCGTTTGAGTTAGAAGATGAAACAGAAAAATTTATAAATATTGTTCAAGAAGCAGCTTGGAATAATACTCCGATCTGTAGTAAAAAGTCAAGGCAATACGAAGAAAAAATTCCAGAAGATATAAAAGAATTGATACGCGAAAAACGAAAAGCTCGAAAAGTATGGCAGCAATCACGTGCTCCTCAGCATAAAAGTGTCGTCAACTTTTTATCAAACAAGATTAAAAATTTGTTACGAGATTTTAAAAACAGCGAGAATTCTGCCTATCTTGAAAGCCTAACAGCAGACAAAAAAACGAATTATTCTCTTTGGAAGACGATAAAAGGTATTAAAAAGCCTCAAATAATGTCGGCACCTATTCGAAAAAATAATTCTGAATGGGCAAAAACTGATAAGGAAAAGGCGGATTTATTTGCTAAGCACCTTGAGGAAACGTTCAAACCTTTCGATGGTCAAGAGCTTCTGACTAATGACGGAGAGCTCCAACCAGCGCCGGACAATTTTTCTATCAGGAATATTACTTTGACTGAACTTGTCCAGGAAATAAAACGGCAGCAAAATAATAAAGCTCCTGGCTACGACCTGATTAACGGTCGTGTCCTCAAAGAGTTGCCTAAAAAAGCAATGGTTAAGCTCTTACAGCTCACTAACGCTGCTTTAAGACTTGCTTACGTACCCACGCAATGGAAAGTAATAATGATCCCCAAACCGGGTAAGCCACCGAATGAGAAAAAATCGTATAGACCAATTTCTCTCTTACCAATTATATCTAAAATATTTGAAAAATTGCTTCTTAAACGAATGCTACCAATTATTGAAGAAAAACGTTTAATTCCCGACCACCAATTCGGTTTCCGGAATAATCACTCGACAATTGATCAGGTTTACCGAATAACTAACGAAATTGAAAAAGCATTTGAAGAAAAAAAGATTTGCTCAACTGCATTTCTTGACGTTTCTCAAGCTTTTGACAAAGTTTGGCATGACGGGCTAAAATATAAATTAAAAGTCTTTCCAGAGCAAATATATAACATTCTTGAATCGTACCTAGAAAATAGATTCTTTCGAGTTAAGCAAGGAACGGAGTATTCGGAGTTTAAAGAAATAAACGCTGGGGTTCCCCAGGGTAGCGTCCTTGGACCGATTTTGTTTGTTCTTTATACCCGAGATATACCCCAAACAGAAGGCACAACTTTAGGCACTTTTGCCGATGATACAGCTGTACTCGCAATATCGGATTCAATAGAAACGGCAACCTCTAAGCTTCAAAAGGCATTAAATAGCATTTCAGATTGGACAAAGAAATGGCGAATTGCTCTTAATGAAACGAAATCGACGCACACAAATTTTACGTATAAAAAAGTATATAACTTACCTATTTATATAAATTCTGTGCAAATTCCATACGCTAATGAAGCGAAGTATCTAGGCATGACTCTAGACGCGAAACTTAAATGGAAAGTTCATGTAAAAAAGAAACGCGATGAACTCGAAAATAAACTCCGCGAATTGACATGGCTTATTGGAAGATATTCCAATCTAAGCGTTTATAACAAGCTTCTTATTTATAAGCAAGTACTGAAACCAGTTTGGACGTACGGTATACAACTTTGGGGTTGTACCAACGAAAGAAATATACAAATTTTGCAAACATACCAAAACAAAGTACTTAAAATAATAGTAAATGCTCCATGGTATGTAAGAAATAGCGACTTACATAGAGATTTAAATATAAAATATGTAGAAAACGAAATTAAAAAATTTGCTACAGAGCTAAGATCACGACTTAGAAATCATAGTAATAACTTAATCCAACAATCTGTTAGCGAGGCGTTCGTTTTTCGGCGTCTGCACCGAACAAGACCTTCTGATCTAGCGCAAACAAATTAATCTCTCCACTCGAATTTTGTGGAATCTTCAGATCCTCTCGTTGGGGAGCTTCCTGACAAAACGCGAACAAAATGACGCTAAAACTACTTGTTAAGCTGGACTTAGTTGTAGTAATAATATAGAAGATAAGGGAGGTGAGTTTTAGTCAGTAAAAATCTGACACTACATCGGGCTTATAGTGTCTCTGAAGATTTCTCACCTTCCTGCGAAAAAAAAAGAAAAAAAAAAAAAAAAAAAAAAAAATTATGTATGGAACTCGATTTCTTTTGCATGAGTTCCACGGGCACGCTTGCGCAGAAGTCCAGACACTACTGCTGCAATTTCACCTTCGATATTCGTACGAAGTTCATCAATCGTCGCTGGATTGTTGGCATAGACCATGGACTTGACGTAGCTCAACAGAAAATAGTCTAACGGCGTCAAATCGCACGACTGAGGCGGCCAATCGACTGGGCGATTTCGTGAGTTAACCACGTTCTCCAAACTTGGTTTCCAATAAATTGATAGTGACATTCGCTGTGTGGCTTGTGGCGCCTTCCTGTGGGAATCACATGTCTTCCAAGTCCATATCATCCAATTGGGGTCAAAAATATTCGGTTATCATTGAACGGTATAGCGATCCCCATTTACTGCAGTAACGTGCCGGTCTTGATCGTCACGGAAGAAGTACGGCCCAATGACGCCGCCGCGCCGGCCCATTAACCACATCAAACCGTATTTTTTTCGGGATGCAATGATGACTCATGTAGTACGTGTGGATTGCTGTGTGATCAATACCGCATATTTTGCTTATTGACGAAGCCATTCAGCCAAAAATGAGCCTCATCGCTGAAGATGAGTTTTCGATGAAAATCCGAATCATTTTCAAGTTGTTGCTCAGCCCGATTCACGAACCGAACATACGACGCTTCTGCTGGTCAAGCGGGTTCAGTTCTTGCGTCAATTTAATCTTGTAAGGATGTAGGCCAAGATCTTTTCCAAAAATTCGCCACAACGACGTCACAGAGATGCCCAACGCTTGAGAACGACGTGTGAGAGGCACATTTGGGATTTCTGCAACTGAATACTGAAGCCTCACGGGCAGGGGCGAACGCAGAAAAAAATTTCGGGGGGGTTTCAAAAAATTAATATTATATTATTTTTTTATTTTAAATGTCAAGTGTTTTTTTTCTTTTTCGGCACTATTTTATATAGGTACTAAGAAACATGTATGAATAAAAATTACATATATACACATATGACTTGCTTTCACGATTGTTTTCGCATATTCAAATTTACCGTAGATTGCTAGATTGAATTTTGAAATTGTCAAACACGTTTTTCTCAAACTCACCATAGAAATATGATTTTGAATGCGTTCCGAACCTTTAGACCGAAGACATAGGCTCATATTCATAGTTCCTTGATAAGTGGATGTTGGAATGCTACCAACTAACAAAAAACGAAAGCTCTACTTAACCCGATTGGACCCCTTTGAAATAGATGAAGACGATTTGTATGAAGGGTATCGATTCGAGAAAAAAACTGTCAAGTTTATGATTGACCTTCTAAATATTATAGATCGAAATTCAATGAAATGTTTGCTAATATCTGCGTGCTTCCAAGTCTAAAACCACCAGCCCGACTTCATAAAATTTCTTAACTATTAGCAAACAAAATAGTTTAAAGGGTTTCAAAGATTTTGGCTCTCCAGCTAACGCAATTTATTTTTTTGCCCTCTCTCTACAAGCCATTTTGTATAGGTTTAAGTGAAATTTTTCAGAATTGTAGTAGAATATGCCTTAAACCTGTTTCTAACTAAACAGAGCTGGCAAATTCTTTATGAATAGCAGCTGTGTCTAACCTATATACATATGTTAAATTTAGACTCCAGTTCAAAGATACTCGGGTTTGAAATATGACTATGAATTTGTTTTGTGTCTTACATGAAGGTATGTATGTTTAAATGCAGAAACGCATTCAACTGTTTAAAAATATTGAATTTAAGAGACATCACGTAACTTTCTTTATTTATTTGATTCTTCTTCTTGAAAAATAGGGTTGCTGTTTTTGTTTTAAAATATTCTTGTGTCACAATTTAAGAAGTGAAAAAAGTTAAGTTAAAAGATTTTTTTAAATTTACATTTAAAACTAACATAAATGAACCGAACAATTTTTCAGTGTTTTGATATATTATTTTTTTTTAAATGTGTCATAAGTGGCCGTGAGATCGTTTTAAAAACGAGTACAACAAGGTCATTTTCTGTTTTCAATTTTTCATTTTTAGCCATAAGAAACATGGCGAAAGAGAGCATCTCTGTGTTAATACTATTACTTAGTTTCATACAAAAAGTTAAAAACCCTTCACCTTCATCTTCTACCTCAGTGTTGGAAAATAAAAATACTAAACATTTTAATTTTTAGTATGAATGAAAACAAGAAAAATATTTTTCTTTATTTTTCCAAAAAAAAAAAAGAAATACGTAATATTGTTCTGATTTAGCGTGTTTGTGTTTTGTGCATTTCTATCATTGTAGCAAATTTATTAAAATTTTTCGTTTAACATAGTTTGAGAATTTAAGTTGTAAATTAATTTTGTACCATTTCTGTTTTTTTTTTTCTTTTGAACAATAATGGATATTTGTTAACTGCTCATATTCTGATATTTTGGGGGGGGGGGGTGTTAACCCCCAAAACCCTAACCTGCGTTCGCCCCTGCTCAGAGGCAGCAATATTCTCGACACTACTGGCACTTCTTTGTCTCACTGGCACGGGAACATTTTGTAATGTGACTGTAGATTCAAATTTTTCCACTAGACGCTCAATTGTTGATCTGCTTGGACGATTATGACAACCATAAATTGGACTTAGCACTCCTAACGTTGAGGCCACTGACTCCGAATTTCGGTAGTAAATTTTAATAATTTCGACTCATTGTTGGCTCGAATATCTTTCCATCATGTCGTGTTATTTTTTTTTTTTTTGATTCCCAAAAACTTAGGAGTCAATTTTACTAACGATACGAACGCGATATTGGACATTTCAATTTATAATTTTAAGGCATTCAAGAAATACATTTTTTTATTGATACTAAAATTTTACAAATATGTTGTATGTATATTCTTCAAGTTTGGTTTTGCATACATGTATGCATACATGTATTTATAAGAAAAGGTCATATTCAACCAAAGAACATTTAATTTTTGCATTTCTAGAAAAACTCCTTAGTTAACTATATAAGTAAATTATCTAATTTACATATTTATTTATTTACATAAATAAGTTTTATATGACATTGGAAAGACTTCTCCTACCATATTATTGGCTGTATACGTATAAATTTCACAGAATGGAGTATTCAAAGCATGCATCCGCACTTTCTGAGGATGTCATGTTTTTTTTTGCTAATTTACGAAAGCACATTTCATGACATGAATTACTCTTGAAGGATTTGTCAATTCCTTGCAGTACCCGTGAAAAAACTTTAAATGGCACAGTCAGGGAGTGAACCCAAGACCTCTGGTATGACAGTCCTGCGCACCAACCATCACACCACGTTTGATATTTCTCGACGTTTCAAGGTCTTTAGAGTCATAAAAGATTTTATGAGATATGGCTGTGTATGTGCGTGCGTTTGTACGAACGTTCGTAATTATTTTATCTCAAAAATAATTGTATGCAACGAAGAATAACGTTTTTGACATCTGGTAAAATTTTAAGAAAAATCGAATTGACAGTTTTTTTATAAAAAATAAAAACCTAAACAAAACATTACTAAAAGTTGGTAAAAATTGATTTTCGACTCAATTATCTTTTCAAAAATTTGAGATTATGGTTTCAAACTTTTTTTATCTTATAAGAAATATTGTTTTCAACATTCGATAAAATTTTTAGAAAAATCGAATTGACAGTTTTTTTACAAAAAATAAAAACCTAAACAAAACAATACTAAAATTTGGTAAAAAATTACTTTCGACTCAAATATCTTTTCAAAAATTTAAAACATTTGCTTGAAACTAATTTTATCTCATAAAAATCCAACAGTCAGTTTTTTCATACAAAATTAAAATCTACAAAAAATAGTACGCAAAGTTGGTGAAAAATGATGTTCGGATCTCAATATCTTGTGAATAATAGAAGATGTTGACTTTAAATTAATTTCATTCATCCAATAAGTATTTGTTTATATAAGAAATAAAAACTTTTAAGAAATGCTACTTGAATTGGTTTTTGACCAAACATCCCATTAACAAAAATATATTTTGAAATAAAACTTTTTCATCATATGCAAAATATTGTTGGTAGTTTTTAAATGTTGTATAATAATTCAACTGACAACTTTTTTAACAAAACGCTAAAAACCTACAATTCTTTCAAGCAAGACAAATCGACAGACGGGATGGGAAGTTATCAGTGTGGGTCGCATCCAAGAACCTTTATAAAAAAAATAAAGGCTAGGATGGGATCCATACTGATAATTTCCCTTTGGTGCCCATAAAATAACTATTTTAAGTTGTTTTTATCGAGATATTCTGAACGGTCAATCAGTATAATTTTCTTGGATTTTTCTTAAAATGTTAAAATCGTAAGCAAAAATGTTTTTTATATGACGAAATAAGTTTGAATGTAGTTGAAAATCAACCAGAACACTGCAATTTTTAGTAGTATTTTTTGTAAGAAAACTGTTTTTTAGATTTTTCTAAAAATAACACCAGATTTCAAAATTTTTTAATTATACACTAAAAAACTGCTGTTCGATTTTTTTTTAAATTTATACCAATTTGGTTCTACGCTCGTCACAATGTATAACTTAAAATTTAATTGAAGTCGATAGCGTTATTGGTTCGTAAGATAATTGGGATCAAACAATTTCATTTATTTTTGCTTGAATTTTTTTGAACATTTGGTGTTTTAACTTTGTCATTTTAATAAAACTTTTTGACTTCGAGCGCAGAACACAAATTCTGAAAAAATCTGAAAAAACGCGAAAAGTTTGCCCTTTCTTTCCCTGAAAGAAATTTGGCCTAATATGTACAGTCTTTTCTAAGGCCAGAAATCCATTCTTGTAGTAAATTTTAAAAAAACGTGGCTTTTGTCCATAGTATTAGACAAAATTTCAAAGTTAAAAAAATGATTTAAAAATGAGAAATGTTCGTGGTTTTTCTGATTTTCAGATATTTTCCGTTGGGCGTTCGAGTTGGGAAACTTTGACTACCTGTTTGAGGAAGTTTATTTGAAATCTATATTTCTGCGGGTACTTGAGACTAAAAAAAGGTGTCCCGATTTTCTATGAGAATAGTTTGAATTCTTAAACAAAAATAATAAGAAATCTCTCAACAAAAGAAATGGTGCTGCTATTTTCACGTCGTTCAGGTGTGTGTTTTAATAGCTAAACAATTGTCTTTCATTTTTTGTCTTCATTCCAAAATCTTAGGCGTTAGTTTGATATAAAACCAAGCTGTCAAATTTGCCTTTAAGCTGAAAATCTAAAATTTTCTTAAACCCGGGAATGGTTAAAGAGAATTGAGAGTAATTTGTTTATATATGTTAGATGACATGATGAAGAAAACTATAGAAAATTGCGACTCTCATAAGTTGTGACTGTATGACAGGGTATGAATAAGGTCACAAAATCTATTTCACCTCTTCTTATGACATGTGAACTAGGGACGTTGCGAATATTCGCATCCGCATCCGCAATTGCGGATTATTCGCAATAATTCTAACATCCGCATCCGCATAAACTGATGCGGAGTCTTTTGCGGATGCGGATGTTTTTAAACGCTTTTTTCAAATTTGTAGTTGCAATCGAAATAGACCCTTTCACCCTTAGTAAAACTGTTAAATTCAAAAATCTCGGTCCCAAGTAGGCGACGACAAAAGCAACAACAAGTGATATGCATTGGTCACAGATTGGAGGATATAAAAGCTCTTGCTATATTTAGTGAAAAAGTGATACAGATACAGAACATAAATGCCGCCACCAACAAAAAGCATCATCTGGATTTATTTTAATTTAAACAAAAATGATCCTGACAAGTCCGAGTGTAAAATATGTCGTAAAAAATATTCACGAAAAGGACGCACGACTTCTTCATTGAAAAACCACCTGAAGTCAAAGCACCCAGAGGAGTTTGGTTTATTTGAGAGTGCGAATAATGAAAATCTTTAAAAAAAAAAGAAAGAAGATGCAGGTATGATATTTATTTATAAACATTAAATTCTGAAATAGCTTGTTAATATACGATCCACTAAGAAACAGATTGCAGTCTGAGAAGGCTGCAATATTGCTTTTTATGAAATATAACTCAACCATTTTTAAATTTAATTATTAAACGCAAAGATAATCAATAAAATTTTCCTTTATTTACGGACTTAAAATTATTCTATAAATTCTAAAATCCGCATCCGCATTCGCATCCGCGGATGTGAGTCTCAAAAAATCCGCATCCGCGGATGTCAAAATTTTTACATCCGCAACAACCCTGATGTGAACTATCAGTGAGGTTGGCAGAACCGTGCTGCAAATCTCAGAAGAGTACATTTTTTACGTACTCCAAAGCCATAGAAACAATTATGGCAAATGTTTTAACTTGTCAGAAGTATTTAACAAAAAAGTATTTTTGAGTTGAATTAAACTGTACATGTTTTTATATTTGGTGTGTTTAATATCTTTGTTTTCAGTTTACCGAAATCTATGACCAAATGTGATGATTGTACCTTCATAGTTGTACCAGGGTTATTCCAGGTACATATACATACATAATGTACATATATATTTACATCTATCCAAATGCTATTTTCTTTTTTTGATTGAAAGTTGAAACTTCGATATTTAACTATCCCACTTATAATGCATGTTTTATCTTTTTAATGTTTGCAGAAACCTTTAATATTACATTTACATACATATGTACATACGAGTATTTCTATTTTTTGTAATTTGACATTTCTCGATCATTTTAATTAAAATTTTATAGTATGCAATTTTTGATTTTTTAACTTTTCATGTAAGGATCTTGTTTCTACACTTTTAAGGGCTTAGTCTATGTAGCATCAACCATTAGTACACTATATGGGTTATTATGGGCTACTTGGATTTGATCCATTTGAAGCAGCGTTATTCATTTGAGGTATGTAAGATATTTTCAATTTACAATAAGTCAGAATTTAATTTTTCTTTTTGAAACAAATTTCAAAGTTTCTTCGATTTAAAAGTAAGACTTCCAATCAATCAATTATTTTTTTAGAGTTTCCATATTTTTAAATCGATGAATTCATGGAGAAACACTACAGCTTTTGACCAAAGGTGAAATTAATATGTAAGACGTTGATAAACCTGTAAACTCGTCATCACATCACAAATTTGTTGGCTATTAAGGAATGTTCAATTTATATCAAAGATGATACATTTCTTTGAAACACTTCTAACATTTACGTTAAATACCGAATACCTTTAATTTTTTTTATGTTCAGAAGAATTTTAAAATAACTCTGTTGACTTGAGTTTTTTCAAGCTATCTAAGTTAAACAAATTTGTAGGCATCATAAGTGTTTTATAAGTGCAAAAAGATATCAGAAATATCGATTTTTGAATGTTAATTAACATTAAATAAGCTGCCGGGTTATCTTACAGAGAAAAGACTTAGAACTTTCAACCATTCCTGTATTCGAGAAGTTTTAGGGATGCCGGTTCCAAACTGCTTATTTCATGACAAGAATTAAGTACTTTTGGAGGATTTATCAACTATAACGGGTGATTTTTTTACCCGTGGGGTTTTCAATCAATCAATGCTTTTTTCAGAGTTAATCTTTTTGACAGTTGCGAAAATAAATGTTCAGTTCGCGCAACGCATTGGGCGCAGAATCCAATGTTCGGTCGACATCATCGTCCAGCAGAGTCATTTTATTGAGCAATTTCTATTTCTCAAACACATTTACTTTATTAGTTAATGCGCATCCTCAGAGACGCCGTAAGAACGCTATTGCTACCGTGGGGCACAGTATTGACTTTGCGGAAGGATCGTGGTTCGCAGGCATACAAAATATAAGTCGTTCAATATTTGAAGCTAAACGACCATCAAGCCCTTGCACGTTCGGTGAATGGGCCCAAAACGAGATTGTCACCGATCCCGATTTTCAAAAGAAAATTTTGTTTAGCGATGAAGCTCATTTTTGGTTGAATGGATACGTTAATAATCAAAATTCGAGTATTTGGAGTGATCATAATCTACAAGCCATTGTTAAGAAGTCATAAAATCCTCATAAAGTCACTGTTTTGTGTGCCTATGGGCAGAAGGAATCATAATTTTACAGTCAATGGGTAACGCTATAGAACCATGATTAGTGATTTTTGCATGCCTGAATTATATAGGATGTTGATATGGGTAACCTTTGGTTCCAAAAAGACGGCGCTAAAAAAATCACCCTTTATAAAGCAATTAATTCTAAGAATAAGTTTAAAACTTTGAACCAAAAATATGTAATTAGGTAATAGTATTGAATATTTAAATACAAACCTACGTTTTTGAATTGCAAGATGCAATTTTAGTTGCACCTTTAATTTCCATAAATTATTCAAAAATTAAACTCAAGCTTTTTGATTTGAGTTAAATTTAAAATTTATTTTTTAAATAAAATACTTAATTTTACTACATATAAACGAAAATAAACTAAGCCTAAGTCTTTGGAATGTAATATCAAATTTCTGTATAGTAACCCTTGGAAAGCATGAATGTAAATAAATATACATATATAATTTATATACCTTAACGTTTATAAACAAAAAAATAATAAAATAAAATCATTGGTACACGTAAGTAATTACTTGGAAAAGTAGTTATATTTTTTCTTTGTTAACAATTATGTATATTTTGATTTAAAACAAGCATTACCTACTTATTGAGTTTCGAAGTTGAACTAAAATTAATGTTTTTTTTTTGGCATCGAAGGAATTATATAATTATATTTCATGATAGGTTATAACTTAAAATAAAAAATACCCTCAATATGAGTAATTTTATTATTATTATTATTATTTTTCGTAATTATAGGTACAACAAATAGTGATATTAAAATGTATTTTTTGTTTTATTTTGTTTTTATTATGATGATGCTGTAGTTACTATGAATTAAATTAACAAGAAATTTTCACATACACACATTGAAAAAATTATTGCACATTGCTGTTATACAATTAAAGACACTTTTTGACAATTTATCGATGAAATTGAAGAATTTAGAGATGAAACATCACCGTCAGGGCTTGCAAAATTTGGTTTTGTTAGACTTCTTTCTATTAGAGGCCTTAAGTCTGTATGTTGTGTTTCCTTGTGTCTTCTTAGGTCTACTTTTCGTTGAAATGATTTGTGGCATAGTTTGCACGAGAATGGTTTATAACCAGTATGTTTTCGAGAATGCGTGATCAGGTTTGAGCTTTGACTAAATGCTTTACCACAAACTTGGCATTTGTGCGGCTTTTCTCCTATAAATAAAACAAAAATTAGATGTAGATTAATTATTTTGATTTCATGTTTAGAAAATTCATTTCAAACCACTTAATTTCATAGAGCTAATACTAACAATATAGTTTTGAATATTCAATTGTTAAAGATGCCCCAAAAGGAAACCCGAGACGAGTCCTAACCTTTTCTATTTCAGGGGCCGAATCAATGTAATACCTAAGTTAATGAGAATTCTTCAGTTTATAAACACGCGACACACTGCTCCCAAATTAATGTTTTTCATCATTTAAAAAAACAATAAAAACAACGTAAATATTCCCCATACGCCCAAGTGTACCATATTATAAGCTTGGTAGAATGTGATTTAATTCGTATTAATATAAAAATATGGTATACTTAGAAAATTTAATCGCTTATGTTTTGATAACATGTCTTATTTTGTGATGCATAAAGATCAAAACTTAATTAAACACATTTATAATGAAAAATGGAAAATGGAAAGAACAAAACATCAAGTTAATTTTGAACAATTCAGTAAACATTTACATACGAGTATGTTTTGAAAAATATATAGAAAAATTCTTCGAACCTGTAACTTAAAGCAAAACGATGAGTTTCAGTTTGATTGTGTCAAACATATTTACATATTTCTGCGCCAAAAAAATTTAAATGCAAAGAAACAATATTATAACTTTTCGTGTAGCTCATCATAATTTGTTAAAGGTTATGATGATATACATTTATGTAGTTTTAATTTTTTTGTTTTAAAATAAGGGTTTGGGTTGAAATACTATATGGGTTATAAAATTGTATTCTAAATACTGTATGTCAAAATTCTGAATTACAAAATTCTGTATGGTAAAAATTCTGTAGGACAAAATTCTAGTTAGTCAAAATTCTGTATTTCAAAATGCTGTACGTAATCCTGAAAAAAAAATCTTTTTACAATGTAAGTCCACTTCCAGCATTTCTGAGTTACATTGTCTGGAAATACAGAATCTATAGCATACAAAATTATGAGAAAACAGTATGATACAGGATGTTGATCATACAAAATTCTGAGAACCGCTCCCTTTAATTCAACCAGTCACTTTTAATTTAATTTAATTTAATTTAATTTAATTTAATTTAATTTAATTTAATTTAATTTAATTTAATTTAATTTAATTTAATTAAAACATATACTATTAAAGTTAATTTCAACATATTTTCATATAATTCTTTTCTGCAATACTGGACAACTTCATAGATCATTTCCAACTGCCCCTCTCCCCGCGGTAATTTGCATCAACGTACAAATTTGATAATGGTCATTTAACATTTTACCTATTTTAAAGATAAGGTTGTTACAATGTAGCTTGTTTCCTCCAATTACATAAAATTAACTTATTCGAAGCCTAAATCCAACTAAATCCATTTTAAATCTCTTGTTACATTTCGTTCATTGTATTGTTGGCCAAAATTGGCTAC
This sequence comes from Eupeodes latifasciatus, assembly GCA_920104205.1. Lineage (NCBI taxonomy): Eukaryota > Metazoa > Arthropoda > Insecta > Diptera > Syrphidae > Eupeodes > Eupeodes latifasciatus. The sequence continues at coordinate 67,599,951 of OV049925.1, forward strand.
AAAAGTTTTGAAATCAAAGTTACTATTTAAATTATAATTTGTTAAGAAAACATTGAGAATTGTTTTTCTTATAAATTTTGAATCACTGTCATAAAAAAAAATATGAAATAAGTAAAGAACCGAAACGATTACTTATATGTTAAGCACAATGCTGTATATCTGGCCATCATTGATGATGTTTCGAGATGTTTTCAATATATGTATTTTTATGAATGGTGTAATTTCCATAATAATTTGAAATCAAAATTTTTATATCTTTTAACCTATTTAATTAATAGATATTAATTATCTCAGAACTTTATTACTGAAATCAAAAAAGAAAGATGAGAAATCGTTTAAATGTAGGTATATCTTTACCCTCTATAATCTGATTTATCAAAGAGACGAGAGAACGCAGTTAGGGTTACCTCTATAAATAAAAATAAGAAAAAAACTTCAATAATCTCAACGAATATACGTGATTATATTTAAACCATCTTCTTCTTATAAACACAGAACCATCTTAGAAATGTCATGGTGTGTTTGTGTAAGTGTGCTTGAGAAAAGTCATAAGGACCTTATACCTATTAGATTAAAGGCAGAAGCTAAAGACGAAGAAGAAAAAACTCTATTTCAACAGACTAAAATCACACTATATTTAAAACAATAATACAAAAAATCAATTCGAATCAGAACATCCCAACGGACTTTTTCATATACATAGATTTACGTAGGTATAGATGGGTATAGTTACAGTTATACTTATACATATGTCTTGGAATCACGTTTCTGCAATTTAACGGTTATATACAGACACACATATGTATAAGTATAACTTTTGCTATTCTACTTCTATACTATAGTAGCTGTCAGCACACAACAAGGCTCTGCATGGATTTGTGTCTGTACCCTGTAAATCTATAGACCAAAAAAGCGAAGGACTATTATTTTTATATACTATATCGTCCTGAATGGCGAAGCCACAGTTAGTTTTGAGTAGGTACTCTCGATGTTGCCGTTGCCGTCGTCGTCGTAGTCTTCGCCACTGCCGCCTTTGCCGCCGCCATGACGCTATAACCGAACCATGTTAATGACATGGGTGACGATGATGACGGGAAGAGCACACTACCACGAACGCTGAAGAATATTGTCATGGCAACCATGGAAAATAGGGCGGCACATGTATGTACAGAAAAATCACGACCGACCAATGAAAAATTTAGTCAAGGGATTTTGATTTTCTCCGACCAACACAGTAAGCTTCCAAACCCTCACGAACACATTCATTGCTGCTGCGTGTGTATTAATTAAAAGCTCGAATATCGAACCCTGTTGCTGTTGCTGTGTCAAGACTCGAAAGCTCGGTTTTGCGCCCCATATAGACGTTGCGTCCGATTGCAACCCCTATAGTCTTCTTTAGTTGAAATCGGAAGCAAAATAGTACAAATGACTTAAAATTCAGCCGGAAAGAGCCACACAAACATACATACATATACGCATACAATCAAAGTCGATGTATAGACGTGTGTGCGTATACGTATGTGTGTGTCACTGATACCGACACCCATCTGTGCTAAATGTATTCCGAATAAAAGATAAGATACTAAAAAAAGTCGTATCGTAAACACTATATATAAATATTTTTGAAAACATGGCGCAATCCCAGACATTTTTATCGTTTTCGTCCTCGGTGGGTGTAGCAGATGGAGACTATAACTACCATCGTATCGGGTGGATGTGTACTGGTTTATTTATTTATAGCAGAATAGACGCACATTTGCAACGTTCGTTTCGTTGATTCATCTGCCAGAAATCATCTGCTTTTTCTTAGTTTCCGGGACACAGCTTTAAGGATATTTTCGTTACGGTATGTTTATTTTTTCTTCCTTGGGGCAACTGATTTGGAAATCTGTGAACTTTTTTTTAACATTAAAGAATGTTTGCATTGTGTCTAACTGGATCTTACATTGAATTATTTCATGGGTTATATCAAGATACCTACAATTTGTATAGGTATACATATATGTATGTATGTATGTACTTATGTTTGTAAATACTTTTCTTGTAGGGGTAACTGTACATAGTACCTACATATATGTATATTTTGTAAGTTTTAAAACGAAAAGTCTATCGGTTATGAATGTTATGTCTTAAAAATCGATTTGTTTATTATTTTCGTCCCTACTTTTATTGGAATTTGTATTATATCCGATTTCGATGTTGAGGTTTTTTCAAGTTTTGGCAATGTTTGATGATTTTTTAAGAAGGCGCCAACTTAACACCATCAAATAAGGTAAGTTTTTGTAACAGACCTATAACGACATTCTGTAGATACATACATCAGAGTTAATAAACTCATATTTACCCTTGTGCATATACATATACAAATATGTATATACATACATACATACATATATATACAAACATAGGATCAAGGACTTTGTTATTGATATCTTCGGATTTGAATAACTTTCTTTTTACTTATGTACATATGTATGTACCTATGTAGTTTGGACCTCTTGCATTGATATTTTTGTCTATTGATAAAATGAAGCCTATGCACCTCTGATTATGAAATGATTTTTCAGTTTTTCTCAGCTTAAATCATGCAAAAGAATATTGAAAACTTGAAATGTATCTATGTACATACGATGATAAACTTAAAAACTCTGCACAAACGTCAAAGAAAATTACGCCTTTTTTCTTGTAAGTTAAAAAACTGATGTAACGATCAATGGGGGAATGATTGGAGAAAAAAACTTCTGAAAAATTAAAAATGTTTTGGAAAAAAACATAAGCAATATTTATCATAATTTTATTTCTCTCTCACTTGATTGATAAGTCAAGAACAAATTTTATATTTCTTTTTGAAAAAATAAGTGTGGTACCGACATAAAATGATGAGTCTTGAACAGCGACCAACACATGAACAGCGTCCATAACCTACAAACTCGTTTTAGAATATTAATAATAAAGGTACATTTGGGCGTATACTTGTTTTTTTTTAAATATATTTTTTTTAAACCCTTTCAACCCGGAATGCTGTTATTAAACTAACATGAAATATTTTTTGTTGAACCGATCAAAAGATTTAATCTTAGTATATTTCCAACAAAAAAGTTCCAAAAATATCCATAGGGGGCGCTGGGTGGGCTGGGTGTTTTTATTAGTTAATTTTGTTTATTAATGGCGGAAAACGTTATGTCAGACACAGCTTGATTTGACGCAGCTCTTCTGGCCATTTCATTTGCTGTAAATCATTTTTTCAGAAAACAAATTTATTAGAAAACTAGCTACAAAATAACTAACGGGATATATTTGTCCCACATATGTATGATGGAAAAATACGAGCGGGACATACATATATAACCCATTTCACAATAATGATGAAAAAATTTGTAATATAACACAAATCTATAAAAACATAATTTTTACTATATTCACAACAAATCAAATTACCTTTATTTCACTTTTTTACAAATAACATTTTGAAATATTTTTTTTCGCGAAAATTAGTTGTAGCATACAAAAACTCTAACCAAAAAAACGTGACTGAACTTTCAAACATTTCCACAACTGCACCTCCAATATGAAAAAAACCGTTAGAAATAGTATATCTACGAACTAGGACATATTTCACCCAAATCAGAAGTGTATTTTAAATTTCAGAGCAGTTTGAAATTTCGCTGGGACATATGTGGCCCAACAGGGTCGAAAGGGTTAAAGCGTAATTCGATTGTCAAATTATTTAGATTACCATTAAATAACGGATATTTTCTGGTCTGGTTTTCAATCTGCCAATGTTTTTTCTATCTTTTTGACAGCTGTCACTTTATTTATGATCAGTTTTGTTTGCTATTTCATAATAAATAACCTTACTCCTGAACAACGGTTGAATATTGTCCAATTAATTTATTGAAGAAAACTCTCGCGTCAGTGGCCTGTGGCGTGGCCTCCAAGATTTTACACGCCTACTTAATTCTGTTATTAGGTTCCCTCGGGTTTGTCTACGGAGATAAGGACGAGGCATTCGGCGTGTTATTGCTGACGCGACCCCAATTGTTTCAAAAAGTGGTCGAAAATTAGGCCTCTCGGTTGCCATTAATTCGAGTCGGACGCGGTGACCACTTGCCTGAAAAAGTTTTTAAAACATAATGGCAAACTTTTGCCAACATAATAAAATTAAATTGTACGTTTTATTTTTTTCTTGAAAACCATACGTCTAAAAAACAACCTTTATTAAACAGAGAAGTAGAAATGAAAGTCACAAGCAATCTTTATTTCTTGATGCAATTTGCCATTTTTATAGTTTTTTGATGTTTTCCATTGACAAGAAGGGAAAGTTGTTAATAATGGAAAACAAAGACTTGGGACCTTTTCTCTGCATAACAAATCATTAGAATAATTCTTCTTATATCGAGCCATATATTCTGAGGTAGTATTATCTAAGAAGACCCCGGATAGATTTTGCCAATTTTTACCAGGTCAACTAGTCAATTATGACTTGAAACCTAGACCACTCTTGATGCAGGGGCTCAATTTTTCGATAGTTGTCTAGATATCGTTCGTTACGATGTTATCATACCAATCTTGATTGCGAAAACAAATTTTAAAGTTATACTGGGGCTAATGGTCAGTATTATTTTGATAAAGTCGAGTAATGTTAATCAATTGAATCGGACATTTTTTGATTGAATTAAAACAATATTAAATAAGCTTCCGGAAATTAAATAAGCTTCCGGAAATTATTTCAAACAATAACATTTTATTGCAGTCTTTCGGGAATTGTAAAAATGTAAATCCAAGTCTAAATGTATATAACTTGAAGTGTCTGTTTGTCAAAATTGTTCAGGAAAATATTAAAAAATAACAAAAATAAAACATTTCTAGTATTTCTTTTTTTAATTACACCAAATTGGTATAATCTCATTTAATTTCACTGAGATATAATTAGTTAAATATATTTAGAAACTATATGCAAAAGACGTTTAAATTCATACATTTTTTCAAGTCGGCTTTACTTGTTGTTTAGGAAATGTTGATATTAAGATTAATTTTCGTACAAATGTTCTGTATCAACAAATTATGAGTTTATTTGAATGATCAAAATTAGTTCAGAAGCCGAGCACATTCCAGGATACCTTCTATCATACCTAAAAGTCATGTTCATTATCGGAATTTTCTAAACATTGTTCTTTATTATATAATAGTGCATTTTATCGATCTTTGAATAATATATTTCTTGTGATTTATTAATAACAATAACTTGGACAAACTCAACTCATTCAAATCATGTTAAAATTCAATTTGTCATATATTATTTAATATTTTTATTTATAACCCTTTGATTCTTTGTGGTTTCGCAGTGAAAACACAAAAGCTAAATTTGTTTTTATTATAACTAACATCTCCGGAGAAAAAAGGGTTAGTTGCTTTTACATATCTGCATTACGATTTCTGTGAGTTACGTACTATATATAAAGTTTTTGACTTTTAATTATTTTCTATGGTTGTAGCACTGCAATCAACACTTTTCTAAGTACGTATTATTGAAAAGAAGTTTCTAAAAATCTTTCCCGCTTTATACATATATATGCACAGCACACATTCGGTTAATATTTTCATAAACGTAACACCTTAGAAATTAATGCTAAAATCAGTTTCTAGTTCGTGATAAGAAATAAAAGAATTATCAAAAATAACAAGCTTCATTTAGAAAGAAGATGAAAGATTTGGTTTTATAGAGTTGTTTGTGCTAAGGGGAAAAACCCCCAACAAAATAAGCAATCAATGAATCATTATCAGAAACATCAACTTAACAAATGGTATCGGAATTGTAGTGAATTATGAAACCAAATTGCACAAAAATACGGTACGTTAAAATAAATAATAAAGAATACTTAATTGTTGTGGTACTTCGCCAAATTATATCTAATACTACTTGCTCTCTAGCAAATTTCCAGATAACAAAAAATATATTCAATATGTTACACCAACAAATCTTCAAATCTGCTCAAAAAAGGTAGGGTATATACATGTGGTTTAAAGAAATAACTTGCGAGAATTTCAAGTCTTACAGCGGCGGTCGCTCGACCTACAGACAAATAGACAGAATTGTAAAAATAACACTTCCATGCATGTTTTTTTTTTTATAACAAAATCAACGTTTATCCATATCATTGTTGGGTATTCCCAAATAGATGAAACACAAAAATTTGATCTGGCCTTAAGGTCGTAAGATGCCATTTTGGCTCAAGAATTACCCAATCTTCTGTATCCAGAACTCTCATGAAAATAAAACCAGGAGCTTATTTTCTCATCACACATAAATTCTGTTTGTATGCGAACCAAGGAAAAACCCTACAAACCCACACTGCTACATTCAATACAAGCTCGTATCGTAAACATATACAGCTTCGTATCTACATACATATATTCCCAACATATTTATACACCTAACAACAACCATACGTTATTATAAAGGATAAAGGAAGAGGAAAACTCGACGACATTATGCCACAGGCACACATGGGATCCTCGGATAAGCTTCAAATTCCTTTTGATTCGTGGTAATCCTTCCCCAGAAATTGATAGTTAATTTTGATTTGAATTTGGGAACACAAAGGAACGTATAATGTTTTCTGGTAGTCTCTATAATCTATTTACGCTAAGCTTTTAAATTTGCCCCTGATTAAATTGGTAGGTACTTATTTTCGTTGGCTCTAGCGCTAAGTGAACTTTGAATTTGAGAAAAATCTCTTCTTTTTTTTTTGTGAATTGAAAATTAAAGCAACAATGTGATTTACCTGTGTGAATGTAGGTGTGCTTTTTCATATCACTCTTCTGGTGAAATCGTTTACCGCAATAACTACAAGGATACGGCCTCGTGTCACTATGTATCAGTAAGTGCGTGGAAAGTGTACTCGACCGTTTGAATCTTTTGCCGCATTGCTTACATTCAAATACCTTTTCAACGTTATGTACAGCCCTGGAAATACATATAAATACAAAATTTAAGTCTTATTTATTAATTTATACAGAACAAGCTATTTAAAGTGAGTTTATCTCTTTGAAAAAGTAAAACAAAATGCTGTAGTGTATAATTAGTGTGGCGACAAGGCTTTTGTTCACTTAATTAACCTTAAATATGCATATAGGTATACAACTTTATCAAGGACATTTTGGTGCTGCTTACCTATGTTGGCTTAAGCTAACTTCATGACCAAAGGTTTTATTGCACAATTCGCAAGCATAGGGTTTTTTGCCATGGTGTGTTCGTCGAGAATGTACTTCTAGTCCATGGGGTGTTGAGAACATTTTTTCACATTTCATGCAGGAATAGAGGTCACTGAATTGCGGTAATCCCGGCCATTTGGGCATGTGATGAAAATGTAAATGTGGCGGGTGCGGTAATCCTAAATGAGGATTAAGGTTCCCACCATTTTGTGCTTGTATCGTTGGCACCATCAAGCTACTTAATCTGAAGAATTCTTCTTGTCGTGTTGTTGGATGAAAACTGTTTGAGAACAAAATTTAAATATATCACGTTAATATGTACATATTTATATGTATATTTTATTTTCTCTTAGAGTTTCTTGATTCAAAATTAAAGGTTTGCTTAAATTATAAGAGATAAAATGATAAAAATCCTAAACCATAATATTATTGATATTGTCAGTTAACAATAGCTTTAAAAAATGTGGGTTTCAATACTTTTTTTAAGGTAAATTATGTGGTGAAGTAGCTCATAGAGAATCAGGGCTTTATGACTTACAACTTTTAGCAAATTTATTGCCGTATGCGAGTCATTTACTGAGTGGACCTACAATTTGTATGCTGAATACGATCGGTTAATTTAAGGAAGCCCAACAGGTAGTAACCCTGAAAAACTTAAACTTTAAGGGGGAACAGTCAGAGATTGAACCCAAAACCTCTGTCATGACAGTATTAAGCACTATCCATCACGTCACGGGTACAACTAGAATTATGTAAGTAAAAAGGATTCAAATCAGCAACTTTCTAAAGAAACCACGTTGAATTGAAGCCAAAATATTATTGCAATTTAACCATTTTTGAGTAACATAATAATAGATGCATACCTTTGATTTTATAAAGGATATGTAAATAATATGAAATGTTTAAAATCATAGGTTATTCATTAAAGTCTTATTTTTACATCTTTATATTCTCTCCTATGTGTTGCTGCATAGTTTCGAAAGGGCTGCTGATTCAAATCTCAACATTATACATTTTTTAATTTTGTAAATGTGCTAAATGTTTGCTCAGAGCAATATATTTCTATATATTATTTGCCTCCAAAATGTATGCATGCCGTCGGAAAAAATACACGAATTTTCGTATTGCAAAATTTATAGTGGAAGTGCAAATTCAGAAAGTGTGAAAATAAAAATTTCAAAAAACCTACTTTTGGATTAGCAATATTTCAGATTATCAATTAAAATTTTACAAAAATTATAGCAACTTAAGGGAAAACTTTACAAATTTAACTTACCTAGAACTTATATTAGGTTGCTGTTGACCTTGATGGAAGGCAAAGGCAGCTAAGAGGGGGAATGGAGAGAGCATTGGCCTTGGAAATAACGCCGGATCATATGTGTTCCCATTGTATCCAGGTCGAAACACTTCGAAGGGATTCGTTTGCACTGATGATGGAGATTTTGAATGTCTCGGCTCGTCTCGTCTTAATAAGGCTGATACCGAGAACATTTCGGATTTTTTAGGACTCGCCGCCGCCGACGACGACAATATAGTTTCACTCACCGCCGGCGAACACACAGGTGGCGTTGACCTATGGTGTGACAGGGGCGGCGGGGAGTCAACTTCCAATTCCAACGAACTCGATCTAGATCTCGTCCGAAACCTATCCACCTGCGAGGACCTCGAATGACTTCGAGATCGTGACAACGATTCCCCCTCGATATTGTCCAGCAGCACATTGCAGTGTATGAGGTTTTTGCCTGATAGGGTAATTGAATTGTTGTTATCCTCGTCTTGTGCCGTTGCAATCCGGGATTCCGCCTTCACAAGTCGATTAATTCCAAAAGGCAGTTCATCTGTGGAATAGATATAGAAGTAAATGAGGTATAATCGTATTAACAGGACAGCGCTCCTTTGTGCCTATTATGTCACCCTATATATTCATCTATTCAAACGCAATACAAATGATTTATTTCGCGTAAATTTTAATGGTAATCTCTATAAGGACGATAATGAAAAGGAAAAAGAAAAAGAAGAACCACCCCCCAAATTATTCGAAGAAATTGCGCATGCACTTCTATCATTTATCAATATGCTTTCTGTGTGTACTGGTAAATGGTGATGATGATGATGATGATGACGATGACGATGAGGACTGTGATGATAATACATTATGCAGCATTGGGATTCTCTCGAATCTCAACCCTCCCGGCCAATACCTCTCAAGCCTCTCAGTCTCACTCTAAGTCTCAACCCTATCCACATCACATCATAGACCAGATAGAGTTAAACCATATAGTCTATAGAGCATCCCTTGTTTTCACATCCCCTTAAGCTAAAACTTCACCGCATTTATTTGTGCTTTAGTTTCCTTTTGCTTTTGCTTTTAACCATTTGAATTTAATACGCATTCTATATAGAACAGATATATTTATTTTGTGATGTGTGTATATTATGATTCTATAGCTGTGCACTTGTTGTGCAGAGCCCTATCAGACCTACCTACCTCCATCAGAGTTAGAAATTGAAATAACTCAAAGCCCGGGTATAGATTTTGTCTCTGTGTGTAAGAATTTTCCGCTCTTTTATATTGCGGATCGAATTAGAATTTTGTCAAATTGTTATTTTGTTGGGCATTCGATTCGATACGATTCGATCCGAGTCCCGTACCCTTTTTTGTCTTGTCATGCTCCATTTATCTGGGTGTAGACGAACAGATGTTTTATTTAAACGCGAATTTATTTTATTTCGGAATTTCAGATGTGATGACGCTAAAGGCTGTTGATTAGGGTGAATTAATGGTCATGTACGTCGGCTTGATTACAAAAGGGTGTTGATTGTATGTTTTGTTTCATTTGATATGGATTATACAGGTGGATGATGATCGAACTTGAAAAACAGAGGGTACCTACCTATTCTGCATCACCAAAATAAATAATAATATAGGTATAATAGCAAAAGCGTATTGTACGAGTAAATATAGTTGGCTATTATTTTTTCTTACTTAACTGTAATTGAATAATACTACCGTTCTTAAATAATTAAAAAGGTTGATGGTAAAGCAAAAGCAACCAATTCTTTCAACATTACCGTTTTTCGTATCACGTTTTTCTAATACTTACATACATACATACATATACATATATACTGCCCTGAAGCTATCGATAAAATAACATATAATTTAAAATTTTCTTTTACAAAACAACATATGCGAGAAAATTGATGGATATACTTATTCAGAGTTAAATCTTTTAGGCACGGTTGACACTTGAAAAAAAATTGCATGACCAAAGCTGAAAATAAAAATGACCAATCGTACCAAAAAAGGACCAAAATAATTTGTTTCCGCAATAGCTTTTAACTTCCCATAGAAAGTTATTGTAATCGGTCCGATTTCTTGAATTGAAAATTTTGACATTTTTCGACGTTGCAAGTTTCCTAGAGTCTAAATAAAAGATTTTTAGAGAGATGTCTGTGCGTGCGTGTATACGTATGTATGTACGTACGTTTGACATCTGGTAAAATTTTGAGAAAATCGAATTGACATTTTTCACAAAAAATAAAAACCTTAAAAAAACAATAGTAAAGTTTGGTAAAAATTTACTTTCGACTCAAATATCTCTTCCAAAAATTAAAAAAATATTGGCTTTAAGCTAATTTTATCTCACAGAAAATATTGTTTCCGACATTCCGTAAATTGTGCAAAAAAATCCAACAGTCAGTTTTTTTTTCATAAAAATTAAAATCTACAAAAAGTAATACGCGAAAATTTGGTAAAAATTGGGTTTCGACTAAAAATCTCGTTAACAAGAACAGATATTGAAATCAAACTATTTCATCATACTCAAAATATTGTTGGTAATTTTTATTTTTTTTTTTTGTTAAATAATTCAACTAACAACTAGCAAATCACGAAAGCCTACAAACCTTTTAAGCAAGACAAATCGGCAGACGGGATGGGAAGTTATCAGTGTGGGACGCACCCCAGCCTCTTTTTTTTTTAAGATCACAATATGTTAACATTATATCAGGAGATTGAATAAGTCAGGAGATCGAATACTAATGCTAAGTAAAATTCATATAAAATTAATTCAAAAATATGTTTTTGCAGACCAAACGCTATGATTGTTTTTGTCATCTTGACGCTCTTTGGCCAGCATTATATTATTAATGGTACCCAAATTAAGTCTGCCTTTCATTTTTATCAAAGTTAATTCAAAAAAATTCCTCTCAGCAGCAGCTGAGCTGTGAGGAAGTACGAGTAACATCAAGTTATAAACGAACTAACTTAAATTTTGAAAACAATATTCATTTAAAGCGTTTTTATGATAATTGACCTTTTCCCAAAATTCTTTAGGTATGTATTTAATTTTTGAGAATATAAAAGGAATAGAGTCGAGTTATATTTTTCAATTTCTTAAAAAACGGACCAAATGGAATAAAAAATGACCATGCGACCAAGTAAGAAAATAATGACCAAATTTGGTCGTAAACGGCAACCGTGCTTTTAGAATGTTCCTTATAAGAACATGATTTGCCAAAAAAAATATTTTAAAGAAACTTATGAAATTAACATTCAATTTTTCACTTATCAATCATATATAGGATTAACTTCTATTCCTGATAAATTTGCTTTAAATTTAAATACAATACAATTTTAAAGGATAAAATTCAATTTAAAAAAAAGAACAGTATTTGTCCAAATAAAGATTCAGTTTTAAGTGTCATAATTTTATAGTAAATAAAATAAATTAGGAGGCGGTATAATCCATTCAGAACTAAGAGCTAGTGACTTACAATTCTCAACCATTCCTGTGTGCGAGTCTTATCAGAGATTGAACCTAAGACCTCTGGCATAACAGTTCAACGCACTAACCACACGGCGTATGTATTATAATACTTATATGTAATTATAATAAATATTTTTAGTATGTTATGTGATTAATGCAAAAATGAGAAAAAAGCATTTGAGTTTGGACTTGATTTTCAGTATAACGAAATATAGCTCTATTTCGTTCTAATTTTTATTAAATTGAATTTCTTGCACTTTTATTCTAAAGAGGAGGTAAGGAGAAAAATTTTCTAGAATAACAGTATTTTTTCGGATATAAGAAAAATTCGATCGTAAAAATCCCAATCAAAAACACCGTTTCTATTCTTTACATTTACGAAGATTTTATTTATATGTACATTCGGAAAGAAATTACAACTGCTCAATCGCTCGAGAAAAACTGAGAAAACTGCTGTCGCAGCCCGCAGTTTTGACAAAAATCCAAATTCGTAAATCCTATTCTTCGATCTTTAAAATGAGGCATTATGTGCATTGGTATTCTAATCCTATCCTCTTTTCCTAATTGTTCACACTATGTCTAATCATTATAAGGGTATTTATAACCCCATGACTGCGCGCACAATATAAACACAAAACACCGTATTTTCCAAAATAGGACTGAGGTCCTATGGCTTTTAAAGTTTAGTTGAATAAAATCAATGAAAAATTATCCCGAAGTGCGCAAAGCAAGAGCCTTCGCATTTATTACATTGTTTTGCGGTTGATAGGAATAAACGATTCCTTTTCTGATATTCATGATATACGAATCGCTCGCAAGGTTCTTAGATGCACTACAAAAAAAATTTGAGAATTATCCAAAAAACAGTGTTGTTGGAGATACCAGAAGTTAAGTTTGGACCGGTATAACTTAAAAACTAATTGACAAATGTCAATATTATACCTTAATATTTGTAGATGGTTCTTATGCCTGTGGGTTGTTCTCAGATATTTTTGTGAAAAAATAAACTTCTGTGGAAATGTTAAACCATAATTATGCAAAACATTTTTGCGTCCGTTTTTCTCCAAATCTATCAGCTCTACATAAAAATATTATAATCTATTCTGTGCAGAATTAAAAAAAAAAAAAACACTGTTTTGGAGCATTTTGCAAAAATTAGTGCACTTTCAATCTCCCTAAAATTGTTTGCTCCGGTCTATACTAAAAGGACTTTGTAGGAAATGTTAATGACATTATAACTCAAGATCTCCACAAAATTCAGGTTTGTTTGAATTTTTTGAAATTAATTTTCTTAAAAGAAGGTTAAAGGTTAAATCAAAGATATAATAATAGTTATCTATAAGCTTATATATATAATATATAGCCTTTTATCAACAAGTGTGTTTTACCAAAAAACATATTCAGAACAGTTTCAAACTAGTCACTTTATACTATTCAAGAGCTATATTTTTAAAAAGCAACTTGATTGCTGTACATATATGTATTATATATTTATTATTTATGTACATACATATATTATAATACTTAGTTTTTTGGCTTTGTTTTCAAAATACCTAGATTGGGAAAAAATACACTACATAGACTTTTTTGTAAAAACAAGCATAGCTATAATGTACATATCATATAAGTAGTTATAGGCATTAAGCTTTATGAATGCCAAGCTAGCAAAGCACCTGTCGCCGTTCGATTAGCGATAAGATAGTAAATAATTGTACGTTAATTAAGTACATAGATATGAATGAACATGTATTAACAATTTTTCGCTGAATGGTTTCTATTAATATTGACTCTTTTTGATATTTTACTACGAAACTAGAATTACAATTGAATGTCAGAATTTAAGTTCTTCAAACTATTTAACGTCAAAACATCCACTCGAAACTCGATCGTTAATTTTATCGCTAATGGGAGCTTTTTGGATATGTCATTTGTTAATAAACTATATGTTCATAAATTCACATTAAAACCCATTCAATCATTTCCCGATACGTATTACAATCTAAATCGAAAATGAGTAAGTTGTTGGGAAATTATCAAAGCATTGATTCGATTTACAATGGCATATTAACAATGTACATACATACATCAAACCGATACGACAAAATATTTGATCAGTTTATAATCGATAGTACGAGTATAAAAAAAAGTTATTATTAATATTTGGATGTCTATCTCTAAAGTTTACTATGTAGGTACATACACATATAGGTATGTTCTTTTTTTTAATGCAATAAATTGAATAAGGGCAGCATCTATACTATATGTATAAGTGAATGCCGTACATATATCTTTAACTTTGTTTATTATATTTCAGCCGTTTACAGTAAATACAATAAAGATAAATAAATAATTATACTCGTATGTTCCGTATCTTTATACAGGTATAACATTGACTTCGATTGGTAAAATTTTAAATAGATCTATATAAAATCCATCTATTTATTTATACTTTTATATTTATTTGCATTTTTTTTCAACCCCAGTAAATAAATAAAAATCGTTGGTTAAAGTTAACCAAATAATTTTTGATTAGGAAATCATTAACACAAGACCATAAATCAAATAAAATTCATTCTTATGAGGGTAACCGATAGATTTTGTACATTATTTATTGTTGTATTGTATAAACAATTTTATTGTGATGAAAGCGTTTACAAATCACAATTACATATTAGATTCTTATTCCTTTAGTAATTGATATATATTTATGATTGATTTAAAACTACCTTGCTATCATCAACTCTTTCAACTTTAGCAATACTCATTAGTAGATAGAAGTTATTTCTTGATGTTTTAAAATAAATAAATAAAAAAATTTTGAATCCTTAACAATATTTAAGTTATAGTTTTATTAAACTGTTTGAATTCCGGTTAATGCGACGATCAAAATGTTTGTTTTAGATTTGGTAACTTTAATTAGTAATAAAATAATACAATAAAAACTTATGGAATGCAATAGCTGAACTTTAACAATATTAATACGCAAGAATGCAAGTACCCAGAACTGTAGTCAACTACTTTTAACTAAGGATTGGCCCAAGAACACAATGTGAATCAGAAATGCAGCCCCATTCCAATCCCGCCCTTTTAGTTGTAAGCAAAGATTTCATGTGCAGATTTTTTTAATAATTTAACGATATTCACCAAAAAATAATTTGTCTGTCAAAAACAACTAAAATATTTGTAATAATGTTAAAAGTATTTGCAAAATTCAAAATTTGGAAAAACTTTATTATTGCTTTGAATTATTTTACTAAGATCTTTTCTGAGAGAAAGAGCGAATATTCAGATTCTTAGAAGAAACCTTGAATAATAATTTAATATTGTATTCTGAGAAAACAGCATATTTTATTTTCTTAGCACAAATGGAGGTTCTTTTTTAACGCACATAAAGAGGGTTGGGTTTTTTAAAGTGTTTTTTTCTTTTTGTACAAAAATTATTATTAAACACAAAAACGTTTACAGCGAATTCCTTCACAAAGTTCTAAAATCAATTTAAAACTCGAACTAATAACTCTTAATTTAATTTTAAAATTTGGTTATACAAATTTTTACAACTCGAGCATTTTTTCACTTTCTTTAATTTCCTTAATAAATTTATTATTAAGTTTTAAGGACTTAGATCTCTGTTTTATGAAAAAAAGTTCTAACGAATAATAAACTACTTTCATAGCACCCGGTACGATTTTTGACATACATTTCTGAAATTTTATCGAATGTTTGCCAGTTTTGATTTAGCGGTAAACAATTTTGTATGGATTCATTATTATATTATGTATATATTTGGTTCTAATACATTATTTAAGTGCTCGCTGTGACTAGACCTATGGCATTATTTATTTACATAATATCTGCGGTTAGAATGTCCATGGACCTTAAGGTGACAGATCTATGGACTTTATGCCTTCCTTCGAACGTTCATTATGGACATATTGCACCATTGAGATTTGAAGTTATTTCTTGAAAAATTGTCCATGGTTCTTATGTTCTATGTTCTCTTTTTCTAACAATTTATTATTATTGCACATTAAAAAATTCGGTGACTTCAAATTTATTAAAACAATATTACCTGATCATTAAATCGTTCAAAGGATTACAAACATTGCTAAACCGAGTTCTAATATTCTGGACCCTCAAATTTGAGGGTCTAATAAATCGAAGTTCAGAGTTCTAACGCTCGAGTACTAGATGAAGAAATGAGTAAGAACTCAACCGAGTTCCAATTTTTCAACAAACCGAGTTTAAGAGACTAGAATTTTGTCATAGAATTGGCCATTAAAGTCTTAATAAATTGATGAAAATTGCTTTTTGAGGTAAATTTTGCTTTGGATGCTCTAGAATTGAGATACAAATACGAATTTCAAGAATATAATGTCCCAAAAGCATCAAACATTACACTTTTGCTAAACTAAAAGCTAATTGAAAAACGTAATGAACATTTTAAATTTATTTATTTAATATAAAAGGTACAAACATTTTTTCTATCCAATTTTTAAGTTTTGTTAACTTCTTTTTTATAAAAATATTTGCAAAATGTTCACGTAAAACAGTATTTTTTTTAAAGTTTGTCTTCCAGCATCAGCTCTAATCTACGAGTAAGCAAACTGAAACTGATATTAATAATAGACTCCCGGAAATTGCGTCAGAAGAAAATTAGCAAAAATAAACCATAAGATTCTTCATATTAAGCTGTGTTTTATTTTTCTAGGTAAAAAGATCACATTTTTCTGGCAAGCGCATTAAAATTGCAGCAAGAAAATATATTATTTTTGGAAAACTACGTTTCAACACAATTGTTAACATTTCTGCATGCAAAGCACCCAATACCCCTCTACCCTATTGTATTTTAATATTTTTAAATAGGGCATATTTAGAAAATTTTTGGAATCTTAAAATGTTTTTATATGTAGGGATTCATCCAAATTAAATAATTAGACCATATCTTACAGTGTTCTAAAAAAAACTTAAAATTCAAATTGGCACTTTAGCCCTTGAAATATGTAAAGGTAATGTTAATTTTGTCAGCCTCCTTTATAGAATATTAATTAACCTACCCCCCACCTCCTTACGAATAGTCTGGATCCGCCCTAGAGTGGGGAGGGGTATTATTTGAGGGATTGAATGTACATATTTTCCAAAATGCTACTTCAGTATATTTAACCTAAACTTATTCTTTTAATTATTTTCTTGGTTTGTTCCAGTTTCGAAAAAGTTCCTTAAGTTTTTTATATAACAAATTATGCGGTGGTAATTTGTTACCATATGTTGTTCGTTATCTGCACATTTTGTAGTCTCTCGATGAAGCTTTAGATCGCTGCAGTTTTTTTTTTGTTTTACTTCTAGATTTGCAGACTTCGAAAACTATCAATGATATTGGTAAATTTCAAACACCAAAATGTTGAGTATAATTTTGTACCATTTTTGACAACATTTTGGCGTCCTTTCAATGTCGTAACTGTAACAAAAAAAATGTATTGAATACAGCGATCTTCAGCTTCATTGTATCCATCGGTATTTTCCGAATCTTTTGTATAGGTTTGAAAGTTTGTTTCAAAAGAACACTAACATTTATTAACCTGGTTGTACAATTTTAATTGTAAACATTAAATTAGATGGTTCCATGCGCGTAGCAACAAGAGTGACCAGATGTAGCAAAACACACCCTAAAATCTCACCAGCCCAGATTTGTAATTATTAACTTTCCATTTAAAGTTAGTGTAATCGATCCGATGTGTGAAATTGAATTATTTTACATTTTTAGGCTCCTAATATCTTCAAAATTCTAAAGCTATCGTCTTTTTCCTCGGAAAACCTCAACTTTGAATAATTTTTTTTTGTGTAGATAGGACTTTCAAAAAGTTAAGTGTTTTTGTCTTTATTTTATCAGTTAAAAACGATGTGAAACATTTGGTTTAAAATAATATAATTATTAATTAGAAATAAATGCTATCATTTTTAAGAAAATCCAATTTATAGATTTTTACAAGCTCACACAATTTTCTGTTCAAAATTGAGATGACACATAAAAACACTGAAAAATGCTTTTATGTGTTAAATATTTTAAAACTTTTACCGAAACTGCAGCTGGTATTGGTAAGAGAAAAATAATCAGTTGTTATTAATAAATAGTGAAATAAAATAATGGAATGCTTTGAGTACTTTTGCATCGATGGAGAAAATAAAAAATTGGCAAAAATATAATTGTGATTTTAAGTCTCATGATCAATTAAATAGTTATCTTAAATCAGACAAATAATATTGACTACATATTATTAATTGTAAAAAAACGGTTATAACAATTATTTTTTGTTCTTTATTTTTTCATCAAATCATCGCAGGGCGAGAAAAAATTGAAATCTATTTTTAATTACAAAAAATTGCTGATCTGGATAATAAAGTTTAGTTTTTGCTTTGTCAAAAATATTTTTAGAATTTTTTTTTTTAAACAAAAAAATAAATAGTTTTGTCTATGTATGTACTGTACAATGTACATACATGTGCATTACATTAAAAAGAACAACGAAAACCGTTTTCGATTTTAAATACCTGAAATTGTATTAAACATCGCACATTGAAATCAAAAGTGGCATAATAAAAATTCCATAAATGTATGTGGATACTATTATAATAATATATTTAATTAGTTTTATTTTTTTCTTCTTTAAGGTATCCACCATTAATATATTTAAGTTGTTGAAGCCTTAGCTCGTCAATATATTCAACTACCAAACAAATTCTTACAATGGATTGTTTAGTCAGAACTGTAACTCAAATACCTTATACTGAATCCTAAACTCAGTGCCTTTATCATAACGTGTCGACAAGAGGACAAAAATACGTATAGTACACACACACTATGTATGTACCCATGATAGTTCCTTCTACTAAGAAGCCAAAAAACAAATCAATCATTTGCTATAGAGTAAGTGTAGATGAAATTAAATATTAAAATCTTTCCGACATCCAAACATGTGTAATAGAAGTAGACATAGAGATACTTTATAAACAACTAAAACCAAATGAGTCCATCATAGATTGCTCCAAATAAAATCGCTTTGTTTATCAAAAGACCGCTATAAATTTTAAATTCAGTGTTCATTTACTAAATATCTTGAGAAGACATTATTTATTGATTGATTGTTTCAATTATAGTATCGCTTGTCACTCAAACGCTGCGACGCTTTTCTACGGAAATAGGTGATTCTTCTCTGTTTTCTATGCCTCCTTGATACAATGCATTATACATACATGAAGGTATGTATATAATACTTTCTAATTACCATAAAATGTAAAATATGTATGTGTACTGTATATCTAAACCTATAGGGATTGACTTGTGTCCTCAGATAAACTGATACAATTTATTAAGTGATGATCGCATTGTTTGGGTCAAGTAATTGCTGGCAGGTTCAAAATATTGGATAATTGGTGATGGATGAATGATTATATTAAATTATTGATTATAACATTTAATCGAGAGTTGAAAGTAAAACAAACAATTTTGTTTGTTTGACGAAGTGACGAGTTAAGCTATTTTGCTAATTTAAATACTTATTTCATATTGAAATTAAGGGCCGAATTATCAGTGTTAGGGTCTACATTTCACTTTCACTCGAATTTTTTTTTTTTTATAATTAGCGAACACTAAAAGGGTTTTTTTATACCTTTAATATGCCAAAGACACAGTGTGAGCATTAGGAAAGGAGGGAAGGGTTGGATAGGAGGTGTCGGTGTACATTTATTTTGAACTCCTGAACATTGCAATGATAGGGAAAGATAGAGCGTGGCAAGGCATTCCACATTCGCGTAGTACGGCTAAAAAATTAATCTCTATACTTCATAGTACGGCCGAAGTTGGGCTCAAGGGTAAACTGATGGGCATTCCTAGAAGCGCGAGTATTACGGTTAAATTGTTTAAGGGGAGGAATGCAACTGGCTATTTTACTAGAGCATAGTCCGTTAAAATAACGGTAAAAAAGGGTTAGACAAGAAACCTTGCTTCGATGTTCGAGTGACGTAAACAAGTTGATGATGTTAATGTCACCAATCATTTTAAAAGCTCTACTTTGAATACTGTCCAAGAGGCTTAAATAAGTTACTGGAGCACCAGCCCAGAGATGAGAGTTATATTCAAGTTTCGGACGTATATAAGTTTTGTAGATTATAGCCAGATCAGACGGAGAGAAAAATTTCTTGCAACGTCTCAAAAAACCTAGACATCTTGCGGCATTTTTGGCGACATCGCGTATGTGATCGCTCCACAAAAGGTGGTTGCTGATGCACATTCCGAGGATGTCGAGATTTTCCGTTTCGTTGATGCAAGTGCCACTCATAGATAGTGGCAAAGAGGGTTTATCTCGCTTTAACGATGCAAGACAGCATTGCGTTTTCGAAGCATTAAATTCCACACGATTTTTTATTCCCCATTGTACAATGCTGTGTAGGTCGGAATTAAATGAGCTAATCATATTTTGTCGTTGCAGTTCCACATCCGAAGAGGAGGGTTGTGAGTCTGGAAACGAATATGAAAAGCTAAGAGTGCTATCGTCAGCGAAACAATGTATTGGATTAGAAGTAACAGACAGGAGATCATTTATAAAAATGAGGAAGAGACAAAACGGAGCCCTGGGGCACACCAGCATTTATTTCATGGGTTTCAGACTTGAATCCGTCCAAAACAACTTGTATTGAACGGTTCGAAAGAAAATTTCTAATCCAACGAAGAAGAGATTCGTCGATACCGAAAGCACGCATTTTCGATAAGAGAGCAAGATGCCAGACTTTATCAAATGCCTTTGAAATATCAAGTGCAATAATCTTACTTTCTCCAAAACGATGTAAAGATTTGTTCCACTGTTCGGTGAGATGAACCATGAGATCACCAGTGAACCTATTGCTACTAAAGCCGTATTGCCGGTCATTAAGAAGCTTCCGTTCCTCAAGATATTTCTTAAGCTGATAATTAGCGTTTCCATGACCTTGGAAAGAAGGGACGTAAGTGCAATCGGTCGGTAACTAGAGGGTGAGGAAGATTCGCCTTTTTTGGGAGTAGGCTGGACAAAAGAAATTTCAATTAATTTTTGTTGAAGTTAAAAATAAATGAAGAAAAGAGATTCCAAAAATTACGTTGGTTTCAAATGTCTTAACCTTATCGAACTCTTTATTATCGCTCAATTACAAATATCGAATATTTGCTAGTTTTATCATTTGGTGATAGTGAATCAATTCTCGTCTTGGATTTTGTTTTATTTTTAATGAACTACAAAATAGAAAGGTAACTATAAAATAATGAATTTTTGGTAAAAATTTAATATATATAATAGTATACTTTTAAAGGACGAATACTTAACTTTATGATCGCAAGTTCAAAAGGAAAAATATGATGTAACGTGAAGAAAGAACGAGCATCAAAAATATTACAATCAATTGAACTTTCCCACTAAAATACTGGTGTTGAAGATTGTTTAGAGAAAATGTACCAATAAGGGTTCTATCCACACATCCTGCTATGTCTGGTAATCTGGATCTTCTAAAGTAAAGTTTCTTGCTTTCTGATATTCGTTTCTGACATTCTGATCTTTATGTAAATCGGACAAAGTGTAGGACAAGTAATGCTAGAACTTCGTCCAATCGATTGGAACAGTTGGACGGTAAATATCCAAACCAAAATTGTTCTTAAAAGAACATTAAATCTGAATAAGCAAAATTTAACAACCATAATATGTTTTTTCAATTTGATGATTTGTTGACAGTGATGATTTCATATCTTGATAATCGAACTTATCGAAGGTTTAATCAACTGTTTAAAGAAAGTAAATAATGTAGAGATTACTTAGTGATAGAAAAAAGATATTGTGACATTCTCACCATTGTTTTGCTAGGGGGAAACGTTGTTTGTAAAACATAGTTTTCTTTTCTGGGTGCGGCCTATCTGAATTTAAAATGTCAAAGTTGTACCTGGTAATTTTCATGCTAATAACAGAAAAAAAATGTATGATAAGAGTAGCCTCAAAATTTATATTGACTGACAACATTTTGAAGAAGCTTTGAAACTTTTCAAAACCAAATTTTAAAAAAATTTGTTCTGATCAATTGAGTATGAGTGAAATGTTGCAAAATGTTCCATTTATTAAGAACTTGTGATATGTTCCAAAATTTATAAATATAGTTAGCTTAAAAAGAAAGAATATGATATAATTCAACAATTAATAATAACAATCATTATTAACTTATAATATGTATAACAACATACACTTCGCTTTAACTGAATACGCACAAACATTTAAAAAAAAAAATTTGTAAATTTTTCCCAAATATTGCAGGTTTTTGTGCCATCTGTTATCTAAATAAAACTGCGAGTCTTGTTTTCGCCTACTTGTAACATGTTTCATATGTAAAGCAAAAGTTTTTTTTAGTAAACTGAACACGTACAACGACAATTAAATCGTATTTTATGGGCGTTTTCAAAAATCAAAACTTTTAGTGTCTTCAGTAAAATTCCATTTCTGATCTAAAATTTTAAGCCCAATGGGTAGATCTACATGGTTTAGCAGTGTTGTAAAAGCTAAAATCTACTTGCTTAGACATCAAGAACTAATCGGACGTGGAGCAGCTAATAAAATTGATTGTAGTCCTAATGTCTTTTATTCTTAACTAAAAAATAAAGATTTGTACAGAGAAAACATAAAGGGAAAGTAAAAACAGCAGCTTGAAGACGAGCAATTTTAAAGTGTCCATCAGATTCTTCTGATTCTGGGGCAACAATTTGGCGTAAACGAAAGTCGGGCAACAGTTTTAACATTTATTAAAATTTGAGCCATCTTAAACAAATTAAACATAAGGAAAAACCGCTACTTGACGAACGATGGAAAAACTCAAATAAGCTGGAAACAGAATGGTATTCCACGAAAAACCAATCTGAAGATCTGTCCGTTGTTATGGGACAGTTGACATTGAGGTCATTATACAAAAATTACCGCAGCTGGGTAAAAAGGAATTTTGAAAAAAACATTTTAATAAATATTCCAACATTTTTTGACCCAATTAAAAGGATTGTCGAGGAGCAAAATTTGCACTTCCTTCAATGACCGCCGCGCCGTGCCGTACCTACTCATCTGGTCTAAACATTATTAAATATACTTGGGGATGGTTAGTAGGTACCCACAATTAATGAAATTTGTCATCAGTTTGAAGATAAAGAATCCTTAATTTCCTTAAAAACAGCAAAGGCTGTAGGATTCATACCGGAACTAATTTACGAAATGTTTCAAAGTAAAGGTGGAATTACCCACTACCGAACTTAACCAATACTGGTTTTAGTCCAATCCAATATAAATTTTTATTTTTGTACCTATTCAGTTGATTTAAAAAAATATTCAATTTTTCTTAGTAGAAGCCTTTGCAAGTGTATTATTATTTGTTTTTGGATAATTGTTTTCAAATTCATTTCTTAACATCTTAATGGAGTAGTTAGCTACGAGTATCACACATAACTCAAAAATCAGCTGCCATTGAAAACGATTTGATCATTGAAAAATTAAAAATTCTGTGTTAAATGAAGTATTTTTTTAAGTTCTACATTTATAAGCTTCATTTTCATTAAAAAAAATAACACATTTAACCCTAATCGTTTTTAAATCTCGAAATAAGAGGTTCCAAGAATGATAGTTTCAACTGGCACCTAAGGCAAAAGGAATGAAGAAAATGTGTCAAGAGTATTTGTCAATTCTGGAAATTTGGAAAAGTATTAATTAGAAATTATGTGGAAATCTATAAGTGTTGAAAATGAACACAATTTCGTTTTTAAAGGTATACTTAAAGGTCGTAAGCTTCAATCATAATTTAAAATTTTACTCACTGCTTTTTTCTTCATTTCAAGCAAAAACCAACACTTATACGTATGTTCGTATGTATGCAGGCAAAAATTCACAGACAAAATATTCAACGTAAGACTGCGCATACGTACTACGGCACCACAATATATGAAGCCATTTTTTCGAAATCCCCAATGACAATTTCCATTCAAGTGAAGTATAGGTATCTCCCCGAAAAAAAAATCTAAAACAAATTAAGAGAGAATAAAGAAAAATGTCATTACATACATAAAATGTAATGAAATATACATAAATATATGTATGTATGTACTAAATATACATATAGACAACATATATCTATAAATGTGCATCAGCTGCTGTTCCTAGTTAATTAAAAAAGCTTGCCGAGAGTGTTAAAAATCAAAAAAATAGGTACTTTGTATGAAAGAGGAGGTTTACAAGAACAAAGGATTCATTTTTCCCTAAAATTCATTATTCTGTTTGTCCTGTCCAAACTTGGGGTTGAATTAAAAACAAAATGCCACCAATACATCTTTTAATGTACTTTTTTTGCCATAGCAATTCATACCCAGCCACAAAAATAAAATTCAAAATTTTAATTTGGAAAATGGCTGAATGTTACAATTGTGGAATTCAATCGAACATGTTACATGTCCATCAGTTGCATTAAAACCGTTATACATAATGCACGAGTACGTACACAGAAAAAATTCAGCGGCAGCGACTATGGGTGCGGGTTGGTGTTCGTGTTCGGGTCCGGGTCCGGATGCGGAGCGGATGCGGGAAATACCAGCATGTAAGTGGTTAGAGAGATGTTTTATGTGTTGGTATAATCTCAGGACGATATTGTGGATGTCTGCTGCAAGGATATGCGATGGGTAAAAAAAGCTGTAAAAAAAATTACTAAAGTACATGTTCACGTGCCGTTGTTACCCGGGGGAATTTGGACTAAAACACTTGTTTTTTGAGTTTTTTTTTTTTAACTCAGCATTGTGCATAGTGCATATTCCATGGGAAAAAGAATTGTTGATTTTTCGGTTTTGCCTTTTGAAACGAAGAAGAAGAAGAAGATAAAGTCTATTAGCTTTTTAGAAAAGGTTTTCTCGTGATTTCGATCAATAAACCTAAAGTACGGACTGCTTAGTTGTATACAGATGTAGAAAAACAGGTCCCCATACTACTGAAAACGGACAGGTAGGTACATGCATGTGTTATGTCTTAGTTTATATTTTGAAAACTTATTATGAATATTGTAAAACCTAAACAGACTAAGAAAAAAAAATTATGATAACCAAACCACAAGCAGAAAGACACTTGCACCTGAACAGTTCAGTTTTGTGTAAAAATGTAGAAGATAACCTTGGAAATGTTTTTAAATTTCACCTAGCTTTTCAGAAACCTACGACTTAATGGCATAATAAAAGTGATTTGCTTCATGGTTTTCATAATTCCAATGGCATACTTTTCACTAGACAGGAAATATTTCCGGTGCTGTTAGACGTTACTATATTGATAAATCAAAGAATTCAAGTTGGTTGAGATGATTGTTCCACATGGGAACGTAACATACTTTTGCTTCCTCCTCAGCATCACCGTTTCTAGTTCTGATATTTTTTACCAAGCTATTTCAATAGTCATAGGTTTTCAGTTTTGGATCTTAAAATCGTAAATGGTAGAACGATTTCAGACGCAAAAACCTTTATTGAAAGGTAGCAATACTAAGATGCATGTGTTAAATAATAAAAAAAAACAGTAGTAGTAAAAACATAAAAATCAAAGACTATAATATAAAAAGAAACAAAGAAAAGGACAGTTTATATATATTTTTTATGATTCCTGAAGATTTCTATCAGTCATATTGCAGAGCACTAGGTTAATAAGAAAATTAGCTTTTTGGTTTCTTGTCTATAAATGCATTGCTTTTATTTATAGGGTCTTAGAAATACAAATTGATAACATAAATTAAAAAAATAAATTAGGTAACCCAACAGTCCGTTGAGAGCTAGGACCTAGTTACAACTCTTAACCATTCCTGTGTGCGAGTAATGTTGTCAGGAATGGGGGCGATCTACAGTTTCAAGCAGATTTCGAACGGCTCATTAGAGAAAGCACTTTTCATTACAAGAATTACTCTTGGAGGATTTGTCAATTCCTCGCAAGAGGCAGTACTCGTGAATAAAACTTCAGATGGCACTAGAAGGAATTGAACCCAAGACCTCTGACATGACAGTCTTACGCACTAAAGTGCTAAAGTAGAATATTGTTGAAACAGTGAGTACATACATAGATATTAGGAATTGAACAATATAATTAGATGCCAATTATATAGCTATCATTGGTTTTCATCACTGAACGTTTTGTTTCTGGATTCAAAATTGAAAAAGATTGAAGTTTATTATATTTGGTATCAAAATGAAGCTGATCAGTTGCTGATTTTTGTTTAAATAAAAACAATGCAATATTTAACCTGCAGAACTTTTCTTTTAGTTCATGACTGTATTTTTCAATGATAAATGTTTTCAATGAAATCGTTCCACTGAAAATTTGTCATTTGTGTTCCGAACTCTCATACTTACTTTCAATAAGCAACTCTAACCTTAAGAACTTAATTCCAATCAGGAAATACTTGATTCCAATCAGGAATTTTGTGTCAATTGACTGGAATTTTCAATGATAGCTATTACCAACCTGTCAAACAAATTCCACTGATTGGTTCCAATGATGAACTGGCATATAAGGTTCTGAATTTTTCACAACCAATATTTTTCACACGAGGTGAATTTTCAAACCAGATTTTAAGCTTTTTTCCTTTCATATTTTATTTGATAAAATGTATTCTTTGAAAAACGAAATAATTAAGTTTACCCAAATATCTGAAATAAAATGGACGAGAGAAAGAAAAATGGTATACAGTATTTTTAGAAGCGAAGGACTTTGTCTTTCCACTTCACTGCTGGATCTTTGCAAAATATCTATTTGCATCACATTAAAAACAAAATTCAACTACTTTTACTTTCACTGAGGACTTGATCAAGGTCATAATATGAACCGAAAGCCCAGACCTAATCCTAGCGCGCAGCACAAATTTATCAACTTTTGAGCAATACACGATCCAGGGGGGGTCTTATGATCTATAAGGCTTATACATATAAATTAATTTAATATTAGCTCGTTCCGTCTTCACACTGGTCGAAATTATACTAATAGAAAATAACGGGTGCTTTAAGCGAGTTCTAGGGATATGCTAGACGTAGACCTCTTAAATTATTTATTTCTTTTTTTAATTTAACGATTCCTCCTAAGATATTAATTGAAACTGTTTGTGTAAAATGCTTTTTAATGTGTTAGAAATGCTTAAAATGCCTAACATATTTAATTAGATATGGATTAATACTGTATCCGTCTAAATAGTCTCTGAATACAACATTATATACTTGGTAATTCTTTAAAACAAACTTAGAATGGGTAAAGTAAGAAATAAAATATCGGGTGATTTTTTAAGAGCTTGAGAACTTTTTTTTAAAAAAAACGCATAAAATTTGCAAAATCTCATCGATTCTTTATTTGAAACGTTAGATTGGTCCATGACATTTACTTTTTGAAGATAATTTCATTTAAATGTTGACCGCGGCTGCGTCTTAGGTGGTCCATTCGGAAAGTCCAATTTTGGGTAACTTTTTCGAGCATTTCGGCCGGAATAGCCCGAATTTCTTCGGAAATGTTGTCTTCCAAAGCTGGAATAGTTGCTGGCTTATTTGTGTAGACTTTAGACTTGACGTAGCCCCACAAAAAATAGTCTAAAGGCGTCAAATCGCATGATCTTGGTGGCCAACTTACCGGTCTATTCCTTGAGATGAATTGTTCTCCGAAGTTTTCCCTCAAAATGTATATTTATATATCTCCGCTAGCTACATTCCACCAGCAAGCCCATTAGATTTATATAACATTCACATTGAAAATTGTCGTAATATGTTTAATTCCTTAAATCCATCTGATCACATAATTTGTTTGGGCGATTTTAATATCGGTGATGTAAATTGGAAATTTGATGATGAAGATAAATGTTTAATTCCTTTTAACGTTAAAACTGAAATTGAGTGTTCTGTAATAGATTTTTACAGCCAGTTTAATTTATTGCAAAAAAATAATGTTCCTAATTTATTGAATCGCATATTAGATTTAGTATTTGTTGATAATGAGCTAGAAGTGAACGTTGACAAAGCTCTTTCACCGGTGGTTCAAAATTCTCAGCATCATATTAGCCTAGTCATAGATTGTAAGCTCTTAGCCTATTTTCAAACCACAAATGATATCGACTATTTTTTTGATTATAAGCGTGGTAATTTCGATGCAATGAATTTATTTTTGAATTCATTACCGTGGGAGTCCATAATAGAAAGCCAAGATCTGACCCAAGCGTTCGTATCTTTTAAAACTTATTTAAATCAAGCATTTGAAAGTTTTATTCCGAAAAAAATAAGTAGAAAGAATTCCATCCCACCATGGTATAATGACAGACTTTCTAAGCTCAAAAATAAAAAAAATAAAGCATATAAACGCTACAAAAAAGACAAAAATAATTTGGTTTTCAGACAGAACTATCTTGTAATCGAAAAGTCTTTTGATGTCTTAAATAAATTTTTGTATGGTAATTATGTTTCAACAGCTGAATCCAAAGTTAAGAAGGACAGCGAAAGCTTTTGGAATTTTATTAACTCCAAAAGAAAATCTAGTGGTTTACCAAATTGTATGGAGTTTTCGGGTTCTATATCTAGTGATTTGCAAACTATCTGTAATCTTTTTGCAGATTATTTTGAATCTGTTTACGCAGTTACGTCTCCTAACGAGCTTCCTGATTTTACTCCATCTAATGTAGTTGATATAGGAATTATTCAGTTAGAAATATCAGATGTACTTGAAGCGTTAAATGGGATCGATGAAAACAAAGGACTTGGTCCAGATAGTATATCTCCCAAGATAATCAAAAAATGTGCAACGTCCCTTGCGTTACCTTTGTTGCTAATTTTCAATAAGTCTCTTAAAACAGGTGAATTTTTAAATGACTGGAAAACATCGTACATATCTCCGATTTTTAAGTCTGGAGCAAAGCAAAAAATATGTAATTACCGACCAATATGTAAATTATCTATTATTCCTAAAATTTTTGAAAAAATTGTGTGTGATAAGCTCATTTTTCTTACAAAACAAATAGTATCCGATTCTCAGCATGGATTTGTTTCCGGCAAATCTACTGCTACAAATCTCACTATTTTGTGTGATTTAGTTGTTAGTGGATTTGAAAGTGGTCTCCAGACCGACATCATCTTTACCGACTTTGCCAAGGCATTTGATAGAGTTAGCCATGAAATATTATTATATAAATTGTCCAAGCTTGGTATCCACTCCATACTTTTAAAATGGATACGTTCGTATCTTACTGATCGAACCCAATTCGTTAAGATACACAGATATGTTTCAAAGTGCATAAAAGTAACCTCGGGCGTCCCTCAAGGAAGTCACATTGGTCCCTTGTTCTTTAATTTATTTATCAATGATATTCCTGACATTTTCCAGTTTTCCAGGTATTTATTATATGCTGACGACGTAAAAATATTCAGAACTATACATTCTCTAAGTGATTGTTATTTATTGCAAGAAGATTTATGTGAACTTGCATCATGGTGCAATAAAAATCTTCTTTTCTTAAATGTAGCCAAATGTCAAAGCTTTATATGCTCAAAGAAAATTGCACCAATAGTATTTGATTACACTATCAATAATATAACATTAGATAAAGTAACTGAAAAGAAGGATTTAGGAGTCATATTTGATAGGAAGTTCACTTTTAGTAGTCACATTGACTATATAGTTAATAAAGCATATAAAATGTTTTTTTTTTTTTTTTTTTTTTTTTTTATAATAAGCAAACACTCAAGGGGATATTACTACCCTTATTATGCAGATGCACAGTGTGAGCACTAGGAAGAGGAGAGAGGGTTTAAAAGGAGATGTCGGTGCACATTGGTTTTGAATTCCTGAATATTGCAATGACTAGGAAAGACAGAGTGTGGTAAGGCATTCCACATTCGCGTAGTACGGCTAAAGAACGAATCTCTGTATTTGACAGTACGGCCGAAGTTGGGCTCGAGGGTATACTGATGAGCATTCCTAGAAGCGCGAGTATTACGGTTGAACTGTTTAAGGGGAGGAATGCAACTGGCTATTTCACTAGAGCATAAGCCGTTAAAGTAACGGTAAAAAAGAGTCAGACAAGAGACCTTACGACGATGTTCAAGCGTAGTAAATGAACTTATGATGATATTGTCATCTATCAATTTAAATGCTCTACGTTCAATACTATCCAAGAGGCTTAAGTAAGTTGCAGTTGGGTTTTCTAAAAAGGAACACTAGAGAATTCTCCGATTCATATGCTCTTAAATCTCTTTATATGGCTTTTGTGAGATCTACCCTGGAATACTGTTGCGTGGTTTGGAATCCGTACTATGCAAATCATTCATTGAGAATTGAAAGGATTCAGAGAAGTTTCACAAGATATTGTTTTTTTAAGCTAAATTGGAACATTATTATGCCCGCATATAATGTGAGATGTTTGCTTTTTGGTATGCAAACGCTTGAGGTCAGAAGAAAGTATTTTTCTATTATGATGATAAAGGATATAGTAAGTAGTCACATTGTGTGTCCTTACTTGCTAGAGCAAATAAAATTTTATTTTCCCAGTAGAGGCCTTCGTATAGGCTTTCATTTACGGGAGACTTTTTCTAGAAGTAATTATGGTAGAAATGTACCGATTATGCGTTGCATCAGAGAAACTAATGCTGTAATTGAAAAAATAGATATTTGTATGCACAGTTCACGAGAAACTTTTAAAAAACATGTAATGTTAATTTTGTTATTTCATTAATTATTGTGATATGTATATGTTAAATTTATGTTTTCTGTATTTATTTTAAATATTTATTATAACTTTAAGTTACTATTTTTCGTTATCTTTATTTATATTATATTTATGTAATCTAAAAGAGAATGTTAATCTCAGATTGATGAAATAAACTAAACTAAAATGGCCATAGAATCGCGAGCTGTGTGGCATGTAGCGCCATCTTGTTGAAACCACATGTCAACCAAGTTCAGTTCTTCCATTTTTGGCAACAAAAAGTTTGTTAGCATTGAACGATAGCGATCGCCATTCACCGTAACGTTGCGTCCAACAGCATCTTTGAAAAAATACGGTCCAATGATTCCACCAGCGTACAAACCACACCAAACAGTGCATTTTTCGGGATGCATGGGCAGTTCTTGAACGGCTTCTGGTTGCTCTTCACTCCAAATGCGGCAATTTTGCTTATTTACGTAGCCATTCAACCAGAAATGAGCCTCATCGCTGAACAAAATTTGTCGATAAAAAAGCGCGAAACACATTTCGAACCGAACACTGATTTTGGTAATAAAATTCAATGATTTGCAAGCGTTGCTCGTTAGTAAGTCTATTCATGATGAAATGTCAAAGCATACTGAGCATCTTTCTCTTTGACACCATGTCTGAAATCCCGCGTGATCTGTCAAATACTAATGCATGAAAATCCTAACCTCAAAAAAATCACCCGATATATTAACGTTAATTTATGTTTTCTTACAATTTCACAATTTACATAGATATGGTGTCGTCGTCTTACTGATGTCAAATATATAATATGTATAAATTAAATAAATAAATAAAAATAAACACTAACATTTGTATACAAAATTGATATTTTTTTAAAACTAGGGTGGATAAATCTCGAACGCACTCAAATTTTGAATGAACAACAATTTTAAATGATAAAATCTGGATTTTTTTTTAAATATCTAATCGTTAATTCGAGATTTTACTTTACCTCTTCAAAGAGTTTAATGAAAACACAGCTAGATATATACACAAACTATTTTGTATACGAGTACATTATATAAGAACACAAAAAAAAACTAATGTATAACAATTAAAACAAACACGAACAGTAAAAGAACAAGCTAAGCTTATAGGGTTGTAGTATCCAGTAAAATCAGTTTTTATTTTTGTATATACTCTCGCCTAATACAATTTTTTTTTTTTTTTAAGAAACATTCATATGCACTGATTCCTTAGCCACAATTTCATTTATATATGTATGTAAAGGGCTTCTTAATCAAATATTAAGTCTTCAGTGCCAAGAATCAACCTTTTTTTGTGATCACCAATTTACGAATGCGAAAATCTTGAATTAATATATGAAGTTTTGAAAAATTGTTAACCCTTATCTCAAAATTTAATATATTTATTCTAGATTTTTGTACTTCGAGATTTTTCTATTATTAATTTTTATTTTTGATATTTTTGCATCTAGATTTTTGTTCTCGAGGATTTCGAGGTAAATCCAAAAAGCATACCTTACGGGAGAAAGCGACTTACAAGAACAACACTGATATAATGATTATTTCAACAGCGCTAATCCTCAATATTCCTGTTTAACTAGATTCATATAAAGGGTGTCTTTTTAGACGTGCGGTTATCAAGAAGAAATAACCAGCATATAATTTAATTGTATGTCCAAGACTTAAGCTTTATTATAATGATAAGGGTTTATGGCATTTTGTTTTAAGAATTATTTCGGGTGGCCGCCGCCGCCGTTGTGTTCGAATAAATTCCAGCCGAGAGGCCAATTTTCAGAAGCAAATGATGCCTTGAGTCAACAATAACACACCGATATGGCGTCAAACGTCTCGGGCTTATATACGTGGACAAGGGGTTTATATATGTACGTGGGACCCTACAAAAAATAGTCCAGCGGTGTTAAATCCCACTATCTTGGAAGGCACGCCACAGCTCCCTACACAATGTAATACGTCCATGAAAAGTTTCCATCATGTATTTTGGTAATAAATTTGCACGATTTGCAAACGTAGTTCAGAAGTAAGTCTGTTGATTATAAAATGGCGAACTAAACTAAGCAGCTATCAAAGTACTCCGAAGAAAGTATTGCCAGATTCAAAAAAATACAAATATTCGCTATGTACATACAAAATATCGTTTTGGCATTTCTATAAGCTCTTACGCCCGGTACCAACTTATTTAACACAAGTACTAGGATCTATAGTCCTATCAGTTTGGGACCGGGTATTTGTCAGGACTCGTTCCCAAGCAACAAGCTAGGACCTGGTTATTATACCAGTTGCTAGTACTCGAATCGGTACCAATTGATATCTTCACAGAAGTACTAAGTTATAGTTCTGTAGGTAAATAGGTACCGAATACATATTAGGAATGGGTATTTTCTGGTACAGCAAAATCTATACGCTAGGGCGTTTATACTGGAATCAAAGCAATAATCTTAATTCAATTTGGCCGTTTTTTTTTTAGAAACAAATGATTTTTATTTCATTATGTTTTCAGTTTTTGTTATCTATAATTCGGTATTTTCTGCTGTCTATTAATGTTTGAAATATTGATTTGGTATTTGGTGGAAATAGTACTCATTTGTGAAATTACGGTATTAGTGATGTGAAGAAATGTAGTGTGTCACTAATTTTTTGTCAGGACTACATACTCGTATCAAGCGTGGTATCTTGCTTAGCTAGACTAAGCACTGGGATATTATAGGACTAATGTTAAGAAATTGTGGGGTTAAAGAAATTTCATATTTAATTGTTAGTATGATATGAAATTTAATTTTCATGGGGCTAACCAGGTTTTGGCTTCCTCAAAAATTAATTTTTGACTTTTATTTCTGCATTGACTTTTATTTTAATTAAACATATACGTGAATCACAAAATTGGTCGCGCTTATCATAAACAAAATACAAATTTTCTTTAATTGCTCTCATTTTAATTATTTTCTTATTTTAAGATATTATATTCCTTACATAATTTTCTCTTCTAACAGTTTATAACGGTTTTTATTCTCCTCTATCCAAAAGTAAGTTTTACTACATGACTGCATTCGCAGTTGCATCGTGATCGTTTTTGTGAGTTAGATCGTAAAGACTCCATTTCTTATTTATTGATCTTAATTTAATAAAAAAAAGTGAAGTAAGAGCTCATTAATATTCAGTGCTTAGTTTTGTTAATTAATGAAATGAAAATTTTATATTTTCTTGATTCATTTAATGGGATCGAACAATAAACCAATAAAAATAACCCAAAAAAAGCAGGTTGAAGAATTTTTGAGAAAAGGACTACCACACCGGAAAATTGCGGAATTGACGGCTATTTCACTTGGCTCAATTAGTAAAATTCGGCAAAACCTCGAAAATTTACCCTGCAAAAACAAAGCTGGGCGAAAGCGAATCTTGTCTTCGGTCGAAGAACGGAAAATTGTTCGAGATTTAAGAATGAACAAATTTCAAAATGCTGTTCAAATCAAGCGAGCTTTGGACCAAGACCAAAACAATCGCATTTCAGCGGAAACAGTTCGCAGGACACTAAGATCCGCTGGTTTAAGAGGAAGAGCCAAAGTAAAAAAACCACTGCTAACTAAACGACACCAAAAATTAAGGCTGGAATTCGCAAGAAAATATTCTTCTTGGACAACGGATGACTGGGCGAGAGTGGTTTGGTCGGATGAGAGCAAAATTAACCGTTTGGGCTCGGATGGAAGAGAATGGGTATGGAAAACACCAGGAGAAAAGTTACAACCTCGTCACGTTAAACCTACTCTGAAGTTCGTTGGGGGATCCGTTATGATCTGGGGATGTATGATGGCGAGAGGAGTGGGAAGTATACACAATATTCAAGGACGTATGACGTCATCATCTTATATTGAGATTTTGAACTGTTATTTGATTGAATCGCTGGTAAAATTCGGTGTTGAAGCTTTGGAAATTGTCTTTCAGCAAGACAATGATCCGAAGCATACTGCCAAGATCACCCAAAAATGGTTAACAGACCACGGCTACACAATGTTGACATGGCCACCGCAATCCCCAGATCTTAACCCAATCGAACACTTGTGGGGTGTGTTAAAAAGGTCCATTGCAGGAGAAACTGCAAATTTAACAGAACTCTGGCCAAAAATAAAAACAGCGTGGGAAAATTTAAGCCCAGGGATATGTAAGAATTTAGTTGACAGTATGCCCAATCGAATACAAGCGGTAATTGATGCTAGAGGGGGAAACACAAAATATTAACTATCCCACACTTTTGAAAAAGAAAACACTTAAAATCGATCAAGCTTTGAACATTTCTTTTTGTTTATATTTGATATTTTGAAACAGAAAATGCAATTATTTAAGTTTATATTAAGATTTCTAATATTTGAAATAAAATATTCATGAGAAATTTGAAGTTTTTCATTTACTTTTTAGACTTGAAACAAAATATTTTCATTTTTCATAGAAAAGCGTGATCAATTTTGTGATTCACGTAAGTATCATTTTCATTTAAGTTTATGTTTTATATTACAAACCTTCCTTTATAATTATTATTTTTTATTTTGTGATTACAGTTCTAAAAATTTTCTTTTTTTTTTAAGTTATTTTGATATATGTATGTACCTAAAACCTAATAAAATAAGAAACTTCTTTTCTGAAGAAAAAACAAACATTTTTTCCTTGTTTTTCTCTAAAACAATTGTTTCCTATATGCATTTTTATGAAATAATAGACACACGGTTATAATACTGAAGCATCACATTTTGCAGTTTCTTATAAGCATTATTTTCTGTAATTTGAAAGATTTTTTTTTTTTTTGAAAAAAACAGAACTGTGTTTTTTGCAATTTTAGCTTAAAACTCAAATATTTTCGATCCACAAAAATTGCAAAATACTTACAGTAACAATGAAACTTTAAAATTAAAAATACAAATATAAATGGTATATTGTATTCTTTTCTACAAGAACAACTACACATTTTAGTAGTAACATGAGCCAAGCCATTGCTGGGTTTTAATGCAAGAAATATTCATATTGTTTCATATTTAATATAATTAAAAAAAAAAAAAAAACAAAAAAAAAACAAAAAATTAAAACTATCATTTTTCTGGAGTTTTAGAAAAAAAAACATCAAAGACAAAATAATTTCGTTTTCATGAATGCCTTTTTTACTTCAAGACCCTAAATAATATTTTGATTGTTTAAGCACTTATATAACATAACATACATAATTCTTGAATTAAAACCTTAAATGAGATAAGCAAGAAAAGAACAATCTAGGTTTCACTATTCGTCTACAAAAATATATATAGGTACATGCACCTACATTTGAAATTCATTGCATAAAATTTGCTTTCATAAAACTTTAACTCTCATGGATCCTAGACTTTTGAATGCTAAAAACGTCTTGCCTATGTTGGTTAATCTTATTAAGTTTAATGATAAGTTTTCTTAGAATCATATCTTAGCACTCTTTTTATTGCATACAACCTATACAGAAACTTTTATCATACCTACGAGTAAAAATATAGGTATCTACTTTAAAAAGTGTGTTGTTATATTTGTTTCTATACATTTTTGTTATAATCATAAAAATGCAATCCGACAAACATTGCCAAATCAAAAAATCTTCCTTTCCAACAAGTTTTAACAAGCGACGGGAAAACGACTATTTCCAATGCTCAAGGGAATGAAACACAAATATTGTTGTGGACATTGATGTACTAATTGTAAAAATGTATTGACAAA
The DNA here is from genome assembly GCA_920104205.1 of Eupeodes latifasciatus. NCBI lineage: Eukaryota > Metazoa > Arthropoda > Insecta > Diptera > Syrphidae > Eupeodes > Eupeodes latifasciatus. The sequence goes on from OV049925.1 coordinate 67,636,423, forward strand.
TTACCAAAAATATCAGTTTTAAGTCTTGAAACACTCTTTATCTTTTTCATTTACACCTGTCACACATTCTATACAAAACATTTAGCCTGTGTTGCGCTTGATAAGTCATTCAATCAATTGAAATGAATCACATCATAACCATTGTATTACTTACCGTCGGCTTTATTTTTGGGCAAAACCGCCTTGAAGGCTGACAATGGCTGGCCATGATTTTGATCCATTTGTTGTATTCTGTTATGTGAATTCACCATCGGCCCCATTAAGGCTGTTACATCTCTTAAATCCAGTTGCTGATGATGATTGCTGAGGAAATTAGTGGGGAAACCATTGTTGGGCGGGAATTCGTTTGATTTAAATTCGTTTTTAAATCCTAAACTATAGTCTAACGGTAATTGGTTCGAATTCGCGACGTCCATGTTATTAATTTTTTTATTTAGCAGGTAAATTTTTCTTCACAAAAACAAATTAAGTTTAACGTTTTTATACACAAAATATCACAGAAAAATGCATTCAAAGGTTATGTGTATACATAATATATTAAACATAAAACAATTGAATCAAACACAAAATAAATTTTGTTTAAAAGTGGGTCCGCACATAGATCGATATATGTAATCTTTACAGGTAATTTAATCTTCGCTTACAATAATCACTGCGTAGATTTATGTACATATGTAGGTATACCTTAGGGGTATCTATACCTATCTAGAAAGTATAGGCATAATACCTACGTAATTCAAAACAAAAATCTTTAGGTATGTCACTTTGTTTTGGGGGTAGGTAGGTGATGGTTACTCGTACCTATTAAATCTATACCTAAGCAAAATCACGCACTAACTAATATCAAAAACACACATTTCCGTTAAATAAATTCCATAAGAAAGTAGGTAGTTCATCTTCTTTTTCTTCCAACCACAAAAAAAATCGAAACAAATGCACTTGATTACAACAAAGATAAATGGACACCAAAGAAATAAAAATCTCTTTGTCCCAAAGCTAAATAAATTTTAAAAATCCAGCTCTCGAACTCGAAAATTATGTTTTCCTCTTCGGGCTCGAAACAGACTGAAAGTATGCTCCCGCTATTATTTTCAAGTGTCCCGTTATAATCAAACGACTGTGATATCTCTGCATATGGCGGCATATACCGTTCGAATCATCCCCCATATTTGTGCTAGCAATGATTTTCCATTCCATTCACTCTAGTGTGAATAAACCTTAAGCACCCCATAAAGTCTAAGTGTAGGTGAATTTGTGTGCTAGTGTGTTGTTAACGAATACATAGACGAGTGTTCGCTGATAGAGTGTTAGTTCTCTTGGAAGTGTACTGCAAGTAAAAGTATGAAATCGGAGTCGACCATCCCACTTTTGGTCTTTGGATTGGAGAAATCATTGGAAATGCAGTGCAAAGGTTGCAGCTTGCTAAGCAGAACAGAACAGAACAGAACAGAATAAGGCGAGGAAAATCAGATTAAGTTGGCAAGCGAAGGGAAAATCAGAGACACGCCCCTGATTTAAGAAATGTAGGTATTATAAGAAGGGATTGGTTTGGTATGGTACCATATCGAGTAAGGGTTGATTCCAGTGAGGGACTGGAAGGAGTTCTTATACCAATGGAAATTGCACTATCACTATCAGTGTCAATGTCAATGGTTGACTTGGCTTTGGCTCTAGAGGAAATGATGAAACAGATTTAATTTTGGAAGCGCATTCGCTTTAGTAAAGATAGCTATTCCTTTGATTGATTAGTATGGTTCTGGTGGTCTGTTCTATTGGAACGTTCAGCTATAAAATTATGACTGTGGTGATTATAATGCTGTGATTTTAAAATGAATAAATGGGAAAACAGTAGTAATAGGTACCACCTGTTGATTGATAAAGAAAAGCGAATCAATTAAAAAATTAGATATGTATATTTAATTGTAAACTGAAGAAACCTGTTTTTACTATTTTTGTACTTTATTTACGCATGAATTTACGATTTTTAATCTAAAAGGTTACTTTTTCTAATACCTACCAACAATATTAAAAAAAAAAAAAAAAAAAAAATAAACTCCAAAACCCCTTTAAATAGATTTATGTTACTTATTTAAGTTTGATTATTTTTCGTAATTAACTCTAAAAAGGTATTTTCCTAGTTTTTTTTTAAGAATACATACATATGTATGTATATATGTATCTGCATTTGTATATAATTGTTGTAATCAGGCGTGAAATAAATAAAGCCTTCAATAATTTAAATTACCTGTTAATAAAAATAATAAAGCCTTCAAAAACAAGGCTTTTGAAACCAATTTTATCACTCAGCATCCTTCTTAACTGCACAAACAGCACAAACATCCCCATTCACAATATTATAGTTAGCTGCGCAAACCCCGTTTTGCGCATTTGTTTTAATATTGAGATGGTGTCGTGAATGGCCGGCTTCAATGTCAACTTATCAAAACATCCCCCGAAAATCGATTATAATCGATTTATTCAAAAGTTCAAATAATAATAATAATATTCACCTAAGAACCTTCTGATAAGTGAATGTGGTTTTGTTTTAACTTTGCACCTACATATATATTATTAGTTATATATCCCTTTCGGGGTATTACACCTGTTTAACTCAGGAAACAATTCGTGCTCAAAAACGTGGGACCCACCCAAGAGATGGTTTCGAACACACTATCATCAGTTTTAACGTTTTGTAACGAACTTTAATTGGGTTCATTAAGCTTACGAGAAAGCCTCAAGACTCATGTGCGTATCAGAATGGGCCACAAATCGCATAAGTGTGTCATATTTCATCACGGACATCTACTTCAACCTAACCTTACTCAGCTATACCTAACTTTAAGTGCCATAATATTATTTGAACATTAGCCATTAACGATAATGGTTCGCTTAGCTATCGAACAATTCATTAAAATGTTTAAAAATTACTACAAAAATGGTTTTTCAAACGTAGCAATTTTTCGCTTGTTACAAGCAATCTGTAGATAATATTGTGAACAAATTTGAAAGGGAAGTGTTATTGATGTTATAAGGCTCAGTCAAAAATATTTCTTCTGTAAGTGCAATTGTTTCAGATTATCCGAATTTATCGATTTTCTGGCGGTTAAAGATCATGACTTGGACAGAGCAACAGTGATCAAGAATAAATCTCAATTTTATTCTCTTATAATTGACAGCAAACACTTTAATAATTCATAAGGAATTCTGATAGAGCTGAAATCTTTAAGATATTATGTCTAGTGTTGCAGTGACCAAAAAAGCAATGCGAGCCTTTTTAACTTTTTTCCGGGCCTATACATTAAAATCCTTCAATCTAAAATTCCTATTCTTTTTAAGAGGTCTTGATTAGGATTTAAATTGGTACAATTATTAAAGTTGAATTGCAAACAAATCTGTAAAATTTTATTAACAATTGAATTACTTCATATGCTATATCTACATATTTCGATAATCTGTTTAAATACTGTCCAGAGAATTTGCATCTCCGTAGATAAATTACCATAAGAAAGGCTTATAATAAAATGATTAAACGCAGGGTTATCAATTTTGCAGTTTCAAAAGTAAACGTTAATTAAACACATATATATAAAATATTTTCTTTCATGATATTTCTATTTAATTAATAATAAAATAAGTAATTTTCGACCACTTTTTGACACATATTGGGCGGTATCTCAGCAATAACTTGACGAATTTAGTTTTTAAGTGCTCAAGACCAAGGCTTATCTGCATAATCACAGTCTTTCGCGTAGCCTCACAAAAAAAAGTCCAGTGGTGTCAAATCGCATGATCTTGGTGGCCAGTTGATATCGCCACGACGAGAAATTACGCGGCCATCAGGAAATGCCTCTTGCATGAAACCATATTCGCTCGAGTTGTGTGGCATATGGTAACGTCTTGTTGAAACCACATATTCTCCACGTCGTATTCTTCAATAGCAGGCAGACCATATGACCATAACGCTCCGAATTGACGGTGACAGTCATTCCATCGTCGTTTTCGAAGAAGTAAGGTCGAATCACACCTCCGGACCAAAGAGAGTATCAAACAGTGATTTTTTGTGGATGTAATGGCCTCTCTTCAATTACTCCAGGATTCTCAGAACCCCAAATACGACAATTCGACAATTTTTTTTATTAACATACCCACCAAGTGAGAAATGTGCTTCGTCGCTGAAGAAAATTTTGTTCGAAAAATCGCCGGTCAACCGCCTCGCCTGTCGTTCAAGCACCCATTCGACGTATCTACGACGTTGTGAATGGTCAACAACACTTTCACTTACAGCAGCTATATTTTCAGTGGTACAAGCGAAATGATGATGCACAGGCCTTACAATATCTGTAACCAATCCAGTCTTTTCAAATTTCTTCACAATTTTGCCAATTGCTTGCTTAGTTAGACGATTATGTAAACCATAATCTCCTCTTAAAGCATGATATGTGGCTGTGGCAGAGTCACAATTTTTGTAGTAGTAGGTTTTAACAATTTCTATGCGTTGTGCGATAGTTAAGCGATCCGTTTTCGTAAATGCCAGACTTTCAACTGACAAAAAAAATGATTTAACAACTTAGTTTGACAGATGTCGAATTCTAGCCCTATGCTTTCGAAACCCCAAAATAGATAACCCGTTATTTTTGAAAGGTAGTCTTATTTCGCTTGCATTTATGTCACGATATCACTTAATAAGTTTGGGTATTCTTTTATAATATATTATATAACATAGAATTTAATAATTTAATTACATATAATATTTACATACATATACATACATATATCTAAAATTTTAAAAGCTTGAAAGTTAATAAATTGTCACAGAAATTTCATTAAGTCTTTAATTGTTTACAAAGTTGTATATAATTGTATTGACCAAATTTCAAGGAACATTGATTTGGAAAATTCAACAAATATTTAAAGATTATCAGTCTTATTTAAAAACGCTGTATAGAGCCTACATAAAGTTATGTAATCTCTATATAATGCCTCTAAACGCAAAAATGCTATTTATAAAACTTATACAAGGTTGCATAGTCCCATAATAAGCTAAACGCGTTTTGAGGTTGAATAGAGCCTACATAAGGAAATTATTGTTATTATTATTTCGTAAATGTCATTTTGATTTCTCTCCTCTCTTTTTGAAATTAAAATAAAAACAATAATGCCTCTCCAGTTTGAGCCGAAGAAACGAAGAATTTAAAAAAAATATAGATTTTGGAAAAAGAATATCATAAAAATAATTCGAATTATTTTGTTATATTTTAGTTGTTATGACAACAAGCTGATTTTATAGACATTTTGGTACTTTTTTTAATATAAGCATTGTATAACTAAAATTTATAGCAGAATTTTTTATAAATAGGAATTTTCGCAACGTTACATAGAGCCTACATAAATCCTTATTCACTGTATAACTATTCATCTGTTTAGCGAATTCTATTAAATAAGACTGTATATGTATATACCTATGACTTTTCAACTTTTCTTAAAAAAAAAAACAAAAAACTGAAATATGCCCAGCTCCCTCTTATGATAAAAGCATCACCCCTACAACTGCCCTGTCATTCTTGTCATCTGTTATATGGAAAATTACATGCCTATGTTGTACGATGTGATCGCGTTTCATAAAATCTGAGTATGAAATGTTCTTATCCATTCGTTGACCCATTTTATCACACACTGTGATGTTTGTTTAAATCACGTTTTTCAATTTGACAACATTATTTATCGTGGTTTTGTTGAGATTATAAAGTGCTTTTTGCGCGCACATGTGGAACAGCTAAACTGGGATATTTTATGACATCATGACACTACTGGCGCAAATGTATTTCTGTATAGAGTATGGTCTTCTAAAGGGAACATGTTAGCAATCTGTGTCGAAGGGTGGCGGCAGCGGTGAGCGCGACGGAGGTGAAGAGTGCCAGAGTGCAGCGCTGCGGTGCGTCCGTCGGGTGGCGGCTTCGGCGCTCGATGGTGTTAAAGATCGTATTCATGCGCCCGAGCATGGCAAATGTCAACATCATATTTATAAAAATAAATAAATATTCCGATTAAAATCTTAGGTCCCTCACATAATCATATGTTATATTTCTGTATATACATAGATATAGATTAGTCTCATTATTTTTCATGGTTTTCATGTTACACAAAGTCTTTTCGTCAAATAGAAAACAAAAAAAAAACCAGACCAGGACCGTAAAACTATATTATTGTGATGAGTTTTTCACACAGGACTTTTAAACCAGAAGATTATTAAATACAAAACAATATGTCATTTAGGAACTTAATTGACTTAAAAAAGCTAAGAAGTTCCGGAAATTGTAACCTTTTTCACGACCTTAAATATATAAGAACACATGCGTGTCTAATTGTATGTATAAACAGATCTACAAACTTACTTACCGGTTGGGCCATTTTTTGAAAACGAAAACTTTGGCCGAAATATGGCACCTACCACATCTTCTGTACGCTAGTGCAAACAATTCCTCTGATACTGGAATGTTATATTGGGCGACACTCACGGTCACCGTTGTCGTGCGCTGCGCACATTCTAGAATTTGTCTGCTGCATGACTATTCGAGCCCCAGGAGAATTCTGCACTAAGATTTAGCTTACAAGGTCAAACTGACTCACAATCAGACTTAGAGCAGCTTCAATTAGACAACGGTATCACGGTAGCTAAGTTAATAAAAACATTGTCACATCTGGGGGCTTTTAAATAATGGGAACGTTTGCTCATGGACAAACATAGTGGATATAGTGGCAAAGGTGGTTAAATATGTTTTAATGACAGTAAGCATCATTGAATTTTCGACGCTTTAAATTGTACTCGATTTTTTTATTCCCAATTTAACAATGCTACGAGAATCTAAGATAATATTTATTGAGCTTATCATTGCCGTTGTAGATCCACATTTGAAGAACAGGGTTGTGAATCTAACAACAAATATGGAAAGCTAAGGTAAATTAAAAGATTCTTACGTGCAGGAGATCATAAATAAAACTGAGAAAGAATTTCAGAGGCAGAAGAGAGCCCTGGGGCACACCAGCGTTTATTTTGTGTTTTTCAGGCTTGAACCCATCCAATACCACTTGTATTGAAAGGTCCGAAAGTTAATTTATAATCCAACGACGGAGGTATTCGTCTTAACCGAAATGTGTGACATTTTCGATAAGAGAACCTGATGCCAAACTCTATCAAATGCCTTTGAAATATCAATAATAATAAACTCACTTCCTTCAAAACGATGTAAAGACTTTTCCACTGTTTAGTAAGATCCTAAGATCAACCATCAGATGACCAGTGGATTTATTGCTACGAAAACCGTACGCCTTCGGTCTTCAAGATAATTCTTGAGGTAATATTTAATCAGTGACCTTGGAAATAAGAGGTGTAAGTGCAGTGGGGGAGGATGATTCGTTTTTTTAGTATATGCTGGACAAATGCCATTTTCCATCCACTCGGAACGAGATCTGAAGTAGGATAGATGAAAAAACTTGCGCAGTGATTTTGCCAGCGTTAAAGAACAGCTCTTCAGAACAATTGCGGGGACGCCATATCAACCTCTCATGAATTATTATCACTTATTTAACTTTGACTTGTTTGAAATTCACAATATGGTTCACAGTAAATGCGGTTTCGAAATTATTTTTTTGTATATATAACATATACCTAAATATATAAAATCCTAAACATCATTATCAGGCTATAAAATTAGTATACTCATATCATAATTTGTTGATAATTTTTTTCAAAGATTTTGTATAAGCTAATTTAAACCTTCCTGCAGAGGACAGGTAAATATTATTTTATCTTTACGACAAGTTATATATTATGACCCTTTATTAGAGCAATAAAATATATTTGACATGAATTTTCAATCAGAATTCTAATAGCACAGCTAATAACATGGATATCACATACCACAGTGCCTAAATGTAAACAGCTTACTGCGATAACGCAATATATGTAGAAGAAGAAAAAAAAATAATTTACAACTCAAGCCACATTATCAGATTAAGACTTTTTTGAAAGTATATGAGTATCTAATCGAACGTATTTTATGATGCACTCTTTAATCAGAATATTAATTTACCCAATATCTATACGCATATCTAGCTTCCAATCTGGAACTGAGCAGTGCAATCGAACGGCACATTTAGTCAATGTATACCTAAAATTATTATAGGCGGTATAGATGTTTAAAGTATAGCTAAGGTAGAAGTAAATATTAATTGGCGATTAATTTATATGTCGGGAAATGTCATTTAGGTATTAGATGTACTCGTAGATACCTATCCATTTTTCGATGAACCTTCATATATGTACATATATGTAGAATTTAATCAAAAGTTAATCGTTTTTATGACGAAATGCAGTAATTTAAGTTCAATGAAAACCACTAATACGACTTATCTTAAATGCCTTTAAAGTAAGCGTAGCGGTAAGTTTTAGTTGTTTACACATAAGCGCATAAAGTATCAACTTACCTAAAGCAAAGAATTACCGCTTCTTCTAATTTATTTATAATGACAATAAAAGTGATTGATATACTGCGGTAACATGCACGTTTTACGTCAAAAATCTTGCATTGCTTATTAAAAGTCCAATAATATTTAATTGAGAGATAAGCCAGAGTATGATAAACAAATTTAAGTTGCTTAGAATTGCTTTTTCTATACTTGGAGTATAAAACTATAAAAGTTTAGAAATAAATATCAAGGCTTAATAAGATATGATATTTCTCTTCAACGTAGGTTTGGAAAGCACTTTGCTATCAAAAATGTATTCATTAATACATTTTAATTAATATTTAATTAATAAACTGTATATAGGTTTTTTTGGCGCGGGTAGATTTTGGCGCTCCGTGGCGGCCATTTTGTTTTGGTGACATTCAGTTGTTTATGCTAAATCATCATGGCAAGTTACACGATTGAACAGTACGTTCAAATAATAAAACTTTATTATCAAAATGAGTGTTCGCTAACGCAAACGTTGCGTGCATTGCGCCCATTTTACGGTAGACGTGGTGCCCTTTACAGTCAATTCTTCAACGTTTTGTGGCCAAATTTGAGACGACCGGTTCAGTAAACAATCAGCCAACACCCGTACGTTCAAGGAACGCAAGATCGGCTGAGAACATCGCTGCGGTCCGTGAAAGTATACAGCAGAACCCGAGGCAGTCTATTCCTCGCCGTGCACGAGAACTCGGCCTTTCGCAGACTTCAACTTGGCGAATTTTACGTCGCCGTCGGGACGTGGACCTACACCCGCACAAGATCCAACTGACCCAGGAGCTCAAAGTTCATGACCATAGACAACGCCGTTTGTTCTCTGACTGGGCTTCGAATCGTTTGGAAGAGGACCCCAATTTTGGCCAAAAAATCATCTTTAGTGACGAGGCGCATTTTAGGATGAACGGCTGTGTTAACAAGCCGTATATGGGACGACACCAACCCACGCGAGGTTTACCAGGTTATAATGCATCCTCAGAAAGTAACCGTTTGGTGTGGATTTTGGATTGGTCCGTACTTTTTTTAAATCGACGTTAGTATAAGGCGGTAACCGTCAATAGCGAGCGCAACATAACGATGGTAACATATGGACCTAGACGACATGTGGTTCCAGCAGGACGGTGCTACTTGTCACACAGCAAACACCACACATCATCTATCCTCCTTTATTGAAAAATCCTGTACAATTTGTTTGTCCTGTATAATAATCCATTGATTTCATACATCAGACAGTGCGTTAAATCAGGTAGTTCGTATTGTTTGTTTAGTTGAATTAGGCCTCAACCAAAATGTGTCACCAGCCACCTCGGTCCCTGGCCAGCTGAAGCATTGATAATACATATTGAAAATGAGCTACATATACTGCATAATATGTATCATGTAAAATTAAATGACGACTGAGATAAACCTAGGCTTTCTAAAGAAATGACTAGTAACGGATGGTAACATTTTAAGGGCCGATGTTGATTTTGAATAAAACACAAATTATTTCGAAAATTATTCGTATTTCTTTTTATTATATGACAATATGGTTTAATTATGTATGGAACAAAATATAGGCCAAATGGGTGCCGCGACCTCGGCGGCACACCTCCATCCTATGGTCCAAGTTTTCGATAACGCTAAGACATACTTGAGGTTCTATGCCATTAATGGCCAAATTATCTCATCCTTTACCTCTTGAATTTTTGCTGGTTTATCAACGTACACCTTTGCTTTCAAAAAACCCCAGAGAATAAAGTTCAACGGTGTCAAATCACATGATCTTGGCGGCTTTTGACATCGCCACCACTTTAGATAACACGGCTATTGAATTTGTCGCGCAAAATTGGCCGTTGTTTCGTTAGCTGTGTGGCAAGTGACGCCGCGCCGCCGCCGCCGCCGTTCTGCCGATCTGTTGAAATGACATGTAGTCCACATCTATATTATCCAAATCGGGTTCAATGTCATCTCACGACAGCGCACACCATTCACTGACTGGCCTTATTTTGGAAAAAATACAGTCAGTCTTTGTGAGTGCATTGGTTTTTCGACAATCACTCTTCGACTATCATTCTCCCAAATCCAGGAGTTCTGCTTATTGACGAATTAACTCAGGTGAAAATGTGCCTCATCACTGAAGATGATTTTCTTCTAAAATTAATCATTCACTGTTGCCATTGCCACGGTAGTTTGCAGCTTATTCGCATAGACCGGCAACTTGAGAAAGCCACCCTAGAAAAAGTCTGAAGGTGTCAAATCACACGATCTTTGTAGCCAATTCACGTGTCGTGAAATCGCTCGCTCAGAATATCGATTTTGTCTTGAGCTGTGTGGACGTAGCGCGATCCTGTTGAAACCATAAATGTCTTCTATGTCCATATCATCCAATTCAGGCTAGAAGAAGTTGGTGATCATCCACATATAGCGATCGTGCCGTTGACGGTGTTTGCATGGCCAACATCTTTTTCGAAGAAGCACGATTTGGTTGCATTGGCATCTCGTGAATCTCACGGAAATTGATGTCGTCCCAAATCCGACAATTTTACTTGTTCACTTATACCCATTCATTTAAAAATGGCCCTCATCGTTAAAGACGATTTTTCAATCAAAAATGGGTTCAAGATCCAACCCATTTTGATAATAAAGTTTTATCATTTGCACGTTCTGCTCGACGCTCTAACTTGAAATGATGATTTGTCTTAAGTGACTGATTGAAAGAACATATTTTGACAGAATGTAAAAGTAAGAATTTGGTTGCCACGAGCTGTCAAAATCAACCCGTTCCTATTAGAAAACCCTTTATTTGAATTGACGAGACCATGATGGAAAATATTTTTTTTTGTTAATTTTGAGGCAGCTTTATTCAAACTTCAAAGCTAACAAAGTTTCTATAAGAAAATTTAAGAAAAATTATGACTAGACTTTCAGCAATAAGGTTTAAGGCAAGTTTTATAACCACTTATTTAAGTTGTAGTAACATTTTCAAGAGTGACGTCTGATGATGATTCTAAATATAAAAGTGTTGGTATAGCTGCAGCTTGTGGTTTTTAGTATGCATTTTCATAATATGGCCTTATGCAGGTCACTATTCAAAATTTAAGCTAAAAAATAGAATAAAGTGGGTGGCCTAACAGTCCGATAAGAACTAGGGCCTAGTGATTTACAACTCTCAACCATTCCTGTGTGCGAGTAATGTTTTTAGGAATGAAGTAATGAAGTTAGAACAATTAATTGATTGCACATTTGTGATTAAAAACGAAACTAAATCAATGAATTCGATTCATTGTTAGATATAATTTAAGTTTTAAAAAATTTAGCTAGTGGAGAGGGAGTAAAAATGTTCACATCCGTTAGGTACAAAGAACAAAGTCAATTTAGAAGCCCATACAAAAATATTTAATAATATTCTATGATTTTAAATGATTGGTTAAGTGAGCCTTATAAATTATGATTCATTTTTCATAAAACCTTATAATTTGTATGGCAGGTAAATATGGTCACTTTAAATTAAAAAAATTATCTCCAAGCTTAAAAAAAAATAAATCAAAAGCGCAACTTAAATTTTGTTTATTTTTATTTTATTCTTCCTTAAATGAGGATATGTATTTAGGAAATAATAGGAAGTTATTAATAAAAGGAAAACGGTTTGGCTTCTCACGGTCTTATCATACTTTGGTAAAATGCGCTTTTTTCATTATTTTTAAAATAGAAAGTTTGTTGGTAGATATTTACTTTCGATGCTTGCATTGCAATTCAGGTCGACAAAAAAACTGTCTAATCGAGTTCAAAAATGTTGAGTTCAATTTTCATTTTCTTGGAATATATTAATCGGAAACTGACAGTCATACTTTTGTCAACTTGTTTATGATTCTAATCGAGTGCTCTGCTTTGGTGCAACCTGCGAGAAACTTCCTCGACCCAAAGCTGACTCAACGCAAATATATAGAGTAAATATTTATGCTACGAGCACAAAAACAAAAAAATAAGCAAAGTGTATTGTAATTTTACTGTTGTTCTAAAAAGAATTAATTATTCAAAATTTGAATTCTGTAGGTAAATCACTTTATTAAATAAATAAATTTCCTTCTTAACTACCATGTAATGCCTAAAATTGCCTTTTTCAAATAAATAACCTATCAGCGATCACCTGTTAATCTTCCTAAAGCATTTTAGCTCAATTAAATATTTCCAAGTAGATTATAAATATCTTCATAAATCATTTCATTGACATAATGTGCGCTGCTGTTAGAGTAATCAAATAATTCAAATACCTACCTGCCTTCCTAGATTTCAATTGAATTGATAGCTTTTTAATGAATATATAAATATCTTTAGCTACAATAGCATAACGTATACGATAGGGGTAGGTAAGTCAACAAAACACCCTTCTCCCACCGTTTTACAACCCATATTGCACACTTATAATTATACAAAAAGTTACATCAACATTATACGATAGGTAGGTGGTAGGTACATACATCGTCCGTCTAATAAAAAGGAAGGTAGGTATGAGACTTTTAAAAATAAAACCTTATAAGAGGAAGCACTCAAGAATACATTGCAACGATTTGTTTATCAATCAGAACAAGCTCCCCATTTGAGGAACCATGCGCAATAATCAACTAACCCTATTGGCGCACTGATTCAGAAAAAAAGGAGGAGCTCTGTAGGGGAGCCGAAACCAATTCAACGCACGCCGCGCCGCACGAGTCGTCATAATGAACCTGTTTGTGCAGTTCTACTCTATCTAGGTACCTACTTGTACGCTTCACTTTTCAATGGCATGGCACCTCGGGCGTTTTGGGTTGAAATCCTAAGCAGAATCGCCTTTTTTAGTTTCCTTTTTTTCAACTTAAATCTGAAATCTGCTTCGAAGGGAAATCTTTCACAATTTTCTGGTAGGTAGGGATGTGCATTAGAAGGTTCTGTAGTGTATCGGGACTTGTGTGCCTGTGCAATGTATCCTCTGTATGGATAGGTACATTTGTTCCATGGCAAACGGGCGAATACGAATAATACGTTTTAAATATGCTCAGCCTCCGTATAGCTATGTTAATATTCGGAGTGGAACGATCAACGTTCAGTGACATAAAACAAACAACACACATAGGTTATTTGTTGTTAAAAGAGGTGGAGCCAAACTAAATCACAACGAAGCTATTTCGTAATCTTTTTATAGGTATGTTGCTGATTGTAGGAAGGTAGATAAGGTATCAACCTTCTTACAAACAGAGCGTTTTTAGCAGCGCGTGTCGTTATTATATCTAGATTGTTGTTATGATTTTTATATTGTTGTTATGATTGTACATTTTTAGAGTTAACAAATACAATAGGAAATATTAAGAGTAGAAAAATATACTTGCATTAACCAAAAAAGTTAAAGATGTTGCTTCATGCATAGAAAAAATATTATCAAATGTTTATATCAGTTGAGAAATTATAGCATTGAATAAACATATAAACTGAAGGGCAAGCTATCTAAATTTGTTCAGTACATACAATTAGCTAAACAAATTTTTAGGATTTTTGTGTGAAAAAAAGTAATGAAAAGTTGATATTTTTAAAAGCTTTTCAAAATATTAATAACAAAATTTTGTGTAAGGCCGGCCATTCACGACACAAAATAACTGCTCAAATTAATATTTTACTTAAGTTTTGTGTCAGTTAACATGCCAAGAAAATCGCTCTGTATAAATATATTATTTACTATTGTTTTGAAGAGCAAACAATTCTTTATAAAAGATAAGAAAACCAGAAATGTGAACTTGGTATTGAAGTCAACTTTATTTAACATTAACAAAATACATTTTACTGATCAAATTTGTTGTAAAAATCCCTTAATGGAAGTATTTGCTTTGGAGATGATTACTTACTCAAGGTGGCGCTACAGTCCTCAGTGGCGTCTTTAGGCATGGGCCTGGTGGGCCAGGGCCCAGGGCCCAGGGCCCCGCAATTATTTGGCCCTCAAAACCACCAACTCAAAATGAATGAATCTATACAAGAATTATATAGAAAACGAAATAAGGTTATAGTAGACAGTAACAGAAAAACAAGTTTCATTTTACTCTCCGTTCCGTTTAAATGCTCCTCCTCAACATCTTAAACTTCTGGCAACATGAATCTTTAATCATACACCTACACGCTGTCAACATTATTTTAACAACTCTGCTTTCGTTCTACTCTACAGTTGGCTTTTCAACTCACTCCATAAACAAACACAAAGTTGTCCCATGATGAGTTGCGAAATGATGAGTTGTACCATGATGAGTCGGATAGAACAATTTTGTTTCCTTTCCTATTTCTTCCTCTCTGTCCAATGGAAGGAATAAAGACTATGTTCTTTGTCTCTCGCTCTGCTCATTTTCACAGTGCTCATCTGCGTATGTAAGTATGTTGCAAAATTCTTGCGAACAGTTTTCAAAACAATACCATAGAGATGTTAATGCAGAAGAACTTGAGGTAGAATGCCTGCACCTCGTACAGTATTTAAAAGAATTCAATAAAGATGTAAATGAAGATCTTATTACAATATCAAAATTGTACAGTCTAATTACAGTGGATGAAATTGGGAACACATTTCCAAATGTAGAAATTGCCTGTAGAATTTTTTTATCTTTGGTGGCTTCAAACTGCAGTGGAGAGCGTTCATTTTCAAATTGAACCGGATAAAAAATGAACTTCGAAGCACAATGCTACAAGATAGACTAAACACCTTGTCAATTTTATCAATTGAAAATGAATTACTGCAGGAAATTGAATTTGATGACTTAATTGCTATTGAATTTTGCAACTGACAAAGTCAGAAAAGTATGCCTCAATAATATTTTATTGTATACTTAAACTTACATATACATATGTATATATCTATAAAAAAAAAAAAACAAATCAAAACAAATATAAAGAAATAAACTTATATAAAATTTAAAAAAAAATATAAAAACATTAGAAATCAACCAAAAAAAACAATAAAAATTATCAAAAATCAACTATAAGGAAAAATGTTCAACTATTGAAGGTAAATTAAAAAAATTATAAAAGTATAAAAAAAATATATGTTTTATGTTTTTTTTAATTCTTTTTAAAAAGTAAAAATATTTAAAAAAAAAAACACAAATTCATTTTAAAATGATTTATAATAAAAATATATTATACCTACTTTTTTTGGCCCCCAAATCCTATTGGGCCCAGGGCCCCCAAAAGTCTAAAGACGCCCCTGACAGTCCTGTGTGAACTAGTGCCTCACCCAACAAACTTCTCCATCTAGCTCGGTCCCTATAGCTAGATGTCTCCAGTTTCTCGCTCCAAGTTGGGTGAGGAGATGATTGCCGCTTGCATATTCATCACTTAAAACATATGATGGTGCTGGCAACTTCAACGAAAATGAGGTAGTTGGCCTTGAGTTTTCTTGCACCAATTAAGACGTCTTTGCAGTGTAAAATTTTGATAAATTTCCGAGAGATCTGTATCTCCATCGTAAAAAGAAGATATTCCTATTAGCGTTCAAAAATACCATAAAGACGGTTTGCTAAATATCGTTTGCTCCAAGACCTGACTTTTGACTGCATTGGGCTTTCTTAAGCTATACCTGTATTCGTATTCTTGACTTTTGATGATTCTATTTCTATAATCCGAACTCTTCAATTTCCGAAGAGACGTACAGTACATTCCCTTAATAAACTCGCTCCAATATTTCTGTTCTTCATTTATTAATATTGACACAAAAGAAGACAAAGTGTGCCCAAACACATTTTTTATTTAAATGGGCGGTTGTACAAATTTTCATATTCATGACACAAAATATCTACTTAAGTTGAAAATACTGAACAAATATCAAAACAATTTTGATTTTTACTCAGTTAACAGTTAACTGCATAAACCGTACAAACGAGCCGTGCGTCGCGTCGTGAATGGTGGGCCTAAGATACAAAAATTTGAACTCAATATTTTCCTTTGTTCTCATAATACTTAAGTCGAAAACCAAATATGTTTTATGTTTTTCAGCTTTTTTGATTTATATATATGAATATTTACTTCAATACTTAAAAGAGTCATGATGGGTTTATAGTTATGAACAACTAATTGAACTGCTTCAAACATACATATAATTGTCCCATATCAATAGATTATTCACCATTTATCTTGATGTTAAATCGCTTATACTTAAACTTTTATATAGAAATGCGTTTAAGAAAAATACTATACACAATTAAAATGGAAAATATTGTAGAATGTTTTATAGCAATAACTCAATATCATAACAAACATACACTATGAGTAACGTTCGTGACGTGAAATAGTCTTAATGTTACGTAAAATAATCAACTTGTTGGCGTTCTGTGTGCCGAAGTCACACGTGTTTCAATAACGTGTTGATTTTTTATTACATTATTGTTTATTATTATAAAATAAATAAAGTAAGTATACGCCAAAGTGTACCATTGTTAATTCATAATTCAATGTTACATCTGGTTGCATGCTTCGTGGTTATAAAAAACTTACATCCTAGACTGTTTATTGTTCTAAATAGAATTTGGTAAATGTTAAGAAATTTAAAAAACAACTCCCTAAAATAGCTTTGTTTAGGTTTACCACTAGATAAAACTGCATTTATGTTCTCTTCAATATTATTTATGTACATAGTTATTTAAAACACAATGTATTAATCCATTCCCTTAATATGTGAAATTTTAAATATTTTGAATATAAATTTAAATTATTTGACATGTCATTATATAACATAGATTTGATTGGGATAATTAAAAATGAACTGAAGTGATGTTTTAAGCCGATATTGGAAACGAAAAAATAAACAAACAATTTCAATTTTCAAAAAAATAAAACCGCTTTATAAAAAATAAAATTAAGCAGAAGCCCGTATCATTCATTCGTTCTCAAGACGTCAGAGTAGGGAAACATATTTTTATCAATTTTATGTAGCGGATACCTACATTCATTATTTTTATTTTTAGGAAAAAAAAGGGAGCTATTTTAAGCTTCTCTTTGTTCAGAACGTTATTATGTGCATATTAATTTTCCTGAATTCAATAACAAATTGTTTTGTTCTTAAAATATACGCATATAAAATAATTTTTAGCTGAAAATTAATATATCCTTTCGATCTATCGCGTGCAGGGTGTTGGAGTTCCCATGCGAAATCGAACTTTTACATAAGTTACTCGTAATGTCTTTGTTATAATTTATAACTTTTAAGCACTACTGTGCGCTGTTTATATATTTAAAGTCTAAATTCACGTCTATTATATAGCAATGCAGTTCTAGAGTATTTTAATTTTTCTTATTTCTTATGTTATATTAATCACTCTGAATATATATGTACTTCTTTGAATAAAATACAGCTTTTATAACATTGTTAAATCGTGTACTGTTTTATTTATTTCAATTCTAACAGTCTTCCTTAGTAAAGAATATGTTTTCATATATTTTATAAGAAAATGATCGAGAAATATTTGTATTTTATTTTATTTTATTTTACTTTATTATCAAGTAAAATAAATTACAATAGATAATATTTGTATAGAGCCTAGTTATGAGGACTATCAGCTAGATACATAAAATATATCGGAAAAATAGAACATAAGTTTTATATAGAAATTTAGGATAATGTGGTTAGTTGTAGGAGTTACATTTATACGAAGATAAATATGATGATATGTACATTATATAATAGATTAAATTATCAATGTCTAGTAATCGAAGTATCTTAAGGGTAGTGTTTATATTAGATCAGAAGGTGTTTTAAGTAAATCAATAAATGAACAGTGTTAGCAATTTGGTTTACCTTATGACATACGAGGAGGTGATCCATGGTAAGACTGGTGTTTATTGTATTGCAAAGATGACAGGGTAAAGGTGTAATTTTGTTAAATAGATGGTTATGCGGTAAGTTAGTGTGTCCCAGAAGTCGAAAAAACACCTCATCATAAATTTGGAGCAGTTTAGTGGATAAAGTATGTGCTCTAATAATGGGTTAAGTCTAGAGTAGTGATAATTATAGTTTCTCCATTCTTCTTTCCTTTTACTGAGCCAATTTGTACGGATAAGAGCTATTAAGTCTCTGTTGTTTTGAGGGAGATATTCTTTATAAAGAAGCATCCCCCTAAAATTTTGTACTGAACTGAAGCAACGGCACCACGAGAAAAACTGTTAATTTTAAAGCTTACCTTAAATTACGCTGCACACGCGAGCGGAACGAAAATAAGGTCAATATATGGCAACGTTTGAACGGAAAATAAGAAAAAAATAGTAATATTTAGTGAAGACTCGTATGAACAAAGTTTTATCTTGGGAATTTATATTGGCAAGAAATCATATCTCAATGATTATACTCACCGTAAAACAAACTGTTGACAATGAAATTAAACCAATTTAGATTTATTTCACTTTTTTAAGTACATTAAATAACACAAAAGTCTTTTTTCCTTTTCTTTATTTCACGAAAATTAAGGGAAATAATTTGAATTGTTTCTCGGAACGGATATTTATATACATATGTATATTTGTATCCTATTTTCCTTTTATTATATTAATAATACTCTATCCTTATGTATGTATAGTATAACCTAAGCTAGTGAGAAACAGAATTCAATTTAAAGCCATTGAAATAAATGCTGTCGCAATGATTTAGGATTCAATAATTCTCTTTATAAAAATAAGTTAAATAATGTTAATGCTCCTAAAACGACGGAAATTCTTACAAAGAATCAATGTTTCTGAAGCTTCATCATCAGGATAAGTTAACTCGATAACGCACCTATCCGCACTACACGTATAGAGAAGGATAATAATTATATAAAGCAGGTAAGCAGTCCGACAGTAGAACATCACTTCTCGAAATATTATGCAGCATGAGCAAAAGTATCAAAGTATCATAGTATGTACCGGTGGCATGATGGTAAGTTGTTGGCCTGTCATGCCAGAGCTCTTGGGTTCAATTCTTGCCAGTGCCATCTAATGTGTTTTTTACGGGTACTGCCTCTTGCGAGATATTGACAGATCCTCCAAGAGTAATTCTTGTCATGAAAAGTGCTCTCTCAAATTAGCCAATCGGATTCGGCTTCGAATTGTAGGTCCCCTCCATCCCTGACAACATTACTCGCTCCCTGAAATGGTTGAGAGTTGTAAGTCACTAGGCCCTAGTTGTCAACGGACTGTTGCGCCACCTAATTTATTTATATTTTAAAATTTAATTTTATTTCTGTGACAAAAAATTTTTGGAAACTAAAGTTGAATGAATCGCATTTCAAAGTGGTGACACTCAAGTTTCAATTGTAACTTTTAAGAAACTAGAATTTAGTTACAAATCAAGGCAATTCTTGCCATTTATAATGTGAAGAAAATCCATTTATTTTGATTCCTAACTTTAAATATGCATTAAGAACTTAAAATATTGTTATTAAGACAAGAATAAAATATGTACCTAAATGGACAAACTTTAATTTTTAAATGATTTACTGAGCAAAACGCAACATAAAGTTCTAATCGATGTAGAGTATCGAAAAGAATTTAAACTTATAAACAAAATTGTGATATATTTTTCGAATCACAAATTTCATCGGTTGTAAAGTTTTCAAAATAACCTCTTATCAAACATTAAGTCAACAATAGATTTAAAGCGGTTTCGGCACGAGTACGATAACTTTGGCGCCAAGAAATAATAACGGTTTTTGGTAGAGGGGCTTAATACAAGCATTTTTTACTATGGGAGGGGGGTCTATCTCCCCCCGTTCAGGCGGTAGGGGCAATTTAAAAAAATTGTTATGTAAAATGGAAAAAAATAATTAAAAAATAACGGTGATACTTACAATTAAGTTTTATACATTTTAAAGCCAACATTCTGTTTTATTAGCCAGTTTTTAATTCAAGTCAAAACCGTGCGTAGTTTTTGAAAAATTTAATTTTAAACTCAAAATTTGAGTAAAAAAAGTTAAAAAAAAGGTTTAAAGTGTAATTTTTCAATACTTCAAGATCATCTACCATTGTTTTTATTTCAGAATTTATTGCTCTTATTTGTTTTTGATCAAAAACTGAAAATTAGATGATTTTATGTCTTTTAGTTTTTGAGAAAATTAAAAATAACCACAACTACTATTTTAATTTAATTCTTTTTTTTTTGCTTGAGTGGTCTTATTTTGATAGTAACAATGGTAGGTGCGAGTTTGGGTGTATGCAACAGTAATGTGTGTGCGAATTTGGGTGTATGCAACAGTGGGATCTGTAAGGGGGGGCATGCTGCCCCCTGCAACCCCCCTGCTTGGGAACACTATAGGATTTGGGGTGGGTGCAAGTTGGTGTGCGTGCAAGGGGGAGGGGGCACGGTTCGGTGGGTGCAAGATGGGGTGCATGCAAAGTTTATTTTGCATTTAAATAAGCTGGATTTAAGAAAAATTAATTTACCCTAGGTGTATCTTAATCCATATTCGGTTATTACTATCAAAATAAGACTACGTTAATACTTAAACAAGGAAAAAGTAATTTAATTAAAATATTTTTTTGGTAATTTTCAATTTTCTCAAGAACTAGGAGACATAAAGTCATCTAGTTTTCAGTTTTCGATCAAAAACAAATAAGAGCAATGAATTCTAAAAAAAACCAGTAGATAATTTGAAAGTTTTGAAAAACTAAACTTTAAACCTTTTTTTTAATTTTTTTTGCATACATTTTTAGTTTAAAACATTTTTTTTCAAAAACTATGCATAGTTTTGACTTGATTTAAAAACAAGCTAATAGACAAAAATGTTGGCTTTAAAAAAAGGTATAATACTTAATTGTAAGTATTACCGTTATTTTTTAATTATGTTTTTTCCATTTAATGTACATATTTTTTTAAATTGCCCCTACCGCCTAAACGGGGGGATATAGACCCCCCTCCCATAGTAAAAATGCTTGTTTTTAGCTGTTCTATACAAATCCGTCATTAAACTTTGTCGCCTCTCCCGCGGTTTCTGGTATCATGATTCTATGATTGATTCTTATAGAGTTTTAAATGAGCTTGAGGATCTCTTTCTCAACTTGAGCCACAAACATTTCTCTACATCTTTCGTTTTCTTTCGCTCTTACCAAAATTTTGTTCATACATATTCTTATAAATTGGTAGCACTTGTCCACACAATTTTCAAGAACTAGCTTTTTTTAGTGGAACCAAACTCAACATTTTTCGTAAAGTATACCAGCCGTCTACACAGCAATTAATGCATAATATTTTTAACCTGGTTCAGAGGGAAATGAATCGTATTTACATATAGTATGTTAGAAGATATTTTCTAAGGATAACTCAATAATACGAGTATATGGTAGAGTTTTTAAAATGTTTTTTCTGCGTCAATGTCATAAAATAAGAAATCTTGATTTCATTCAAATACAATCGTTTCTGATTTTAAACTCTTCAGACTAATTTTGTACAATGTGATACAAACTTTAAGGAATAGCATTTGTAATTTAAAATTTTGATTGATTCATGAAACACACATTGTAAAATTTTAGTAATTTTTCTCGTTCAACAATAAAAATTACTGAACTGTAATATTTCTTGTTTAATCGTTAATTTTAAAACAACTGCCGGGTTAACTCTGTGCCATACACAAAACACAAAACTTTGATGAAATTCGAACATTTTAAACTCTCAGTTATGTAGTCGGCAATCGCAATGTTATTAACCGCGGTGATCAATTTAAATTAAGAAGATTTTTTAATTAAAAATCTCCCTTCTTTTAATGGCAATTAATTGATCAATGCCATTTGGTTTCATATAGTGGATGCGGTGGAGTTGTTCCGATCAACAATGATACTCATCCTTTGAGTTAGCAGTAACTGTTGTGGCGGCCGATATTTTCTATACCTACATATATATTTTTATGTACCTACATATGTACGCAAGAGGGCTTCAACAAGTTGAATATAGCACCCAGTCACGCAATATTGCCGGCACTTAAAATGTGAAAAAGAACCCCTCAGATTTCGAAAGTCAGTTGTTTTAATTAAACTAATCAAGACAACATCCCACGCCTGGTCATGGATACACACAATACACACACCCGCTATATTTTGATATTTCAAATGCCGCTGCCGCAGATTCTATAATCGTTATATGATGGAGAATATAAAAATATAAATACTTTTATTGATGCCCTGACAAGCATTGAAAATAAAACTAATTGAATATTATGTACTACAGCAGGCATTAAGGTCTAGCCTAAGGGTGTCTGACGAAAGACAAAAACACAAACAATACAAATTCGCTGACCGTTATAAGCCTTGTTAATTTCGTCGACAGGTCGATATCGGTAATCCATCTTTGCTATAATTTTATTATGAAATATTTCCCCGCATGTTATTTCGATATCAAATATGTAAAAAATTACTACGTTTGTATTAAAAAAACTGAAAGATGAATAATCATATGAAGTAAGTACTAAAAAACTATTGTTATATTAATGTCTCTCTCATTTCTAAAACCTCTATTATTTGACACCTTCATAAACTTAACTATTGCATGCTGTAATTATGGCAGGCTTGTAAGAGAATGCAATTTTTAAAGGTATATAACTGAAGAATTAAACTTTGTCTTTATATTATTTATTTACTGTTTTTGAACTTTTAAATTTTCTTGGAAATCTCAAATATACCTATAACTAAAGACATATATAATTGGCAAGAGTCTTGAATTAATACATAACTTGATTTTTATGTTTTATCAAATCAGAAATCAAAAAGAGGCTGGGAATAGACCCAATTGTCAGTTTTCTAAAAAACTAACTTAAAGTTAGCAACAATATTTTGCATTGATTTGATTTCAAAATCTGTGTATAAATAAAAGTTTTAACTGATTTTAGAAGCATTTTTTGAAAGTTTTTGTTTTTTTATTAAAGAAATACCGATTGGATTTTCCTAAGACCCTAATCTTACGTTAGAAACAAAATTAAGCACAGAACAAAATCATTTTGAAGTTCATAAAATTTTTAACGCTAGCTCTAGATATTTTGGATCAACTTTTCTTAAATTGCTATAAAAACACCCACTTAATTTTTTAAAACCCCTTTCTGCATCTTTTTGCGTTATCTGCATAACAAAATTTATTTAAAGTCGATATCTCTATCGGTTCTTGAGATATGGGCGACAGAAAAAGTTTCCTGAACTTACGAACGCATACGTACACACGCATACGCAGATATCTCTCTGAAAATGTTCGATTTTGGTTATAGGGACTTTAAAACGTCGACAAATATCAACATTTTCAATTTGACAAATCGCACCGATAACAATAACTTCCTATCGAAAGTTAAAAATGACTACAAGATCACGAATCTTAGATTTGCAATCTCAAGAATCTGATTTAAAAGTTTATATTTATGAATTATTGGAACAAGTCCGTTGTGCAGTAAAAACATAAACATATTTTGATGTTATTCTTTTCAAAAGCAATCCATGAATACTCAAAGTTAAGTCAAAAGCTTTGATAAAATTTGCGTTGATGGAATTAACTTCATTATAACTCAGGAATTGCACGGTTAATTTCCCACCAAATTCTTTGGACTTCATTTATAAATGGGACTTACATATGTATGAGAATTACCATTTCTTCGGAAATTTTCGAGGAAAAATGGATTTATTACAAATTATCATAAGTGGGATTGCAAACGAGAACTTACATTTCTTTAAAATTCCTTTAGGTCGAGGGATTACGCTGGATTTCAATTTTAAGATAACATTTAATATATCAGATTCAAAAAGATTAAGCGTTGAAATTTAAGCATTGCAAATGGCATTTAATGCAGCATAGTGAAGATAAAAAGATTTAAAAAAATTAATTAAATTCAAGCTAACCTTGTTAATGCTCTAATTTTACTATTTAAAAACTTACAAGAGGCCAAAAATGCGCGATTGACTGTTAAGCACGTTCTTTGTAAAGAACAGTCAATTGAATTTTTACCAAAAATTAAATAAATGTCAACAACAATATTCTATATATACGAGTATAATCAAATAAATTTCAAGTAAATACTCTAACTTTTTTTTTGGATATACAGGGTGTCCCACGGGAACCGGACGAAAAGTAGGGGGCCCTTTCTCCTCACTGGAGCGGTCGAGCGAGGCGGGGATGGGCTCGTTTGAAACCTCAGGTAGTGCCGTTTAGTTACCACAATGGATTGTTGGGAAGCGGTTCATCGTGTCTTCGCACTGGAGGAATTTATTAAAAACAATGAATCGGTGGTGGCAGTGCAGCGGGCTTTCCGAATCAGGTTCAACTTTCGACGTCACGGTACTGTTCCTTCAAGAAACACAATTATGAGATGGGTAACTTCTTTTCGGAGTTCGGGCAGTGTAATGAAAAAGAAACCACCTTACCCCGTACGGCCAGCTGCAACTTAACAAAACGTTGACCGAGTGAGGGTAGCTGTTCTCCAGAGCCCTGGCCGTTCCGTGCGCAAGCGAGCTCAATCACTGCACATTTCATCATAACTTTTTGAGACCTCAATTACGCAGAAGAAGACGAATTGTCAACCAAGCAGATGTTTGGTTTCAGCAAGATGGGGCCTCCCCTCACACTTCCAGACCCACAATCGCCCTCTTGCGCGAGATGTTCCCCAACTGCCTTGTGTCACGCTCTGGGGACGTGCCATGGCCCCCGAGGTCCCCTGACTTGACGACGTGTGACTTTTTCCTTTGGGGATACCTAAAATCACGCGTTTACGAGTCGAAACCCCCCACTTTGGAAGCGTTGAAGGAAGCAATAACGTCTGAAGTTGCGTCAATTGAACAAGACCTACTGGAGCGCGTCCACCGAAACTTCTTGGACCGACTTGCCACCTGTTACGAACAAGATGGGCACCATTTGTCCGACGTTATTTTTAAAACTTGAAATGGCATTTAATTCCCTACCTTCTGATATTAATTAAAAAAAATTAATACTTTAACTTTTGGAGTTACATTCATTTGTTTTTGATCCGGTTCCCGTGGGACACCCTGTTTAAGATACTAAAATCTTTTTTTTTTACCGATTTTTAGTAGTCGTTTTTAAGGGTTATATTAGAAAAAAAAAGAGCAATTTGATTTTTCAAAAAAATTGATCAAATGCTTATAACGTTATTCTTCGTTAAATATAATTATATTGGAATTAATTTAATTTATTGTTCGAAAAATATTCGAGGTGAAAAATGTTTTTTTCTCAGTTTTTAAGTCGATAGCGTTATTGGTTCGTGGGATATTTTGGGTCAACCAAAATTTTATTTTTTTTTTCAAATTGCTATAGTAAACAAAAACCAAAAACTCAATTTATTTTATAAAAACAATCAGAAGCAGATATTATATAATCATTTTATTTTTTGTTTGTAATGCCAAATAAACCAAAACAAAATATTTTTTCAAATCCAATTCCGAAAAAAGATTTGAGGACGTTGTCTAATTCTTAAATAAAAAATTCGAAACCGACTTTGACAACTTTCAACAGATAAGCACAAATTCAACGTCTGGGCTTTTAATTCCATGGATTTTCGAATGTTCAAAAAATTTAGTAAGTCCATTCGCCCACTTGTCGCTGCGGTTTATTTTAAGTCTAAGACATATTACAAAGTTACGATAGAAACCTAGGTTAATCCAACATTTTTAGTCATCAAAAAGCTGAGCGTATATTCAAGTTAATATCCTTATTGGTTAAGTGATTCAACGGTCAGGTTTTGGACTTTTATCATTCTTCTTTTGTTTTTGTATATTTATAAATACAAGAGCAATAGTTTTACTTAATCTGAAAACTAAAATATTTCTCACTTTTATAGGAAGTAATTTTAAAAAACTTTAAAGTTAAATAAATATTCAAATTTAAACGGGTATACGTGTTTAAAAATTTACAATAGCACATTTAAACAATTTTAAGCACACTGTAAATATAAATACATATATTTACAAGGAAATACCCAAAGTGATGTCTGCCTTTTAAGCCCATCATTTAATGTGCAATACATTTTTATGAAGTACCAACTAACTTTTCAATTTCCATTTCGAAGCACGGTCGGCGGCGGCGGGTGCTGCGGGGGTTGCCATTTCCCTTCTACATATATATACGAGCATCTCTCTCCAAATTCAAAATTCTAAATATCCGACAAAACTCATCTGAGTGGAATTGACACTCTAATCGGTTGGCTTTTATCGCCAGCTATTGTGCGGTTTTGGACAGAATGTACCATTTATTAGTTTCCGATTCAAATATGAATACAACCCATCTACATAATATATGCAAAGGTGTGCTAGAACTGTTACAGTGCTACGACATCCCGAATGATGCCAAAAGGTATAAATACATATAGGTATATTGTTTTTATTGGTTTGCTTATAGGTTTATTTTTACTGCGGTGGAAATGGAGATGGCGATGGCGATGGCATTGGACAGGGAATAGCGCACGAGACAAGCACGTTCCGACTTCCAAATTGTAACGACAAGAAAATAAATTGCTCAAAATATATTTTATAAAATTGAACTGACGTGTCACGCGAATTCATCGCGTTGTTTTTTGTCCTTACTCCCCATTTATTTAGAAGGTATAGATGGGGTCCGCATCCGGACCAAAAAGTTGTGGTTGTGTGCAATCGACTTCATGTCCCATGTCCCGTGCGTCGCCGTTGCCGTTTTCGTAACCAACCCGTCCTGTTTTCTACCTGAGTAGAGTATATCTATACCTATACTCATAAGGACACATTTTGTGCTTGGCTTTTATTATACGTTGGAGGTACATTATTGGACAGGGGATGTTGACGAGAGCGGTATAGAAATATTGGATGAGATGCCGATGGGGAAAATTATATACAGATAGACACTTGTTGGTCTATAGGGTATTCGGTTGCGACATAATGAATTACCTTTATTGACAACTTAATGTTTATAGGTGTCGTATCCCTATTGCGAAGACCCTTTAGCACTTGAACGTTGTCGATTTGTGTCTTCTTTGCGAGCTTGTTGTCAGATAAATTGGTTTGGATGGGGATGACAACGACCGACGAGGAAGGAACGGCATCGTCATCGGCATTTAGACGGCATCACACGGGACCTGCGGGCTGGTTGTATTTGCACAGTTAATCAATAATGTATTAGCGATATAGCGGTATACTTAGCAATATCGGTTTACCTACTCTCAAGCAATTCAATTAACATTATTATTTTATTATACGTCAAATGTCTGTCGATTATAGATTATTACAGCGTCTTTCAATAGATAATTCGATAATGGATAGTAAATTAAGTTTAACAACTTGTAAAAATTCGTATTATTATACACAGTGAGTTATGAAACAAATCATATTTTTAGAGAGCCATAAACGGATTTAAATGTTAAATTCTTTTGTTTTGTCATCAGTTTTGATTTGAAACTTTATAGCACAAATTTAGTTAACGTACATCGTGAGTTAGATATGTTTGTAAATATAAATTTTACTTTAAAATTTCAAAAAAATAACTAGGAGGTACATATGTATATGTACATAATGTACATATGTATATTGAAATTTAAAATCAATCGATTTCATTTATTTCTTAAAGATACTACTTTCGTTCTTATTCTGATAAAAATTGGGATATTATGGTTATCTTCGATAATTAAAATATATTCAGATAATGATGTGTATATTTTTTGACAGACAGAACAATTGTGATTTGCCTTTTTACTTTCCAAGTAGTTTTCAGATATTTTTTACTACAATAGTTCTTGTGTTATTTATCATGTTCGCTGAACTGAACGCATAAATTAACTCTATAGCAAAAGTGAAAGTAGTACCCGGGGCGTGATGGTTATTTCGAAGGATTAACATACTAGAGGTCTTAGGTTCAATACCTGCCTGTTACACCTTAAAGTTTTTTTTCGCGGGCACTGCCTCTTGCGAGGAATTAACATATTATCCAAGAGTTATTGCTGTCATGGAAAGGCTTTCTGAAATGAGCCATTCGGATTCATTTCTGACATGACTCGCGCACATGAATGGTTGAAGTTGTAAGTCACTACGCCCTGGTTCTCTGAGGACTGTTGCGCACTATTTTTTTTTTATTTTTTAAAAGTAAAAGAAAATTAAATGTATTAAGACATTTACTATGCGTGATTCATTTTGAAACATCGTTAATAAGGGTAAGTGTTAAAAGAATATCCGTCACGTACCGGTACGTTAGATCAATGAAAAGCATTCAATGAAAAACCCTCATTTCATAATAAATTTTAATTTTGTGCTGTCGTACAAACTTTGAAATTTCAAAATTTAGATCAACAGCTTTTTTTTACTATCGATTATTCGTAAAATTATCATTCACAATCATTTATTTTGCTGTAAGATCTAATCGATAGGTGTGCCGCTAAAAAAATCACATATTACAACACATTTTATACCAATCACGTTTTCAATTTTAAACTTTAAAATGGCATTATGTATTTTTAAATAGAGGCACATGATCCAATTAAATTTTAATTGATTTAATAATTAAAAGAGAATAATTTAAGCCTATAAAATACTACAAGAATCGATCGTTGAGAAAGTTATATAGAGAAAAAGATCAGATTTTAATATTTGTAAAAACGCAGGTACTCTAATTTAATTGCTTTGTACTATTTTTTAAATGGTAGCACACCTTTCTTTCGAGGTTTTTTTTATCAGTGTATATTATAATTAATTATATATTAATGATGTTAAGTTGTTTCAAAGGTCGTTGAAATGTTTTTTGTCTATAAAACTTAATAAATTTGCATCTGGTACGCTTGAAATTTGCAATATTTAAGCCAATTTATTATTAATTTTAATTAAAAATTTGTATCCAATAAAGTCACAAGTAGGTTACATAATTGAAATAAGTCATGATACGAAAATCTATCCATTTAGAAAGTGTCAATTTCATTTCTAAGGCTTAATATACCGTGGTAACATGAAAGTTAAAAATACTGTGAATATGCCTATATGTATACACTTTGGGGTCACTTTTCAAACCTGTAACCTGTGGTAGTTGGTTAACTTGAAACTTGAAATGTCAAAAACTCAGAAGTCATATGAATCTAGTAGACTTCTAACAGTAAAAGGAGCCATTTTGTGATTTTTATCTCTAGTACTATAAAAGATTTGCATACATACATACATTTACCGTTAAAAATTACCAAATTCATCTTTTTAGCTCAGTAAAATTTGTGTGAAATTTTAGTAAATCGTTTTAAATGTTTTCAATTTTTTTTTACAATAAATGTTCGCAGTTTTCTTAAACAAAATCGCCAAGTACCTACTAAAAATTAGTAGGATTTGTTTCTCGAATTCTTTAAAAAAATAAACAATCAGTTGAATTTTATAAATAGCGTTAGTGATTTTTTTTTAAATCCAATTAGCATATTTTTACCCAAGAATTAAAAAACTAAAAAAAAACTGCTAACAAAAACTACGAGAACAATCTTGAGTGGAAGAGCATGTGGTTGGTGTATTTTTGGGTACAAAAAAGACCTGAAAGGCATAAATTGTGAACTTAAACAGAATGGAGTTCTGACTCACTTGGATTTGAGGATTTTGTGGAAAAATCTACGGTATAATCCCAGCATACATATGTCAACTGTAATCACTGGAATACTGACTTCGAAAATATCAAGATTTCCTTAACGTGTTATGATGTTGAAACTATATTGCTGGTGGAAGACCTAAACGCAAAAATATATACCGAACAACAGTCGAAGAAAAACTGAATATAGAGAACCTTGGTTGGACAAGTGCATATCGCTTGGCTGAGTGCATATCGGAAGTCCAATACAAATTTTACAATAGACGGGTACATGTAGTATAATCATAATTATAAAATTCTCTGCCGAAATAAGAATAAAGCCCAAGCACATCAGTTTGCAAGGTTTAACAAGTCGTCTGAGTTTTGGAACCTGGTCCGAAAACTTAATGGAACCAAATTTACTATTAGTCCGGGACTTAATTCAAATAGACTGCAAACACATTTCAAGCAATTGATAGATAGATAGATAGATAGATAAGTTCTTTATCTTACCTATCTATTTCAAGCAATTGTTAAACCCAGATGCGCCAAATAAGTTTTAGATGCAAAAATTTCAAAGGAAGAAGTGTTTATATCGATAAACAACCAAAAGGATGGAAAGGCTGCGGGCTCAGATGGTATACCCGCAGAATTCTACAGATATGGTACAGATACTCTTGTTGTATCTCTAACAGAAGTTTTCAACCAGATCTTTGAGGAGGGAACCATCCCAAACCAGTTCAGCGATGCCTGATTCAGGGTCTTCGAAGCTGTATCGGAATCGGTTATGTTTTATGCAGGGCAAGCGTGGGGAGGTCGGAAATATAAACAAGTCTTAAAACTGCTCAGATTTTACATAAAACGGATTTTCACCTTCCTTCGAGTACGCCAGACTACATGATCATGTTGGAAACGGGTATATCGTATTTATTCATAAAAACACTCAAGCTGTAGGTCGATTACATCCTCAAAGCTCTCGATATGCCAAGTTATCGTCTTCTAAAGAAAGTAGTTCTTCAAACAATCTAATCCCGAAGTGGATGGTTTAAAGACTGGATAGAACTAGCCGAGCAGGTGGATATTGACCTGAGCTATAGTAACCTTGCCTCATGGAAACCAACTTTATATCGCTTTAGATTAGACTACGATATTGGGCAAAGAAACTACTTCCACGACAAATATTCTATCGAACAAATCTCGTGCATGTTCCGTGCATGTTGAAAGAGCGCGAGGATGTTTTTCATTTTGTTGGACGATGTGCGATATTGAGAGAAATAAGAACACATATCTTAAGCAGTGACTTTCTTTGAAATACTAAAATCATAAGCCTTCTACAGGAAATGGATAACACAAAGTTATATGCATATTACAAAACAGCACTTAAATTATAGGCATCAAATTTTAAATGAAGTGTTTTAATCTTAAACTGCACTTTCTTTTTTTTAATCTATATAATTCTATAATTTTAGTTGTCAATCAGGAAGACGGCAACACCATGCATCATATGGATAGTAATCTAAATCAAAATCTGCCACTAATACATATATCCAAACATCTAAAACTTTTGTTTGCAGATTTACTTTCAGGTGTTTTTAAAAAGGAACCAATGTGTAGTAATCATGCCACCTTTTTCATTCTTTATTTTAAAGCCTTCTTTAAGAGAGTGTTTTAAAAAGCACCAAACGTTTTACTAGTTGATAAATAGCATGTCCCTAATTCTTCATTATCTAATTTGACCAACTTGATAGTTTGCCCAAAATTTAGCATTTTTTTTAATCGCCCTATTAAAACCTGAATACCTTAAAATGGCTAAGGTCGTATTTTCCTCCCTTAAATTACAATTTTTCAAAACATCAATATTAAAAATCTATATAATTTTCTATTTTGTGATGTAAATTGCTTCTGTAACTTAAAAGTATATAAACCTCCGTAGGTATTCCCTATGTCAGAAAAGATTTGAATTAAAAGATTAAGGGTAATATGAGGTACATATATTAAAATCACTTTCTCCTGATGCAACGGTATAATAGATTTTCTGCACTTGCGGCAACATTATCCTATAATTACAGACTTGCACACTTGCATTACAGTTGCTTTCGTTGCATGAATGTATTGAACTACGTTTTTACCCTTTTCAATGAACATGTAACTACCCTTATTTTCTGATTGAACCCTTTCATTTTGAAAGGATTGTGCTTGTGAAACAAGAAAACTAATCTTACATTTGAGCAATTTAGGGATTACCAATTTCGTGTTAACTGATTTTCGATTTATTTTTGTTTCTCGTCAGTCTTGTTTGAATGGCATGGCATGCAGGCCTTTTAACTTCCGGTTGTACACTTGTATTCATATAAATATATGTATGTACCTATCTAACTGTTACGTAGTGTGGAACAAGTATGCTTCACTTGAATACCTAGTTATACTCATTTTTTGTATCTACTACCGAAAAGGTGTGTTTTTACTTATTTACTTTGGTTGATGATTAAGCAAATAAAATAGATTCAGGACTTACATTTTAGCAAACTAAGACATTCTGTATTGATTGCATAATAATAATATACTTTGTCATAATTTATGTCTTTTGTTTTTATTTTATTATTGTAATATTTTTATAGTTTTTTTTATATTTTTGTTTTTATTTACTTACATTGTATATCCGACAAAACTGATTTTTTGTTATTTGCAGCTATCCTACGTTAAAACAGCAATGTTTTCTAATCTTAACAGTTTATTCCTATCAAGTTTATTGTAATATTCGTACAAAATTGAGGATCCACAAAAGTTCAAAAAGTCGTTTTCAAAAAAATAGTGGTGAAAGTAAATAAAAAAAAAACAAAAATCGATGTTGTGTTACAAAACCAAGATTTCATTATTGAATTGCAGAAAAAGCATGTTTTTAATTATAAAGTTAAAAAAGTTTTAGTTTATTTTATTTCATCAAACAAAGATATACGATTCTTCATTGATTACTTGATAATAAAATAATGTAAAAACAAAATTACAATTGTATTATTCATTGCCACCATAAAGGTTACTTAAAATTAAAAGCAAATTATTTTTAAATGAAAATCTACTCCGATTAAAATCAATCATATCGCAAACTCTATTGGTTACTCTTAAATACCTAGACAATGGTTCGTTGGCTGCACAATTTGTTCTATATTATAGAATCTTAATAACAATCGGTTTCTAAGCAACCTCGCAGGAAAATTGAAATTAATTAGGGCGAAAATATCAGAACGATCAATATGATTGTCCAACACGCCACAAATGAACATAACGCCAGAGAACTATCTTCGAATGTTGAGAGGCATGATTCCAAATAATTTACATCTTGTTCCATAGGAAGGCATATCTATATCCAATTAAGCCTTTTTATTAATAAAATTAATAGTAAACCTTTTTCCGGATTTTTTTAATTCTAAAAGAGTGAACTTCATACGAAGGGCAACAAATAGTATTCAATACTCAAGAGTAGATCTAACATACGCGGAAAACAGATATTTCAAAGTATATAGATCACAGAACTCTTTTACGTAAGATAAACCCCAACTACTACTAAAAAATATATATGTTTTAAGCTTTTGGTCAAAAATGACACCATGGTCCTTTTAGAGGTTACTGTTCCAAGAAATGTATTGTTTATTTTATCAGAAAAGTTATTTGATAGACGATTTGCAATATTAAGGTGTAAGGAGTTAACCAAATTTCAATTCCATAATCTCTCAAGATCTTGCAATAAAATGCAATCCTGTTCTGTTTTTATAAAACGAAAGAGTTTTAAATCATCCGCATACATGAGGCACTTTGAATTTAAAAATACGTTGGAAATTTAATTGATAAATAATAAGAAAAAAAAAGACCGAGATGGCTTCCTTGAGGCATAAATACGATCATATTGAATACAAACTTTTAAGTATGCGTCTATCCAGTTTATTAAACAGTTAGAGTGGAAACCTATTTTGTGTGGCTTTATAAGTAATATCTCATGATTAACCCGATCAAATGCTTTAGATAAATCCGTGTGCACAACATCAAATTTTCTAACATTTCTCAAGTGCATTTAATACATCCTTAACAAAAATTGTGAGGTTTGTGCTAGTAGATCAACCAGCAACAAAACCATGTTGGCATGGAGAATTAGAATTAATACTTTCAAGAATTGGAGTTTATCTTTAATAAATTGATTTTTCAATAACTTTTGGAATTGTAGTTATCTTACAAATAGGGCCATAGTTAGAAACTTTCTGCATATTGCAGAAATTGGTGTGATTAAAGATCGCGTCCATGAACTCACCACCTTCAAGGGAACGATTGAAAATTATTTCCAACTGCAATTACTCCAGCATACCTGTGTAGGACAATAGTAGCGATTTCATCCATATCTCCATATCAAGTCTTGTTTCAACTTTAATTTCAGATAAGACTTGTTCAATTTCTGAAGTTGAAAGGTTCAAACTTCCAATATTCAAATAGCTAAAATAGCACTCATTAAGCTTTTTATTAATAAATAATGCATACCAATCATTTTCATTGAAATAATTATTAATTGAATTAAATTTAGTTTTATTAAAATTATATTTGAAATTAGAATCAGAAGTTGAAGATGAAAAATACATATAAAATTCAAAATGTAAACTGAATACGATATGATAAGTTGTCAAAACCAACTTACAATAATTCTGAATCCACGAAAACCAAATCAAGCACATTATTAAACGAATTATGTTTATTTATTTATTTATTTTAATTCGTTAAATACTAACGTTAACATTATTAAACGAAATGAAAATAATTTATCTATTTAAGATTAATTTGTGCAAAGGAGAGCATGTGCCTATCGAAAAGAGAGAACGGATTTAAAATTGAGTAAGGTAGGAAAAACTTATATAATTCCAGTAATAGCCAATACCTTTCCTTATATAGACCCAAAAATCCAAAGAAAAATATAGAAATAAGAACAAGTATAATCGTGCACGTCTTAGTTTAACCAAGAGAAGTTAACGAGTTCACAAAACTCCGCGTTTCAAAGTTATTAATTTTTGATTACTTTTAAATTGAATAAAACTATATTTTGAATTACTACCATCACTCAAACTGTTCATATGTTTAACCCAATCTATTATTATTTACTCTATTTTATGCAACAAAATTCATATATTAAATTCATTGTTTTTTTTTTTTAATCCAAAGTTATCCCCATTGAAGTCTTTTATTTTTAAACTTTCTCCAAAATAAGAGCCAACCTCTAGGCTACTTAACTGTTATACACACAGTAGTGCCATGACCGATGAAGAAATATAAACATTTTTAACAAATTGCAACCCTTTATAACTACATATCCCAATAACCCTTAGGCTTGAATTAACATAACTCCCATTTAAATCTTTCTGTGTGTTTTCAATTTATTTTCTTTCTAAATAAAGAGTTTTTCAATCTGAACTCTTTAGTACCACAAGGACTTTAGAAAAAATCATAATTTAAGTAATTCGGTAATTCATATGTAACTCAATTTTATTTTATTTTAAAAGTTGTATTCGAAAAGAATAATACAAATTTAACTACTTTTCGACAACATATTATTATTTTAGCAAAAGTAAAAAAGAAAAGTATTTAGTCAACTTTTCTTTGATATGGAAATGAATAGAGACGGAAGCTACTGAAGCTTGGAATTGTCTTTAATCCTATGTTAATGGAATACACCGCAGGCAAAACTTTACTTCATCCGCCACTCCTTTTTTTTTGTTCGAAAAGATTAAAGGCATACGGCAGAAAGGAAATGAATATCTTGGAATAATTTGTTAGCTTTGGGAAAAGTTTAAAGAAAACAGCTACAAACGAAGTTTCTTATAACGTTCTTGTCTGATGGAGTAGCGTAGCGTAGTATTGGGATGCGCAGTAGGAAATATCCTTGCTGAAACTGGAACACTTGATTTTAGAAATCTTCACATCTAGGCATTTTTGAAGTAAATACTTAACTGATATCGATGTTGTAAGAAAATGATAACTTCGATGTTTAAAAAACTGTCTAAAGGAGGTAAGACATTGAAATGGAGTATCAAACAGACTTTAGTAACATTTTGTATCATTATAAAAAAACACACATTGCACAACATGTCTGTATTTCTATAATGATTAAAATAAAAAATAAATTAGGTGGCGCAACAGTCCGAAGAGATGGTTAGGTTAGGTTATAGTGGCTGTCCAAGATGGAAACGGACACACTTAGGCCAGTTTAATGGCCCATTATGATACCACATGAATCTTGAGGTTTCTTCCTAAGCTCAATGGAACCAGTTTGAGTTTCTTACGAAACGTGAGATGCTGATTATGCCGATATGATTTAGATCGTTTAGATCGTTAAAGAAGAATTCTCCTAGGTAATTCTTGCGTTTTCGAGCAAGAGCAGGGCATGTGCAGAGAAGATGAAGAACTGTTTCTTCCTCTTCCTCGTCCATACAGCTTCTGCAGAAATCATTTGAGAATACGCCTAATCTCGTGGCGTGCTTTCCTATTAGACAGCGTCCGGTTATGACACCTATTATCGAGCTTATATGCGATCTGCTTAGAGAGAGCAAGCACTTTGAACGTTTTAAATCCAGTGTTGGCCAGATGTTTTTTGTGACTTGACACGTGGTGATGTTGTTCCACCTGGTGCCTGCCCTCCTCACAGCGTCTTGCATTAGCAACAGTTTACAAGTAGCGATTGGTATGCCAGTACGTGCCAAACGTGGTAGGATGGGCTGTACTGTACCGTTCCTGGCGAGTTACAAAATTTAGAGATACAAAATTTAAAAAGTAACACCCTCACATAGCGACACATTTAAATTTCATCGTTTTAAATTTATTTGAATTATTGTTCTAGAACCATAAGCCTGGAAGTACTCACCGCTATAGGTGTTAGAAAAATTAACATTGAATAACAAAATATTAAGTACATAGAGTTTTATTTAACAACCCTCAAAAAATAGAATTGGATATCCGTCAAGTAAATAATCACTTGCAAACAAATTTGGGGTACACATCGTACATGTTCGATGTATGTACCTATAGTATCAAGTATCTATACATAAGATGGTAATGTTATAATCTACAGGGAGCAATATAATTTAAATACAACTCGAATGCGAAATTAAAATTTTGCGTAGAATGTAAAGGAGTGTTATTCATTCTGACAGAATTTGTATTTGCGTTTTTTTCTGTTGCTCGTTTTTATCTATTTAGGTACATCGTCGTGGATATAAACACATATGGTTTTCGCGGATAGTATCCTTTTGGGACTATGCACAACATTGATTCGCAGGTGTACCTGGAATTAATAAAAAAAGGATCTACTGTTGAGGATCTAGAGTATTATATATTTACGTGCACAGATACATCCTAAAATATAAAGTTATAAACACCTTACAGGAAATGCAATTGCAGCAATGATATATTGTGTTAAATCGGAGGATTAATTATTGGTAGATTAATAATTATTATCATTAGTAAGTATAAGTTTTTTATTGCCTCAAGTATTTTGATTAAATTTAAAGTTAATATTTACAATTTAATTTCTATGTATTTAAACAAATTTTAGATGTACAAATTATGACAATTTAACACTTACTATTTAAGTGACATATATATATATTTTTTTTTTGTTAAAGTTCAAATTTTATATATAATAAATAATTCATTGTAAAATTAAAATTAATTTAAAAGAAAAGAAAATAATTAATTGCCCTGAAGCACCCGATATGTCTCTATTTCGGCTTCGTTTTACCAATTTGTAGTTTTTTGTTTTATTGTGTCGTTCTGCTGGTCTTTTGTTCTCGGATCTCCATTTCATTGCCATTTTTGTCCATCTTGCGTCCTGAAGTCTATATATAAATGACCTGCCCAGCTTCATTTCAGC
The DNA here is from genome assembly GCA_920104205.1 of Eupeodes latifasciatus. Lineage (NCBI taxonomy): Eukaryota > Metazoa > Arthropoda > Insecta > Diptera > Syrphidae > Eupeodes > Eupeodes latifasciatus. The sequence continues at coordinate 67,674,312 of OV049925.1, forward strand.
CTTCTTCTTATATTTATGACGTCAATAATTCCTGTTTTATTACGAATATCTTCATTTCGTACCCTTTGACCTGGTCGTATGTCCACAATTTTATTTTCCATTTTGGTCTGAAACATTCGTAGCTGGCTAAGTGTTTTTTTAGTCAAGCTCATTGTTTGTAGTCCATATGTAAGGATCGGTAGAATAACAGAGTCGAAAATATATTTCATTGTGTCTGGACTTTCGTTCAAATGTAAAATGTGTTTTAGGCTCCAGAATTGTTTCCAGCTATTTACTCTATTTTTTCTTCATCCAACGTTTTGTATGGTTTGTCATGACTTTAGTATGTATTTGATTTGTTTATTTGAAGTCCATAACTTTTATACAGGGTGGTTAGTTCTGTCAATATGTCTTGAATGCGTTCAGCTTTTTTAGGAATAAGAACTATATCGTCTGCAAATCTTAAATTGTTAAGAACTTGTCCACATATCCTTATTCCATATTTTGTCTTTCAGTTAGTTTTTTTAGGAAATGTCTTCCAGGGCTGAACTAAATAGAGGTAGTGAAAGCGGATCTCCTTGTCTAACTTCTCTAAAAAATTATAAATTAGGTTAATTAGGGCTATCGACCGATAGCACTAACGTCCCTTCTTTCTATGGTCATGGAAACGCTTAAGAAATATCTTGAGGAACGGAAGCTTCTTAATGACCGGCAATACGGCTTTTGTAGCAATTGGTCCACTGGTGATCTCATGGTCATGGTTCATTTCACCGAACAGTGGAACAAATCTTTACATCGTTTTGGAGAAAGTAAAATTATTGCACTTGATATTTCAAAGGCATTTGATTAAGTTTGGCATCTTGCTCTCTTATCGAAAATGCGTGGTTTTGGTATTGACGAATCTCTTTAGTTGGATTAGAAATTTTCTTTCGATCCGTTCAATACAAGTTTTTTTAGACGGATTCGAAACCCATGAAATAAATGCTGGTGTGCCTCAGGGCTCCGTTTTGTCTCCGACCCTTTTCTTCATTTTTATAAATGATCTCCTGTCTGCTACTTCTAATCCAATACATTGTTTCGCTGACGATAGCACTCTTAGCTTTTCATATTCATTTCCAGATTCACAACCTTCCTCTTCGGATTTGGAACTGCAAAGGCAAAATACGATAAGTTTATTAAATTCCGATAAGCATTGTACAATGGGGAATAAAAAACCGTGTGGAATTTAATGCTTCGAAAACCCAATGCTGTCTTATATCGTTAAAGCGAGATATACCCTCTTTGCCACTATCTATGAGTGGCACTTGCATCAACGAAACTGAAAATCTTGACGTCCTCGGAATGTGAATCAGCAACCACCTATTGTGGAGCGATCATCATTCGCGATGTCGCCAAAAATGCCGCAAGATGTCTAGGTTTTTTGAGAAGATGCAAGAAATTTTTCTCTCCGTCTGATCTGGCTACAATCTACAAAACCTATATACGTCCAAAACTTAAATATATCACTCATCTCTGGGCTGGTGCTCCAGTAACTTATTTAAGCCTCTTGGGCAGTATTCAAAGAAGAGCTTTTAAAATGATTGTTGACATTAACATCATCAACACAATTACGTCACTCGAACATCGTCGTTAAGTTTCTTGTCTTACCTTTTTTTACCGTTATTTTAACGAACTTTGCTCTAGTGAAATATCCAGATGCATTAGTCCCCTTAAACAATTTAACCGTAATACCCGCGCTTTTAGGAATGCCCATCAGTTTACCCTTGAGCCCAACTTCGGCCGTACTATGAAGTACAGAGATTCATTTTTTAGCCGTACTACGCGAGTGTGGAATGCCTTGCCACGCTCTATCTTTCCCTATCATTGCAATGTTCAGGAATTCAAAATAAATATAAACCCGCACCTCCCATCTTCTTCCCTTCCCTCTTTTCCTAATGCTCACACTGTGAGTTGTAAGTAGGCCCTAGTGACTTACAACTCTTAACCATTCCTGTGTGCGAGTAATGATGTCAGGGATGGATGAACCTACAGTTTTAAGCCCAATCCGAACGGATAATTAAGAATTATTCTTTGAGGATTTGTCAATGTCCAGCCTCCTCGGAAGAGGCAGTACCCGTGAAAAAAACTTTAGATGGCACAGGCAGAAATTGAATCCAAGTCCTCTACATGACAGCATACACGCTTTATTAACAGTACTTTATTTGTTCTGCACTTTGCAGTTGTTTTTTTTTTCTATCAAGTCATGAAGTTACTTTTTTCACTTTATAAACAAAACAATTATAAGAAGAGATTGGTATAGAGTACTATTGGAGTTATTTAAACGATTTTAACTAAAAATAAAATAAAAATGTTTTCCTTGTTTTTTTTTTTTTTTGAGTTACATGAAGCAATTCGTTTGCATCATCGTTAGATCGAATGTTACCCTGGGAATTTTGGTAATGTTTTTTTTTTTTTTTAAATACAATGTTTCTTTTATAATGTATTTTTATGGCCAAGGACTTAGCTTTATTATAAAGATTTTCCATTATGACAAAATTATATCGGGCAAGTGACGAATAAATTCGAGTCGAGGTTTCTAGATTTCATCTACTTCTTAAACAAATTGAGCCGTATGTTAGCAATAACGAAAAGTTTATTTTCTTCAAAGTCGTCTCCGGCTTATTTATCATTTTTGAAGAAATATGAACCATTGATTCCATCTGCCCATAGAGCACAGCCAACTGTGACTTTATGAGGATATAACAGCATCTTAACAATGGCTTCTGGATTAAGATCACTCCAAATACGACAAGTTATTAAAGTACTAATTCAACCAAAAATGAGGTTTATCGCTGAACGAAATCAGGATCAGTGGCCATCTCATTTTGGACACATTCGCCGAACGTGCGAAGTATTTGATGGTCGTTCTTAAATTGCACGAGTTGGATTTTGCGGAATTTTGTGGATAGACTTCATCGGTTCTCTGCTTCACATCAGAAAAAGCGATTCGAATTAACCTCCAGAGTAAACGTGGTACGAAACCAATCCACGGTTGGTCGAATTGCCAAAACTGCTAGGTGATTATGTCAACCGAATATTGTTTTTTTTTGTAATGATCTAAATTATTTTTTAAACAAATTCGTAAACTATATAATACAATTAGTGAAATTATTTTTTAAACAAATTCGTAAACTATATAATACAGTTAGTGATGGTTTTCCAAATAAAATGCCTATCTTCAATATTTTGCTTATCATTAAAACTTCAAAAACTCTTCATACGTTTTTTGATTGCACCTGTCTCAGAAAATGAATGTTTTATTTGAAAGTTATTTTTGTTTGTTTTTTTTTTTTCTTTTAACAAATCTTTCCTCTAAACAAGACTATAACGCTGACGTCAAGTTTTTGAAATATTTTTCAAAATTATAAAAGAAATGTTAAAAGCATGTATTTTTACAAATCTGAACACGTAGTTAAAGTCGATGTTCAAATTCAAAGATTTATCAAACTTTATAAAACGAGTGAAATGCAGACTCTAATAACTAATGACAGTTTTCCAGAAACTAAGTATGATATCTTTTAAATGTATCTAGGAGGCAAAGATTTTTATTTTTCTAAAACCACCATACAATACATTATTAAAAAGAGGCTGGGAAAAGACCCACACTAGATAACTTCCCATCCCGTTTGTCGGTTTGTCTTGCTTAAAACTTTAACAAAACATTCATAACAATATTTTGTGTGAGATAAATAATTCAAAGTCAATGTATTTCTTTGCTCTCCTAATACTTTAGTCAAAAACCATTTCTTATCAGTTCCTTATTGTTTTTGTAGGTTTTCGTGTTTTGTTAAAAAAAAATGTCAGTTTAATTTTTGTAAAAAAGTTGACTTAAAATAACCAACAATATTTTGCATATGGTGAAATAGTTTGATTTTAAAATCTATTTTTGTTAACGAGATTTTTAGTCGAAAACCAAGTTTTACCAATTTTAGTAGCATTTCTTGAAAGTTTTTATTTCTTATATAAACAAATACATACTGTTTTTTTCTAAGAAAATTTAACACCGAATAAAATCATTTTGAAGTCAATACCTTTACATATTCACGAGATATCGAGAATCGAATATCAATTTTTACCAACTTGGCGTAATATTTTTTGTAGATTTAAATTTTTATGAAAAAATTGACTTTTGGATTTTTATACAAAATTTACTGAATATATCGAAGACAATATTTTCTTAAGATAAAATTAGTTTGAAATTAGTTTTGTTAATTTTTGAAATGATATTTGAGTTGAAAATCAATTTTTATCAAGTTTTAGTAATGTTTTCTAGGTTTCTATTTTTTTTAAACAATTGTCAATTCGACTTTGCTCAAAATTTTACCAAATGTCAAAAATGCTATTCTTCGTTGCATAAAATTATTTTGGAGATTATTATATTTTGTTCGTAAAATATTCGAGGTGACAATTATTTTTTTGTTTTTTTTTTTTATTTCTAAAAAAACGTTAATTGATTTTTTTTTTAAATTATATCAGTTTGGTATCACGTCAAAATATATAATATAAAATTTAATTCAAGTTGCTAGCGTTGTTGGTTCGTGATATATGTATTTTGGGTTAACCACAAACTACATTTTTCTGAGAGTCCTTTCTGCATCGTTCTGCATTATTATCTATAAAACACAATTTATTTGAAGTCGATATGTTCACTGGTTCTTGAGACATGGACGACGAAAAAAGCTTCCCGAACGTATGGACGTGCACACAGACTTCTCTCTAAGAATAGGCACTAGGGACCTTGAAACGTCGAGAAATAACTTCCTATGGGAAGCTAAAAATTGTGTCGTGTTTCACCTTAGTCTGAATATTGGTTTTCGGTTGCCTTTATAATATTTTAAAAACCTGAAAAATTAATCATTTACAAATTATTCTTTTGGTTGTGTGGCTGAAAAAAAACGTGATTATATAAAATATATGTATGTTCTTTTATCCCTGAAATGACTCGCACACAGAAATAGTTGAGAGTTGTAAGTCACTAGGCCCTAGTTCTCTACGGACTATTGCGCCACCTAATTTTTTGTATATGTTTTTTTTTTAAGTTAATCATGTCATTGAAATAAAATTAGACCACTTGTATATAAAATACACAAACGCCAGCCAAAATGAGTTCATTATCGGCATTTGACAAAAATAATTTTTGAGCTACATGCCCTTACCTTTGTATCAGAATTCTCAAAATTCACGGTTTATTTTCTTAAAGTTGAATTAAAAAATCAAACTAGGAAACAATCCGCACCCAGAGAAAAAAACTGTGTAAAATTGCCTTATTTGCCTAAGGTGAATTTTTTTTGTATGGAAGTTATTTTCTAACATAATTTTGCCTTAGTTCTAAGGCAATTTATGCTCGAAAATCCTAAGCTATGGATAAGGTAAATATTTTTGTATGGAAAATATTTCCTAACATAAATTTACCTTAGGACTAAGGCAATTAATTCTAAAATTTTAGCCTAGAAATAAGGTAATTTCACCTAAGCCAGGGGCGAACGCAGAAAAAAATTTCGGGGGGGGGGGGGGTTCAAAAAATATATATTATATTATTTTTTATTTTAAATGTCAAGTGTTTTTTTTTCTTTTTTGGCACTATTTTATATAGGTCCTAAGAAACATGTATGAATAAAAAGTGCATACATACATACACATATGACTTGCTTTCACGATTGACAAAACATTTTGACTTTGACTTCAAAAATAAAACTTAATTTTTATATGCATTATGCATGCATATTGTATAAGTTTGTATGCCTTATTTCCTAGTTGCCGTTGTCGATCCCATCATTCTTAGACTGAACTCACACATGAATAATAATGTGAGTTAAAGAAATAAAGAGATGAGGTGAGATTTTTCTATTTTCACAGTTCTCTTTTGTTTGTTTTCGCATATTCATATTTACCATAGATGGCTGGATTGAATTTTGAAATTGTCAAACACGTTTTTCTTAAATTCACCATGAAAATACTAGAAGTAATGATTTTGAATGCGTTCCGAACCTTTAGACGGAAGACATAGGGTCATATTCATAATTCCTTGATAAGTTCTTATTTTGTCTTTGCTAAGCTAAACTTCAGTTTATGTAATTCATAGTCAATTTAAACCCATTTTAAAACGATAATCTGGAGTCTAAAAATAAACACGACGGAACCTATGTTTCAGCTGTTTCTAAATCTATTAAACCCAAAAAATAACCAAACTGATTGAGAAAATTAAGTTACGAGACATTTTATTTGAATATTTAAAAACAAAAATTTAAATGTCAAAATACTTTAGCATATATCAATATTTTTATATTTTGCTGGATGCTGGAATGCTTCCAACTAACAGAAAACGAAAGGTCTGCTTAACCCGATTGGACTCCTTTGAAATAGATGAAGACAATTTGTATGAAAGGTATCGATTCGAGAAAAAAACTGTCAAGTTTATGATTGACCTTCTAAATATTATAGATCGAAATTCAATGAAATGTTTGCTAATATCTGCGTGCTTCCAAGTCTTAAAACTACCAGCCCGACTTCATAAAATTTCTCAACTAACACCAAACAAAATAATTTAAAGGGTTTCAAAGATTTTGGCTCTCCAGATAATGCAATTTATTTTGTTCCCCTCTACAAGCCATTTTGTATAGGTTTAAGTGAAATTTTTCAGAATTGAATATGCCTTAAACATATTTCTAACTAAACAGAGCTGGCAAATTCTTTATGAATAGCAGCTGTGTCTAACCTATGTATATGTTAAATTTAGACTCCAGTTCAAATAATAATAAATAAATTAGGTGGCGCAACAGTCCGTTGAGAACTAGGGCCTAGTGACTTACAACTCTCAACCATTCCTGTGTGCGAGTAGTGTTGTCAAGGATTGAGGGGACCTACAGTTTTAAGCCGATTCCGAACGGCTAATTTGAGAAATCACTTTTTATGACATGCAGAAACGCATTCAAATGTTTAAAAATATTGAATTTAGGAGACCACGTAACTTTCATTATTAATTTGATTCTTGTTCTTGAAAAATAGGGAAAAAACAGGGTTGCTGTTTTTGTTTTAAAATATTCTCTTGTTTTAAGTTAAAAGATTTTTTTTAATTTACAGTTAAAACTAACATAAATGAACCGAAAAATTTTTCAGTGTTTTGATATTTAATTATTTTTTAAAAAACGAGTACAACAAGGTAATTTTCTGTTTTCAATTTTTCATTTTTAGTCATAAGAAACATGGCGAAAGAGAGCATCTCTGTGTAAATAATCACCCTTATTGCGGTAGTCGTTGAACGACATATCAAAACACGACAAAAGAATTTGAAATTACGTATGGCGTTTAATGTCAATTGGCGTTTTTGTTTATGTGGAATGCATTCATTTAGTGACATTTGTCTTAATGCAGTTATTTTTCGTATTATGTAAGTCGTTTTGAAAACAACAACGTCTCTTAAAAAGCCAAATTTCGAAGTTCACAAAACTGCAAGAAACAAAGTTGGGGTGGGAGTCCTTGGGAAAGGAGCTAAATTGCATTGGACCACCCACACGAAATGGAAAGGAATGGGAGAAAGTAAGAAATTGTTAAACTTTTGATTAAAGAATTAAAATGCTTTTTTAGGTTTGGTTTGACGCCAAATTCAAGGTCAAACAAAAGTTGATATTCAACAAAAAAAGAAATCGAAGCCACAGGTGGAGGAGGTTTCAAACAAAAATGTTTGAATGACGTTGAGGAAGCGATTGCAAGGCTTTTGTCGTTGCATGAAATTGTTAATCCAACCGGATATGTGGCAAGTGGTTCATATGATTTTGTGTCTGATAAACTGGTTCTCTGTTCGTCCACACCAACCAAAGGAATCATCGCTTCAACTTTAAACGACGCCGACGATCTAATTTCGGGGGCGCTGGCTGAAATTCTAAATGAATCAAATGTCAATGAATCGACGTCCAAAGCTGCTCAACTTTCTGCACCTCCATCGCCACATGTAAACATTGAAGAGGACTTAAGAGATGTGAGACAAAAAACACCAAACGCACCAAAAGAAAATGTTTTCCAAAAGCTTTTGGAAAAACAAACTGTGGTTCAAGAGGAATTGTTCACAGATATAAGAAATTCTTTGAACAACATAGAAATCAAACTTACAGAAAATGTTAGTTCATTTAAAGAAATAAAGAATTCTATGAAAAATATGAATGACCATTTGAAAGAGAGTGCCAGATTTCAAAGGAAACTTTTCAATTTAAAAGAGAAGCAGTTAGAGATGTTGAAACTTCAAATGGAGCGGGATGAAAAACAACGCCTTCCTTTATCACTTCCTTAAGAATGATGTTAAATGTAGGCTGTGCTAGTCCCAAATTAAAATCATTCCCAACGCCTTTTTGGTAACCTCCCTCAGCAAGAAACCTTAAAGTGGCCGCTAATTTTAAAATATTCGGTACTGAGACAGAACGTCTCTCAGGAAAATTACTTTCCATCAAGTTTAAAATATATAGAAAAGCTTCTTTATTGAGTCGGAAATAAATTTTAAACCTGGAAAATATTTTAAATATTGAAGTTCCAGTAACAATTTTGTGAGCACAACTACGAGTACTTTGAATCAGGCAAATCCATTGGGTTAGCTGTGGATCGAATCCATCGCCTCTGCAAAACTAAATCTTTCTTTCTTCGTTTTTCCTCTTGCTGCTCCACGAAAAATAGCTGGCCACACTATACATTCTTTTAAGAATTTGTATTTGTAAACAAAAATTTCACAAAATAACAAAAACAAAATTAAATTAATTAAAATGTCTGTGTCAAAATGCCAGCTGTTTAAGTGGATCGCATTTGGAACTTAATAGCGACGAGGAGTCTGGCGTTTAAGCTACGCAATACCGATTTAAAAACCGACACGACTACAAAAACGACAATTGGCGTTTTAGTAAAACGACTATCGCAATAAGGGTGAATAATACTTAGCTTCATACAAAAAGTTAAAAATCATTCATAATTTACCTCAGTGTTGGAAAATAAAAATACTAAACATTTTAATTGTTATTATGAATGAAAACAAGAAAAATATTTGTCTTTCTTTACCAAAAAATTCAGAAATGTATTGTTCTGATTTAGCCTGTTTGTGTTTTGTGCACAATTTCTATCACCGCAGCAAATTTATTAAAATTTTTCGTTTAACATAGTTTGAGAATTTGAGTTGGAAATTAATTTTGTACCATTTCTGTTTTTTTTCTGATATTTCGGGGGGGGGGTTAACCCCTAAAACCCCTACCTGCGTTCGCCCCTGACCTAAGCCTAAGCTAAATTTTACCTAGGAATTTTTTTTACTTAGAATGTTATTTTCCTAACATAATTTTGCCTAGAACTAAGGCAATTTATGTTAGACTCTTACCTATGACTAAGGTAATTTTACCTTAGGCCTAGGTAAATTTTCCTAGGATTTTTTTTTTTGCTAGAATAATTTTTTTCTAAAATAATTTTGCCTAGAACTAAGGCAATTTTACCTATGGCCTAAGCTAATTTTTTCCTGGGGAATTTTTTCGGTGAAATGTTATTTTGCTATAACATTATTTTGCCTAAGTTAATTTAACGTTTTTTTTTTTTTTTTTTGTTCGGTAAAAAGTTTTGAATTCTTCCTAAAAAAAAGGAAATATGCTTCAATAACTTAGCGATTCAAATGTCATTATAAAGGAAAAAAAACATTTATTATAGTTTAAAAAAATATACAAATGTTTTTTTTTCTTTACCTTCAAGAAATTTTGTATTGTTGTTGTTAATTACACAGGTTTATTTCCGCAAAGAAAACAATAATAAATAAACTTTACCTAGGGCCTAAGGTGATTTTACCTAGGGCCTAAGGTGATTTTCCCACCAAAAGCGCAAAAAGCAATGATTCGAGTTTTGGAGGGAAAATCACCTTAGGCCCTAGGTAAAATCACCTTAGGCCCTAGGTAAAATTTTTTTTTTTTTTTTGCTGAAATAAATTTTACCTAGGGCCTAATGTGATTTTACCTAGGGTCTAAGGTGATTTTCCCACCAAAAGCGCAAAAAGCAATGATTCGAGTTTTGGAGGGAAAATCACCTTAGGCCCTAGGTAAAATCGCCTTAGGCCCTAGGTAAAATTTATTTTTTTTTTTTGCTGAAATAAATTTTACCTAGGACCTAAGGTGATTTTACCTAGGGCCTAAGGTAATTTTCCCACGCATAAGCAATGATTCGAGTTTTGGAGGGAAAATTATAGCTATCATTGAAAAAGCATAATTGGAATGTTTAAATGGATTTTTTAGCATGTTTTCTTTTGACCAGGAATGCAAATGTTATTCCAATTGATGGGAAATTAGTCAAATAATTTTGTTTGAGAAAAAAAATTTCACTTCCGCATTTATTCCTTGTTTAAATTGGGATTTTCTATTTCAGTGACAGAATCATCTTTCCGGAAAAAAAATCCGTCTGAACTTTTTTTAATGGCAAACAATTATTTTGTAGATTTCAGATCGATTGGTACAAAATTCGCATTTCTTGGCAAAAGATAACATGCTAAGAAATCCATTCAAACATTTCAATTTTGCTTTTTCAAGACGATAGCTATATATCTATAATATGCGCCTTATAATGAATAAAGCCTTTAACTTCAGCCAAATGCAAATTAAGTATAAAACAAAACACACTTTGATTTGTTTTTCTTAATATAAGATTCTATTTCATAAAATAAATCAACCCTGATTCGAGTTTTGGAGGGAAAATTATAGCTATCATTGAAAAAGCATAATTGGATTGTTTAAATTTTTTTAGCATGTTTAGTATGTAAAATCAATATGAAAATAATGATATTATCTTCCAAAATTTCAATTAAACAAGTCAGATGTTCTCTTTTTCCAACATGTAATAGGGAAACTTGTAATTAGAAACAATTCCTTAAAAAAAACTGATTTTAAAAGAGACAATGATGTGAAAAATGTAATAAGAACGTAAAATCATTAAAATGATTGAATTTTACTTCAATTTTCCTTTCAAATGCCCCTTTAAGGATACGCTCATGTTTGATTTTGCATCACCCACATTATTTCATTGTAACTTTAACCAAATAAAATTTGACCATGGCCTTAGCTAATTTTACCTACGCTATATCTAATTTTACCAAGATCTAATAAATGTTATTAAAAGGAATCCTCATTTTTGAATGACTATTTGACGCTGTTTTCTTACTCTTTCCAATAGAAAACGAACAAAATACCCTTAAAGGATACGCTCATGTGATGTTTTCCATCCAAAATTATTCTATTTTACCTTAGGACTAAGGCAATTTAAAAGAACTACCTAACATAAAATCACCTTAGGAATAAGGTGATTTTATGGCGTCACCTAGAAATTAGCTTAGGCCTAAGGCAAATTTATGTTAACTCCTGAGGTAAAATCACCTTAGGCCTAAGCTAATTTCTAGGTGACGCCATTTACCTAAGGAGCTAACATAAATTTACCTTAGGAGCTAACATAAATTTGCCTTAGGCCTAAGCTAATTTCTAGGTGACGCCATGAAATCACCTTATTCCTAAGGTGATTTTATGTTAGTTCCTTAAAATTGCCTTAGTCCTAAGGTAAACTCGTTGTCTGGTTGCTTTGGAAACGTGCTTTTCATCATTTACTTCCAAAACTTCGTGGCGTGCAGTTCATCTCTTCAATTAAATGTTATACTTATATGTGTTAAAAGTTTTAAAAGTGAATATAAAAGAAAATATAAAAACAAGCAGTACAAATATTATATCAAAGTAAGTATTTTTACCTACAATATTTTACAATATATTTGCGTTTTTATTTCGCTCGTAGAAAAAAAGTATAAAACTCTTCATTTTGAGTATTTTAATTATAGAAAACGTGTTCAATCCTGCTTGTAATTGTAACTATCTTACAATTAAGTTATTTTTGGGACACGTTTCACCTTTTCATTAACTAATATGTAGGTTTCTATGAATTAAAAACATTACTTTTGAGGTTTGCGTTAAAACAATGATGCAACGGGGCTCTTCAACCCATTGTGCATTTGGCTTTTCTAGCCACCTTTTTCCTTTCTTTACCATTACGCACAACAATAATCTAAATTAACGCCCAGCCCACTGAAAACGCCGTTTAGGAACACTTTGGCATACACATTTTTTATATTGACAAGTCAATACATTTTTCTAATACCCTGCGAAAAAAAGTTGCAAAAACAAATAGAACACTACTGCTCTTATGGCCTCAATTTATGTATAATATATTAATTACAAATAGCTTTCCAACAGAAAACTTCATCCACCATATTTTGTCAGAGCTCTTCAACTCTGGACAGTCAAAAGTTGCAATATAGTTCGAGTTTGGATGGAATTGAACACAATCGACGTCTGCTAAGTGACCACAAAAGATACGCAACGGCTGATTGCTATCGGTGGCCCAGAGGCGTCCTCGGCACGTTAATGTCTTTCAGCTGTTCGGCAGTTTTCATCTCACGCAACTTGGACACAGCCTTTTCAACTCAATACATTAGTTAAGTTTTTTTTTTCTTTTTCGCATTTGTTTATGTCGTTTTCAATTGCAAAACTGGATATGATAAGCCAGAGTAATGACAACGACATTCAGACAGTCCTCCAGGAATGGCCGCTTTACAAATGTTCACGAGCGCCAGAACTGGTAACAATATTCGTTTTTTTTTTTTAACTTATTTCTTCACCTTTCTTAAAACAAATAATACATTAAATTTTAACCTAACATTCAATGTGTTTTCTTCTTTTTATAAACAGATTGCCATGGATTTCGGTTTCTTAAGGCCAAACAACGGGTTTGACTTTTCGAAGTGGGAGCAATTTTCAAAAATTGCCATCAAATTCTTCAGTGAGAGGGTGAAGTGTAGCGGGCTTAAATCATACCTCAATGAGGTCAAAGAAATTGCTGACCTTGACATAGGTAAAATGACTCTATTTTAACACTTTGTTTAATTAAATACTTTTCTTTCAATTGTGTTTTTAATACTATGTTTATTCTATTTTTCTTATGAGGCTTTAATTTATTTTCAGATAATGTTAACATTGCTTATGCAACTTTGTTACATGGATTGCTGCCGCCATCATCGCAGCAGTTCAAAGGCAAGTTCAAGAAATTTACAATCGAGGACTCCAGGCAATCATTCACTACTGAAGTTGAAAATGCAAGCCACATTGATCAGGTCCTTAAACAAAAACAAGAAGAATGTGCAAAATCCGGCACGAAACTTCAACCCGTTATATTTGTTATTGGTGAGAAATTTAAATACAAACATTTTGTCGTTTCCTTGGACAACATTAAATTTAAATTGGATACGTACTTCCATTGTATTATTTTTTATTTAAAGCTTGCATACGTTTTAAATATTGAATACCCTACTCAATGTTTTTTAGTATGGGTTTTTATTGAATCTTTTTTTTTTAATATTCACGATGGCAAAAAAATTCCTTCTGTTTCAACATTGATTAACGATATAAATTCATTACTTTCTTAATGGCAAAAAAATTCCTTCTGTTTCAACATTGATTAACGATATCAATTCATTACTTTTTTTAATGGCCAAAAAATTCCTTCTGTTTCAACAATGATTATATCAATATATGTATATATATGTATTAATATTAAAAAAAAAAATATAATAACTATTATAAAATTAAATACAAAATTTATTTTTATTTAAAAATAACTTTTTTTTCAGCTGACCTAGAAAATAGGTAAAATTTACCTTAAGAAATAGGTAAAATTTACCTTGGGAAATAGGTAAAATTTACCTTAGGAAATAGGTAAAATTTACCTTGGGAAATAGGTAAAATTTACTTTAGAAAATAGGTAAAATTTACCTTAGGAAATAGGTAAAATTTACCTTAGGAAATAGGTAAAATTTGCCTTAGGAAATAGGTAAAATTACCTTAGGAAATAGGTAAAATTTACCTTAGGGAAAAGGTAAAATTTACCTTAGGAAATGGGTAAAATTCACCTTAGGAAAAAGGTAAAATTTGCCTTAGGAAATAGGTAAAATTCACCTAAGGAAATAGGTAAAATTCACCTAAGGAAAAAGGTAAAATTTGCCTTAGGAAATAGGTAAAATTTACCTTAGGAAATAGGTAAAATTCACCTTAGGAAATAGGTAAAATTTGCCTTAGGAAATAGGTAAAATTTACCTTAGGAAATAGGTAAAATTTGCCTTAGGAAATAGGTAAAATTTGCCTTAGGAAATAGGTAAAATTTGCCTTAGGAAATAGGTAAAATTTACCTTAGGAAATAGGTAAAATTTGCCTTAGGAATAAGGTAATTTGCCTTAACAAACTTCGGAGGGGAAATATTTAAATCACCTTAGGGAATAGGTAAAATAGGTAAGGTTTATGTTAGGGATAAGGTAAATCTGAAGATTTTCAAATCACCTTAGGAAAATAGGCTATCGTAGCCTATTCCTAAGCTAGCTCAAAACGGCCTTAGGCCTAACGTGAAATCAGCCCCCGAAATAGGCTAATTTTACACCGACTTTTCTCTGGGTGCGATGAGAAGATTTTGGAAATAATCAACAAATGCCAAGAAATCATCTAAAAATAAAATAAATTAGGTGGCGCAACAGTTCATGAAGAACCAGGGCCTAGTGACTTACAACTCTCAACCATTCCTGTGTGCGTGTAATGTTGTCAGAGATGGAAGGGACCTACAGTTTATATGCCGAATCCGAACGGCTAATTTGAGAAAGCACTTTTCATGACAAGAATTACTCTTGGAGGATTTGTCAATTCCTCGCAAGAGGCAGTACCCGTGAAAAAAGTTAGATGGCACAGGCAGGGATTGAACCCAAGACCCCTCGCATGACAGTCCAACGCACTAATCATCACGCCACGGGTACTAGCGGGTACAAGAAATCATCTATCCATCTTTAAAATTGAGTCGAAAAATCAACATATGTACATAAATTCCTTCTATCAAAAACGAAACTGTCAATATCAACGCTCGACAATTTTTATATAAATCGTTCTATAAAACCAGATTTTGACATACATACATACATATGTTGTAAGTACTCGTATGCATAGAATTTCATAATTATTTCATTGACTCAAGCTTAATCCCATTTAACTATTTACGCGACAGATATTCTAGAACTTCATTATGATTGTTTTTGAGCAATCAAACAAGCTGTCATCTTAGTTGTTTATGATCTCTTATGATTCATTTATTTTTATACCAAAGGGCGGCATGGCTGTGTCTTGTATATTTTCTAAGTACCGCGGTAAAAGCAAGTGATAGCTTTTTTTGTTTTTAATTGAAACATTGCGCGTTTAGTGCCATGGATGATGTCATTTGGCTTAAGAATTGTAAATGATTCATTTTGCTCCTCTCTTCTGGATACTGAATGTGTCAAGCTAACAAGGCAAAAGCAAGGCAACAAGCAACAACCAAGTGCGAATGTGTGCTCTGTGCTGTATTCGAAAACACTTTCAGACGTTCAGAGATACAGAGTATCGCTGTCACATTGAATCTAGACTGTTTGGTCAATTTCGTCTGGTTTAGCAAATCAATTAAATCCAATTAATCCCACAACACTCTTAATGAGTTGTAATAGATGGGTGACATAGTGATATGAATTCGTATGAGAAAACGTTCTGATGGAGGCAGCCAGTCGCCTTAATGGCACTGGATAGAACAACAGATTTCTCCATATTATGAATCTTTCTCACGCTACCAGTAAAGGCCACTGTGACTCCCCCGAACTTTTGCATGATTTTCAACTTGTTATGGGCATGTGTGGCATTTTTAATAATTAGTGCAAGTCGAGCAAGTGGTAAGGTTCTGGAAAATATTTTTGTACGAATGCCATCTGAACATTTTTTTACTATAAACAAAAACACACATAAATATCTATACTTTTCTGAAATAGTATCTACTCGTGTATACTGAACGATCGGGCTTTTGCTACAAATTGTGAAATATTTGTTGTTGTTGCGTTGTTCGCTCATTTAATTCATGGCCTAGTCGAAGTGGAAAAATCTTGTGATAGGATGCCATGTTGGGGAAACAAAACAATTTGTTTAATTCATTTGTAGTGTAAGCTATGATGTGACTTATTGTCAAGTTTGCGTAGGTTTTTAGATGTTGTGCAACTTTTTATGGTACATAATTCGAAAGGACGGCATTATTTGGTTAATTTCTAACAACAAAACAACGAACGTTTAAAATATACAAAGCTCTGGTTATGCCATCGAATTTAGTGAATTTTAAAGTCGGAAGTTAAAATCAAATTTCAGCATCAGTTAATAGTTCAATACTGGCAAAAAGTGTGTTTATCAGCAGTAAATAAATTAACTTTAGTCAATAGATATACAGTGTCCACCAAAACTGGAGCAATTTAATTTCTTGTTTTTATTTGTATGTATAATTCCTTAGGTTGAAATGTTTTTCAATATATTATTATTACTAAATATCAATTCTAAATTCACAATAACAACAATTAAGTAAACCAACATTACTTGTACCATACTCGTATCTATAATGATAAGAAATCATATATGTATTGTAATAATAATGGGTACTTAATTTTAAATATCTTGTGATCAAAATTTTGGTATGTCTCAAAACTTTTTATATCCTAGGTATGATGACCAGAAGATTCAACACGACAGAATTTGGAACACTATTATAACTTTCATTAAATGGGGCCAACAATCATGTCTATTTCTGCAGTTGGTTTTGCACATGGTTCAAGTAAAAGACTATACGCTGGCCATTTTATAACATCTATATTTTTCAACTTAACCACTTCTCAACCAATACAAAAGTTTGCAACATGCTTAAACTTTTCTAAAGTATCTTCATGTGTTTGTTCACACAAAACAGGATTTTTTTAAATCATACCAGGAATACGATTTAAGGCAAAAATGCGATTTCTGATTTTATTGACAATATCTACCACAGTATTTTAAGCTTCAAAGCAAATATGGTAATTAAACAGTGGATTTAATTTGTGATTTAAGAGAATTGCAAGATATTATTGGAAAGTATTTTCTTCAAAATTATCAAAAGCATCAATTTCAGAAACATTAAAAAAAAAATTGCATCGTGGAAAACTTTTGTCATGCAAAATTAGGTAAAGATTTGAATTGAACTCATTAAAGTAATATAAGGTGATTAAGATCTATTAATGTAACGGGTATGGGGAAGTACCAATATCAATGACAGAGGTGAGTCTCTTTTTGATTATATTCTTGGTACTAACCTCTTAGTAAGTAATGTTGGGAATGAGCCAACCTTCATAACTAAAACTCGACAAGAAGTCCTAGACATAACTTTTGTCTCAGATACTATACACCATATGATCTTGGACTGGAAAGTATCCAAAGAACACTCGTTCTCTGATCATAGATATATCCAGTTCAATATCAATGTGGATGATAACCCGAGTCCATTGACTTTTCGAAATTATCGGAAAACTGATTGGGCCTCATACAGGAACTCATTACAGAGTTTACTAAAACCTGGACTATCTTGTCCTTCCTCTAACGCTAATGAACTTGACAATAAAGTCAATGACCTTACCTCAGCTATGAACAGATCGCTAGAAATTGCTTGTCCACTTATACACATAAGAGGAAAGAGGAAACCACAATGGTGGGCCTCAGAGCTTGACTCGCTCAGGAAAGAATGCAGGAAACTGTTTAACCGAGCCAAAGCCGCAAGACTAGCCTCTCACTGGGATTCTTACAAAGAATCCCTAAGAATTTACAAGAAGGCACTAAGGAAATCTAAACGATCTTCTTGGAGATCCTTCTGTGGCACGATAGAAGAAACTTCTGAAGCCTCTAGGTTACGGAAAATTCTTTCAACTAATCCAGCGATGCCAAGCTGCTTGAAAAATGCAGACGGCTCCTGGACAAATTCAAGTAATGAATCGCTGAACTTACTACTGGATACTCATTTTCCTGGAAGTTCTCTTACCGAGACTTGCAACGGTTATATACGTTCAAGTCCCAATACTACATATCCACAAGGTCTGATTACAAGGGACAAGCTACAATGGGCTCTCAACAGCTTCAAACCATTTAAATCTGCAGGACCAGATGGAATAACACCAGCCGAGCTACAGAAGACTTCTGACATAATTGCACCAATCCTTGAGGCAATTTTTACCAGCTGTCTTTACCTGGTCCATGTTCCCTCGGCATGGCGAGAAGTTAAAGTTGTTTTTATACCCAAGGCAGGTAAATGCTCGCAAGTCAACCCTAAAGATCTACGACCTATAAGTCTATCATCATTCCTTCTTAAGACCTTGGAAAGATTGATTGATATCCATTTAAGGGCAAGTATTGATACAAGACTTCTGTCTTCGTCTCAACAAGCCTACTGTAAAGGTAAATCGGTGGAAACAGCGCTACACACCTTAGTACGCACCGTCGAATATTCCTTCCATCATAAAGAGTTCTCTATGGTTGCTTTCCTTGACATCGAAGGTGCCTTTAACAACGTGGACACATCTGCAATCACATCTGTACTAACATCTCTAAATGTAGAGAGTTCGCTTCGGGAGTTAATTCATTTAATGCTTACTAGCAGAATAATTAACTCAGAACTGGGCAACTCTTCTGGCAGACGATTCGTTAGTAGAGGGCAGCGTTGCCAAAATGTGCCCGATCGGGCCATTTGGCACTTAGTTTTTTATTTTGGCCCGTGGCCCGGGGCCAACATGAAATGGCCCGCATATCATATATTTTCTTTTTTCTAAAACAACAAATCCAATCTTTTTATTACATCAACGAAATTATCAATGTGTTTCCTCCATATACAACTTCCCATATTGAAAATGACACTGAACTCATTCATGTAGACTGACATGACGTTTGCTTTTCATTTGTTTTCGCCAATAGCCACTTTATTTTTTTTCACCTACCTAGTAAGTAACTCGTCTGTTTGTTTTGTTATATCTACAATTTCTTAAAACACAGCCCAAAAAGGCAAGAAGAACTTTAAGTTTTTCAAGAGTAGGTATCTTGATTTGAAGAACACCAAAATATAGAAAGTTGTTGCAACGCAAACAAAAAATTTAATGTTATTTTAAAAAAATTTGTTAAGCTGAGTACTTAGAAAGCCTAGACAATATATTTGAAGTTGAATTCGAACAGTTTTCTTTGAAACCCTTAAATGGAATATATTTTGGCCACAGTTTTGATGGCTTATTCAAAAATTTAATTTAATTAATTTTATTCGAAATATAATAAGTTTATTTAGAAAAGATAAATTGTTATCATTTTCTTAAACAAATTTTTTCTAGGGTAGTGGGCTAGTTTCCCGCACATTTTGGAAATGGCCCTCAAAATGGCCCTTAAAATTTTTGTCTTCCCGGCAACGCTGGTAGAGGGACACCGCAAGGTGGTGTTCTATCCCCTCTCCTCTGGAACCTAGTGGTGAATGAAATCCTAACTGGTCTGGATGCGGAGGGTTTCAGAGTGATAGCCTATGCGGACGACGTTGCTATAGCAGTTTCAGGAAAGCATCTTAACACGTTAAAAGAACTCTTACAAAATGCCTTAGATAGACTAATACTTTGGGCTGATCGGTGTGGACTGGGTGTTAACCCACACAAAACCGATTTGGTCTTATTTTCGAGGAGATACAAAATTCCATTTGTCAACCCTCCCCATATTGAAGGAATCCAATTAAAATTCTCAGACGAGGCTAAATACCTGGGTCTTGTCTTAGATAAAAACTAAAGACTACACCATCCCCCAACTACAATTCGACAGAAATTTCCAGATTTCTATACCTCCCAGATCTTTTTGGGAGGATAGGACATTCCTGGAAGACGAGTCAATCCACTTCTATACAGATGGGTCAAAAACAAAAGAAGGGGTTGGTGGAGGTGTGTACTCTGAACGACTGAAATTAAGTCTCTCATTCCGCCTTCCCAATCATTGTAGCGTGTTCCAGGCGGAACTTTTGGCGATAAAAGAAGTCTTGTCCTGGCTTAAAGAAAACGTGATATCGACATCTGATATCCGTATTTTCTCAGATAGTCAGGCCGCTATTAAATCTCTGGATTCTGTCTCTACAAACTCTATAACAGTCCAGAACTGTCGATCATCTCTAATGGAGATGGCACAACAGTTTAATATTCACCTTTGCTGGGTGCCGGGCCATAGAGACATTCCAGGTAACTGTAAGGCAGATGAACTCGCCAGGAACGGTACAGTACAGCCCATTCTACCACGTTTGGCACGTACTGGCATACCAATCGCTACTTGTAAACTGTTGCTAATGCAAGACGCTGTGAGGAGGGCAGGCACCAGGTGGAACAACATCACCACGTGTCAAGTCACAAAAAACATCTGGCCAACACTGGATTTAAAACGTTCAAGGTGCTTGCTCTCTCTAAGCAGATCGCATATAAGCTCGATAATAGGTGTCATAACCGGACACTGTCTAATAGGAAAGCACGCCATGAGACTAGGCGTATTCTCAAATGACTTCTGCAGAAGCTGTATGGACGAGGAAGAAGAAGAAACAGTTCTTCATCTTCTCTGCACATGCCCTGCTCTGGCTCGAAAACGCAAGAATTACCTAGGAGAATTCTTCTTTAACGATCTAAACGATCTAAATCATATCGGCATAAGCAGCCTCTCACGTTTCGTAAGAGACTCAAACTGGTTTCATTGAGCTTAGGAAGAAACCTCAAGATTCATGTGGTATCACAATGGGCCATCAAACTGGCCTAAGTGTGTCCGTTTCCATCTTGGACAGCCACTTCAACCTAACCTAATCTAACGGGTGTTTTTTTAGACGTGGGGTTTTCAATCTGGGAATACTTATTTTTTCGGAGTTGGTCTTTTTGACAACTGTCACTTGATTTACGCTCCGTTTGATATAAAATAGAATAAATAAATTGGGTGGCGCAACAGTCCGTTGAGAACTAGGGCCTAGTGTCTTAAAACTCTCAACTATTCCTGTGTGCGAGTACTGTTGTCAGGGATGGAAGGGACCTACATTTTCATGCCGAATCCGAACGGATAATTTGAGAAAGCACTTTTCATGACAAGAATTACTCTTGGAGAATTTGTCAAAACCTCGCAGAGGCAGTACCCGTGAAAATAAAATTTAAATGGCATAGACAGGGATCGAACCCAAGACCTCTGGCATGACAGTCCAACTCACTAACCATCATGTCATTTCATAATAAATAGACTAGTTCTTGAACAAAATTTGCAAATCGTCCAATATTCGGTTGACATAGACACTCAGCAGAGTCGGTAATTCGAGAAACCATGGTTTGGTTTCGCACCACTAGTGGCTAGTGGAGCTATGCCTATCCACTTTAAGGAAGATTTTGCGGATGGATCATTTTTGGTGGAATGGTTACGTTAATGAGTAAAATTGTCCTATTTGGAGTGATCATAATCCGCAAGCCATTGATAAGGCGTCATTAAATTTTCAAAAAGACACTGTTTGATGTGCTCTGGGCAGAGGGAATCATTGGTCTATATTTCTTTAAAAATAAACTCTACCATAATTTTCATAATCTTCACTCCTTTTCGTAAACTAGCTGTAGTCATATCCCTGTGCTACAGAGTACGGTCCTTGATCTTTTATCCGCCTTGAATGATGACTGCTCAGCCGGTCCCAATGGTATTCCCCCGATAGTATTAAAAAAGTGTAGTAATGCTTTAGTTGAACCCCTTACGTTCTTATTCAAACTTTCTCTAAAAACAGGCAAATTTCCCAGTATATGGGAGAAGTCATTTCTACCGGGTTGGGTTCGAAATACTGTATGGATCAAAATAATGTATTTAAAATATTGTATCTCAAAATACTGTATTTTAAAATACTGTATGTACAAAATACTGCATGATCAAAAAGCTGTATCTCAAAATTCTGTATTTCAAAATTCTGTATATCAAAATTCTGTCTTTCAAAATGCTGTAAATAAGGCTAAAAAATAAAAATCGTTTTGATAATGTAAAAAAGTGCGCATGTATGTACCTATGATAATTCATAAGTCTCTGAAATAATAAAAACAAAAATAATATAAATGGTATCTTTTTTTTATTTTCTCTTTCTCATTTTCTTCTTCTTAGTTATTTGTATCCCTCTCAAATGTTTACTTGAAAAATCAACAACTGCACCAAACTTACTGATCTGTCAAAACTTCCAATATTATACAGTATTATGAGATACAGTATTTTGATAATACAGCATTTTGAGACACAGTATTTTAAATGTACAGTATTTTGAAATACAGAATATTAACCATACAGTATTATGACCATACAGTATTTTAAAATACAGCATTTCGACCCGCTCCTCATTTCTAACACCAATTTTTAAGAAAGGTAATAGGGTGGATATAACAAACTACAGGCCCATTGCAAAGCTCTCTTGCATTCCTTAATTGTTTGAACAAGTTCTTTGTGAAAGTGTAGCATTTTTTAGTAAAAATCTCATTTGCGAACAGCAAATGAGATGGTTTTGTGAGAAAAAGATCTACCGTTACAAATCTCCTCACATTCTCAAACATATGTTCAAACGCTTTAGAATAAGGTTATGAAGTAGAAGTTGACTGTGTATACACTGACTTTTCTAAAGCTTTTGACCAACTTAGCCACGGAATTATTTTATTTAAACTTAAAGCTCTTGATTTTCCACCATTTTTCTTAGCTTGGATCAAATCATACCTTGAAAACAGATGCTATGAGGTAAAATTTAGAAATTGTCATTCTGAACCTTTTGCTCAATCTGGTGTTCCCCAGGGAAGCCATCTTGGCCGTTTTCTATTCATCCTGTCTATTAACGACGTATCGTCATGTCTACGCTCAAGTACTCATTTTAAGATTTTTAAGATTTTTAAAATAATAAAGTCCACCCATGATCGTATTCTTTTACAAGCCGACATTGATAGTTTTACATTTTGGTGTGGCAAAAATAGCCTTACCCTCAACCCTTTAAAATGCCAGACGATAAAAACTCGGTCGCATACTCATTTTAAGATTTTTAAGATTTTTAAAATAATAAAGTCCACCCATGATCGTATTCTTTTACAAGCCGACATTGATAGTTTTACATTTTGGTGTGGCAAAAATAGCCTTACCCTCAACCCTTTAAAATGCCAGACGATAAAAACTCGGTCGCGTTTACACATTTAAAGATTTAGGTGTTCATTTCTGTTCCAACTTAGAGTTTACACATCATATTAATTTTATTGTTAATAAAGCAAGTTCTATGCTTGGTTTTATAAAACGCTGGGCAAAGGAGTTCAATGATCCCTATGTTACTCTTTCTTTATACAATTGTCATGTTCGTCCTCATCTTGAATATGCAGGTATGGACTCCCTATTACGAAAATCATAAAAAACGTATTGAATCAATTCACCATAATTTCATTTGCTTTGCCCTAAAGGGTCTTCCTTGGGATGATCCTTATGATCTGCCTCCCTATGAACATCGTATTCTGCTTCTTCAAATGCAATCTCTACATCAAACGGCGCGGCGTGTTAATAATGACTTAGTATTTTTTCATCAACTCATTAATGGTGAAATTGATGCACCTTATTTGCTATCTTGTGTACATTTGAATTAACGAGGCCGAACTCATCACCTGCGTACTTTTGACTTTATACATATTGACTTCCATGGAACTAACTATGGAAAGGATAAAGCTTTAAGTCGAATGAGCATTTTATATAACTTAAACTGTTCATCGATTGATTTAAATTTAAATAAGGTGGGATTAAAATCATTGTTTAGAACCAAAGCTCCACTATCGTAAGCGTCTTTATTTTATATTGTTTGTACTGTAAGGCTACGTTCAGACAGCGACTATTCGATTCGATTTTTTCACGTATGCGGTTTTATCGAATACAAGACGGTGGCGTTTCACACGAGAAATATTCGATACCACGCCACGCCTCAAAACCCGTACATGAAAAAATCGAATCGAATATTTCTCGTGTGAAACGCCGCCGTCTCGTATTCGATAAAACCGCATACGTGAAAAAATCGAATCGAATAGTCGCCGTCTGAAAGTAGCCTTAGGCCCCTTTCACACCAAACGAATCCGAATCAATCTGGATCACTCCGAATCAAGTTGAATCTGATTCGTCATCTCCACTCTTTCACACCAGCTGAATCATAAATCGTCATACATCGCACTATTTTCTTTAACTTTTAAAATTAATAACTCCACGTCCATCTCGTATGGTTGTTGATTCAAGACTGACCGGACGAAGAATCTGACAGGTTGAATCAAGTGCGACCTCGAATCAAACCTGATTAAACCAGATTCGTCCGGTCTGAAGGCGGGAAAAGAATCCCTTCACATTTAAACGGAGCGCTCGAAGCCGAATCTTGGTCAATCAAATTCAACTTGATTTGGAGTGATTCTGATTGATTCGGATTCGTTTGGTGTGAAAGGGCCCTTAGGCTATAATTGTATTATTTTCTTACTAACAACTAACACATGCACTTATGATGAGCCTCTGGTCGTATAGAGTATAGAGTCACTTCTATTGACTTTTTCTTGCCTTTTTCATCTCATTATTCAATTCTTTCTTAAAATAAATGAAAGCTAAGAAAAGGGCCCTAAAAATGTGTATTTCAAAGCTCTATATACCCTTTATATATATTTGTCTGTGTACTTGCTGAATCTGTATGTCATCTTTTCAAAACTTGTATCAGGTATACCAATTTTATCTTGTCAAATATTATTTATATGAAAATATGGTTAAACCACTGTTTTTGGTAAATATGTAAATTAAATGATATTTAAAGCAAAAACAGTGATAAAACAAATGTTGCCTGTTTTACTATCATTTAACACACACAACACGACAACTCTTTCCTAAACCACTTACTACCATGACAGCACAATTATGGAATTCAAGATTTGTGAAAATTATAAAAATTATTATAAGCGCTAAAGCAAAACTGTATAATACACTTCCTTTCTGATTTTTATTATCATCACTTTCAATCGCTTTTAACATTCAACAAACTAATGGTCAAAGTTTGAGTGCTTTAGCCAGCCAGAAACAGGCTAAGGCTACTGTGAAACCGCTGACGCACCTACTCCTACTTCATAGATGGGGTGACAAACCGCACCTAGATGTCCACTCCAGACTCTTGGGAATACAAACATACATATAGACTTAGTATAATAAAGTATTCAAAGGATTATCAAATACACAAAACCTTGGTTATCGTACTAATTAATGCAAGCATTTTTGTATAGAACATGAAGAAAAAATCTAAAGGAAGAACTCAGCGCGTTCATCACGCGAGAAGTTAATTAATTGGAAACTCAATAGCTAGGTGAGTGTCAGACTACATAATATGTGGACGTGGAAATGGATATTGGGAAAATAAAGGATTGTTTTTTGTCAACATTACGCATTACCCATTATTATGCTGATGTGCATAATAACTATTCGTAGAGTTTCCTTTTTATTTGCCTCCCTGTTGAGAATCTATGATATTCATTAGACTACCATTAACGTCATGAATGTGATGAATATGAAATATTTGCATAGTTTGTTATTTTGATAGTAAACACCTACTTACGTAGATCGTGCATTCAATTGTGTAAAGACACTAATATCTGCCTAATCAAAGAAAATTTTGAACCCATTTTTTTAGAAAACTTAAACAAATTGCGATTTCTAGAGGCAATTCTTCAGAAGATCTCCGCACTTAAGTGTCACTGTGTTTATGGAATTGACGTTGATATACTTTAAGGTACATAGCTAATCTACCTGATTACCTCGAAGTTTCTACAGTACACTTGTTTGACCAATACTTTAATCAACGCAAGATAGTTTATAACGCCGCATGTCCATATGTTCACGTATTTTACTTCTTGTCCTACACCAATATCTTTTATTATAACTTGAAACAATTGGAACAGTTTTCTAGAATTCCTGAGTCATACAAAAACATGTGCCGATAAATAGATATTAATTATTATTAATTAATTAATTTTGTTTTTTTTTCAAGGATTTGTATAGGTGTGTAATAATTACATACTACTCAGAACATAAATGTACAGAGTAAAGACACAGCACCTTTAACAACTAGACTATAGGAGCTCGCAACGTTTTCGAGTGAGAATTTTAGGTCAGTCAATTTTTGTCTTTCTTGCTCTTTCGTTAGAGTCTGGACTATCTGGCTGGCGGTAGCGGTTGCGTTTGTCAGTGCGCATCCTACCTGTACAGGGGTGATAATTTTGAACTTTAAAAGATTTTTTTAAAGATTAATTTTCAATTACTTTTATATTATATTCTTTAAAGATAAAAAAGTATAACATTAATTTGCCAGACGTTAATTCGATTGTTAAATGAATAAAATAAAAACTAAAAATTAAAAACTTTTGAAAAGGATTGCCGTATGATTCTAGTAGTTAGAAAGAGAGAGTTTAAAGTGCAAGAAAGATAGACAGTGACGGTTGCACAATGGCAAATATACAACATGGCGTCAGTGTAAAGTCACATGTTTGTGTTTATGTTATTTTTAATATTTATTTATTAATTTTGTTACAATGGCCAGTGATAAAATGAAGTGTATTTTTTGTAAAGGACATAAAGATAAAATAATACTTTTTGGGAGTGATAAACTAAAGAAATGTCAATGAGAGCTATGACGATGATGAAGATGATGAATACGAAGATGCCTCATTTTTAAAACTTCAATAATGCATTTTTAATTCCCTTCTTTCTGATTTATTCTTACTCCAATTTTATTTTATTTTTTATATTAAACGTTTTTTACTTAAATTTGTGCTTACTGCGTCGAGTATAAGTAATTGACTTTTGTATTTATTTTCTGTCTGATTCACAATGATATTCTGAAATTGTTTCTCTCTACCTACTAACATCATACGGCAATCCTTTTCAAGAGTTTTAAATTTTTATTCAATATTTAACAGTCGAATTAACGTCTGGCAAATTAATTTTATACTTTTTTATCTCTAAAGAATATAATATAAAAGTTACAAACATTAAAAAATACTTTGAATTTTTTATTTAAAAAAAAAATAAAAAAATCGCGTATGGCCATAATAAACAATCATAAAAATGTCTGGCAATAATAAATGTATATTTAGGAGACCTAATTGAAATTGAAAATTAAGCTTTAAAAAAATCTTTTAAAATTCAAAATTATCACCTGTATAGGTAGGATGCGCACTTACAAACGCAACCGCTACCGCCAGCCAGATAGCCCACACTCTAACCGAAAGAGCAAGAATAAGACAACATTTCGAAAAATTGACTGACCTAAAATTCTTGTTTTCCAAACGTTGCTAGCTCCCGGACTAATAAGGTGATAACAACACAAGACATTAATACAAAACAGAAGGACAGGGGAGAAAGAACAACAGACAGAAAGAACACATGACAACAACACGCGGTAGGTTTCGAGATGGTCCTCCATCTGTCTACTGCTTAAGATCTCCACACATGATTTTTATAAAATTTCACGTCAATTCTACTGCTTGAACGAAAAAGACGAACATTTCTGGTAACATTTTATGAGTTTAACAGTGTTAGCTTAAAAATCCATTAAGCAAGTTATATTTCTTATAATTGGAATCAAAAAGGAGCTAACGAGCTGTAAATATTTATTTACTAAACAATACTTTACTTCGCCTACAACTTTTCCTTCAATTCACTTCTTTTTTTCTTAATGATCGAAATATTTTTAAATAACAGCTGAGATTTTACAATTCGGAACAAGATCGTTACACTTATTATTCCAGTAATAGCCATTGAGGCTTAAAATCACCAATAAACGTAAAAAGCGCAGACATTTTCGGATTTCAAGTATAGTCCCTTCTATTCAATTGACAAAGTTGCTTTAGTTGAAGGTATTCCATCACTCAGAAAAAAAAATTGTAATATCAAGAATTTTATATTTTGGCCCAACAATTTTCGTACTTTAAAATGAACCCAAGTACTATAAATTCTTAACTTAAGAATGCAAGTGTTGAACGTGCAACAAGAACTTTTATTGTTGATTTAAAGATAAAAAATGTAAAAACTTCAAAAATTTACATTGTTGCCTCAAGAAAGAATTGTTAAAAAAGCTCAACAATTGAAATTGTATGGCCAAATACTAAAATACTTAAAATTTCAAGAGCGAAAATTGTTGCGAGAAAAATGTATTGTTAATAAAAATTGACAATTTAATAGTTGGATCAAGAACAAAACATGTCAGACTTTTAAAACTATAGATTGTTGACCCAAGAACAAATTGTCAATAAAAAATGAAAATGAAATTGTTGGGTCAAATACTAAAAATATGAGATTTCCGGAAATTGTTGTGTTGAAAATTGCTCATCAAATTACTTTAAGAATAAAGTTGATTTCTATATAAAAATGTGTAGGTTTAAATTTAAATAAAAATAAATAAATTAGGTGGCGCAACAGTCCATGAAGAACCAGGGCCTAGTGACTTACAACTCTCAACCATTCCTGTGTGCGAGTAATGTTGTCAGAGATGGTTTAAATTTAAACTTACCTTTAAAACACCCCTGGGTTTCAGTAAATGGAGATTTTTTTCTTCAACAAAAAAGAAAAAACGCTAAAAGTTTTCGAATGTAACGAATTTCACATTTAATTTTTTTTTATATTAGCCATACTTAAAAATAATGTATATAAATATTAAATTCAATGCAAAATATAGTATTAATAAAAACGGACAACTTCCTCCGAGTTATTTAAAGTGACACTCTTTACACACGTCGAAAAATTAATATAGTAGGTGCTATGGTCTTTACTCTTTTAGGACTGATTTCAAAGTAACAACTGTCTGGTTTGTTATCGTGTTTTAAAATATGATGCTTAAATTTATAAATAGTTTGAAAGAATTTGTCACATGAATTATATTTACAAGAAAATTCATAGTGTGTTGGAGCCCTATGATCATCTTTTAAATGAATGAGAAATTTATTTGAGTTTTGAAAAGTTTTCTTACAGATAAAGCAAATATGTGTGTTTTTATAATTATCTTTATTCAATGTCGACATTTTCTAATTTTGAAATAATGGTTTTTATTTTTGAAATTTTTTCGTCAGGGAAAATTTCGTATATATATTCTTGCAAAAAGAACCACACATATTTGCTTTTTTGAGTATAATCTAAATTAAAAACGAAACAAATCTTAACAACTAAATCTATAGCCTCGAGCAGCGTTGAAACTTTATAGCGTATACCTTCCAAATAAACATAAAATTCTTTCAAGCTTTCCAAAGACTCCCCAATGACAAAAATTTTTGGCTGCAACTTAAGTTTTTCCGAAAGAGCTTGGAGTTGCAGCTCATCCTCCTTATGTTTAAAGTTATTTAAGCTTACCAAGTGAACAAACATATCTTTTTGTGCATCAGAAATTGATGGTTTGCAAGTTTTGCTAATCCTTGGCGGAATTAAGATGGTGTGCAACAAATTAAAAAAGAAAAAGTTTTTCGAATCTGAAAAAAAATTTTATCAGTCAAATTATAAAAAATTATTTATGACTATAATTACCGGCACAAAGCTCGGGTGAAACCATTTTCTTATACATTTCAAGAAAGAGTTTCTCCTTGATTGATGATGGGAAAAAAACCTTGTTTGCCCTTTTTTCTAACTCGTAGAACTTTTCGAAGAGTTTATTAGATTTTCCCGGGTGTAATGTGTTGAAGTCAACATTAATTAGCTGTTCGGCATTTATGTCCTTATACCGTGGCCATGCAGTTAAAAATGAAGAAATTGGATATTTTTCTTCCTTCATTCTCATTTTAGATGTTTCTTCCCACAAAGATTTTGCGTTTTCAGGAGAGTTATAAAACAGAAATTCGTTTTTCTTTAAAAACCCTTCGACTTCCATGTTGTCATTTTCTTCGGAAATAGTACTCGTATCATTTTCAATATCAGTAGTGCTTTTGGCTATCTTTTCTGCTACTGACGAGTCAGCTTTTCTCTTCCGATTGTATCCGACGTTAAAGTACCTGTCAAAAATTTTTCCCGATGGTTGCTTTCCATTTTCCCGCGGAACGTAATACGTACGTTCGTCTTCATTTGGAAATAATTTTACTATTTCCTTAGCTACACTTTTCATGGTTTTTGGACACATTTTTAGACCATTGTGATGAAAATGGTCGACAATGCATCTAGATATGATGGTTTGATCAGTGATAGATAGGTTTGGCATTTGTTGGTATGCTTTTATCATATCGCCTCCAGAAACAGTTTTTTGCAATATTTCTTTAATATTAAATTCGATATTTGTATTTGTTTTTCTCGAAATTCGAAGACATTTTGAGAAGATGTTGAAGAGCTGGCATGTAATGTATCCGATGAAAGCCATTGTGATACCATGGAAAGTGTTTTGTCACTCTGGCAGCATGGTATTACGTCGACCTAAAGTATTGCATATAGTTACCTTTAATATTTCAAAATATGAGTTCGTACTTACATGATTAGCTTCCCTCCATTTATTTAGACCGTACCTAAATTTAATTCGGTCCGCCATAAGCTCTCTTTTTTGGAACACATTTTCAATGTCATGTCCATTAAGAATTTTGATAACATCAAAAGAAGCTATGCGGCACTCCTCTAGTGCAGATATCCCGGCGCAGGATAATCCCCAACTTAAAAAAAGTTCCAGGATTTCAGCTTCGATATATGTAATTTATCACTACTTGTTCTTTTTCGGCCATTTTAAATTTTTAATTTAATTGTTTTCCACTTATAACACTCTTGCACGCGCCGATCGCACTTTTATTTGTTTATTTTTTTTACTTTAATTTATTTAATGTTGTACCGATCGCATTTCACAAGACAATGATTTCCATTGATTTTTGCATTTCTTCTACGAGACAATTTTACAGCTAGGTTTGCAAGAGTTTAAGAATAAATTGTTGTTCCAAGAACTAATTGTTGTTCCAAGAACAAATTCTTGTGCCAAAAACTAGTTGTTGGAAAATTAACAATTTATACTTAAATCGCAAGAATTGATTGTTAAATAAACAGTTGCAATTATAATACACAAAAAACGATTCAAGTATGCAGTTCTTGTGCCAACAACTTTTATTGTTATTCCAACTTTTTTCATTCTTGATAATAATTGTTAGCTGAAGAACGAATTGTTGGCTCAAAAATTTGATTCTTAATAGGATATTTTGCATGAAAAAATATTTAAAACAAAAATTTTATTCTTAGACTAACAATTTTCCATTTTTGAAAATGCTTAAAAATGTTTAAATATTTTTTTCAAGAATTTTATTTTTAAATTGACTTTTTGATTCTAGAAAAATCAAAAATGAGTTCTTGCTTCAACAACTATTTGTTGAGCCAACAATTTTTAAATTACAATGTTACAAGAATGGAAAATTCTTCGGACAACAATGTTTTTGAGTGATTTTCACACCCTTCAGTTTTTGTTTGTCTATAACCTTAATGCTAACCTCAATTGGTTGATTTCTATAACCAACCAGTGGAAAACGAAACTCTAAGAACACCATTTAATTCCGCAATTGGCAACCACAGCCACCACGACCTCTCAGACTGCCTGAGCCCATTCGACCATTGTCAATGAGCCACCCAAACTTACAAGATCTAGGGGATCCGGTCTCTCGTGGTATCCGAATATAGCTCCAGGTCGAGCTTCGCAACCCTTAAGATTATTTCCAGATAGGCTCCTTACACCTGTTGAACCACCACCTGTTGAAGTACGAAACCGGTAATAAAGCAGGCCAGCACAGCAACGCCAAAGATT
The DNA here is from genome assembly GCA_920104205.1 of Eupeodes latifasciatus. Lineage (NCBI taxonomy): Eukaryota > Metazoa > Arthropoda > Insecta > Diptera > Syrphidae > Eupeodes > Eupeodes latifasciatus. Next base: position 67,706,040 of record OV049925.1, read on the forward strand.
CCTGAGCACAGAAATAGACACCTATGGTTGAAAACAAAACTGCCGTATGTGGAGGGATGACAATCCTCAAGTGTATGTTACATCCACAAAATATTGGATTAATAGGCCGAAACGATTTACCGCTTTGAGAACATTCGATCTAAAGATTAGACTACGTCAGAACCAGAAGTAGCGGCCATACTCCAGAAATCATATTTCGGGAAGTTAACTTTGTTAATGTTGGTATTAAATCAAAGATAATGACTTGTAGATTTTTTTTTGTAAATAAAATAACTTATTTAACCCAGACATTTTCTCTTAGTTCATTTTTAAACTTTTAATGATGAAATCGTTTCAAAATATTTAATGATGAAAACTAATAATATCTACAATTGGCCCCTTTAAATCAGGACATTTCTTTTCAATAATATAGATGTTTTCAATGATCAGCGTAAGAGAAATTGCTTAAAGAGAGATCTTAGACAGAAGTTATTCATCATTAACCACTTTTTATAGTTAAATATAAGAATATAGAAGGTTTACAGCGGGTTTTCATCTTTTAGTGACTTTGAAGTCAAAATACATACGTTGTGTTTGTTGATTCTTAATTACCCTCTTTAACTTAAAAAATAACGAATTTGTCACACATATGCAAGTACCATTGCTATGTATGTCAACAAGCAACCTCAATTAAAAACACACCCTCGATTCTTTTTAAACCACATAACAAATAGCTGATGGTATTTTCTAGATACTCAGTTGATTTCTTCAGGGAATCACATGATAATGTGTTAATTTGAGAACAAAAGCTGACTATCCCTTAATTGCTGTTATTAACATATTCCAATGCATTAGGAATAGTACCTACCTTATATTTTGTACTGAATATATTCATTTATTCTAAAATATTTTGTTTTTGTAAAACTTGTCTCATTAGTCATTACATTATGGACTTTTAAACAAAAATTAAAAATAATGTTCTGCCAGAAAATCAAAACATTCCAGAGGTCATATTTGAGCATATCGTTGATTTTATTTAATCATAAACACTCAAGGTTCATTTGACGCTAGACATTGCACAACAAATTCATCTTATTAAAAAAATAATGTCCTTTGTTGTTTTCAAAGATCGTTTTTACATGCAAACAAAAAATAGCAATGGCCATAAACTTCTGAATTTGAATTCTTTTTCTTGTCAAAATTTTCTCCTAAACCCTAATTTATGCTAAGTAAAGGTATAACGATAACAAAATCGATTAGATTCAAGGGTCTTGAGCTGCAATCAATTTCCCTCTATTTCTTATGTCATATGTACAGAAAAATAATCAAAAGCAAAAAGTAAACCAAATAATTGTTTACCTTCTACAATAAGGTTTAAGGGGTGGCAATAGTTGAGTGGCACTGATGATAGTTCCGCTATGGCTATCCATAACTCAAGGACTAAAGTTGATGCTATCTGCAATTATAAACATTTTCACCTTCCATATTCCATATTCCGCTATATACACTTTCCTAGCAAGTTTTCCTGTAGCTTGTGGACGTTACTCGTGATATATTCTTGGTCGTCGTCGTCGCGGCCACCGCCGCCGTGGGACTTACTAGCCATTACTTAATTATGTTTCTTTATCAAATAAAAGGGTTACAAAGACAGAGGTGAAATAGTTGTTTTATTAATGCAGGACTTTGCCACACCTTCTTAACATGATATGACGTTCGCCTTGCGTTTATTTTATTTTTGTTTAATACAGACATTGGGAACGAGGCAAATACTAATTTAATTACTGGTTTGTTAAGAGTAGGCAAACTTTAATAATTATATCGTTCTATCATATAATTTATGAGAATTTATTACAGTTCTGTAAGTACATTTCCTAAAAACAAATGAAGTACAAACAATGCATAATATAATAATAAATGGAACATTTTGGTATGCAATATTATATATTTTTTCTCATCGTTTATTTTGGTACATGAAAATTTTCAAAAGCTTAAGAAACCGTATGGTTATTCCCGCTAATCTCTTCATTTCTTTAAAAATAAACTTTTTATGGAAGGTTTACAATTTAGACATTTTAGAAATTAGTTAGCTTACATCAAGCGTCGATCTACGATCAGTGGCTCATCATAAGGGCATGGGTACGCTAAAAAAGCAAAACACAACTTGTGTTTATGAAACATGAACTATAATTCAGACCAAAAATTAAAAAATAAACATACATATATAAGAAAACGTTTACGTTTACGAGATTGGAACACTGGTTCTAAAAAATTATTTGTATTCCAATTTATGAAGATTCAATTCGTTCGATGAAGAGTTGAGGTTATATAGAATGCTCATTCAATTTAAATCTTCAATTTCACCATTAATGACTTGATAAAGAAATATTAGGTCATTAAACACGCCTTTGGTGGAGAGATTTCATTTCAACAAAGCGAATGAATTTACCTATGTTGAATTGATTTTATACCATTTTTATAAATTTTGTGAAAGGAGTCCATACTTGTGAAGTATATTCAAAATGAGGACGAGCATTTTATAAAACCAAGCATTGAACTTGATTGATGTAATGTATAAATTCAAAGTTGATACAGGAATGAACAGATTAGTACTCGTATTTAAAATTTAAGGGATAGAGGAAAGGAAATTTTTCTTACACCAACATCTAAAACAATCAATATCAGACTGTAAGTGTAAACGATCATGCGTTGACTTTATTGTTTTGAAATCCGTAATTTCATCAGCAACAATGAGAATCTCACTTGAATGCAAAAATGACATTGTCGTTAATAAACAAGATGCACAAAGGCAATGGGACATGACGGTTTTCCTAGAGAATACCAAATTGAGCAACAAAAGGTTCTAAATTTTAGTTGGTAGGATCTATTTTCAAGATAAGATTTATTCCAAAGCTAAGAAAATGGGTGAAAACCCAAGAACTTCAAGTGGCTCCGTGGCTACAACTGACCCTTTCTTAAATACAAAGTCTTATTAAGAGGCTCTCTTCAACAAGTCAAGTTTAATTCTTCAACTTTAAGATTCACGAAGAATTTTCAACAAACAAATCTTTTCGCATACACAAGTCAATTAAATTTTTAATTGAATACGAACAAAACAATAGGTCATGCGAATTAATAAAAAACTTAAATCTAGAACTTGGATTTTATGTCAAAGCCAAGTATTGTGTGATTAAAAACAATCTTTAACTAGAAATTTAAGATTTTTATTTAAGATTTATTTTAAGATTTATTTCCATTTCATGTTTACAATTATAGTCTTAGCAAAATAATGTTTAAATATAATGATTAATGGCGTAAAGTTAACAATAAGCATATAATTATATTTTGTACATAAACTATAAACAAATTCGTTATTTAAAGGTTAAAAGTATTTAATTATACATAATGTATTATACAAATCATTACTCATTAAATTAAAATTATGAAAACTATATAAGACAAAAGAGTGTTTGACCATGAATTATAATTAAAAGATGTCTTCTAGTAAAAGGTATTTTAAAGTAGTTAAAGTTAGAGTCATATGACTTTAGCTTGGATTACCAGCTTTAGCTCCAAATTGCGTGATTAATAATAGCTTAAGCTAAAATATTATAGTTAAAGCTACACAAATATCAAGATTCCTAGACCCCTGACTAATAAGGTTTGATAATCAAAGCTTTATAAAAAAAACGGTCCGAAATTAAAGATGATGGCTTTAAAAGCCTATTACAAAATACAAAAGAAAATTTACAGTGGCTTACTGATTACTTTTTAGGGGAATCAATAGAGCGTAGAGAAGGTGAAATGACCACTGAGCAGATGATGAAAATATTTTTGAGATATCTTAGTGAACCTGGATTTTAGTTGTGTAAACGTTGCCAACAACGTTATGGAAAAGGCTCAAATTCATATAAGATTTTTGTCGAGTCGTATACGTATATATGTATATCGAAGCAGAAAAGGCAAATTATGCACATAAATACACGTTTCCTGGAGCTTTTGGATCTGTTGATTGTATACATATTCCTATTTTTAAAGCCTTAATATTTCCTGATGAATGCATCAACCGGAAGGGTTTCTTCAACTTTAATGTACAAGCAAGATGCAATGCAGCTAAAGAGTTCACATTTGTGGGCGGTCCAGTAGTGAGGCTCAGTTGACAATTGGCGGGTCTTGAAAAGATCACAATACATATATTCATTAATGGACGAGAATATGCAGGAAATTGATATCATTCTTCTAGATTCTGGATACACCTTGGCTTCAAACGCCTGTTAAAAATCTCCAAACAGATGCAGACAAAAGAATCAATGAAATTATCTGAAAAAACGCAATAGAAAGATGTTTTGCCCAAGGTTTTTGTGTCTACACGTTCACATTCTTACTCTTGTCATTTGCCACTTTGTGCTTTACTAATTGTACAAAATATCTAATTAAATTACGATTTCCATGCCACTTCATTATCAGAAATCCAAGCCAATAAGGCAAACAACAAGAACAATTACTAGGTTAAAACGAAGAAAATGACTCAAGTGGAATAAACCTTCGTAGGGAAATACACAGAAGTGAATAAGCCAAAAATTATCTAATTTTCTCAAACAAACTTTAAAGCTTTATTTCCAATTTGAGATTTTTTGACAAAAACCTCAGAAGTTGTCTTTTTAAAATTGCTCTATAAATACGAAACTTAATACAAATATTTATGGCCAGTATTGAGAAAATTTAAAATTATAAAAACCATTTAATTTAAGCTACCCGTCCTTGAGCACAACAGTGCAAGTTCAAGGGAATGATATTAAAATGCTTTGTATCCATATCAAATTCGAAGTTTAAAGGTCCATGCGATAGGCTCTAGCTAGATGAGAAGGGGTATATCCATATTGTACATATCTGAAGTACTGTATAACAAGAACTCTCTTGGACTTATCCATCAATCATCGGTTAAGTTAGATTACTAACTTTTAATATGAAAGCAATAGAAATATTAATCTAAAGCTTGAAGTTTCTAGCTGAAGATATTTATCGTAATTTTTTTAATATTCACATACAAAAAGCTTAAGCTAGAAGTTACTAATTTTAGATACTAGTAAAATCCAGCTTTAGCTTTTTTTAATCAAAAGGCCCAATAGCTTACCTCGAAAATTAACCAAAAGGCATTGTTATGTAATATATACTTACGACATATATGTATGAGTTAATGCTCAATTAAGTCAAGTATTTACATACATAAATGTATGAAGTTTATGAAACATGAGCATAGTTTAAGCAACTGTTAATTATGCATTTATTATGCTTTGCAGAACATCATAGATAACATAATAGTATTTTTGGTCAGACAATTGTAATATGAACGCATCATAGCTTTTTTAACTTGGTTGACATTTGCTATTTTATAAAAGATGACAAATTAGAATACCATTTTGCCAATCCTTCAACAATTTTGTACAAAATTTGTATACAAGTTACTTTTTTAAAGACATTTTCTTTAATATTTTCTTAATTAAGTCAATTTTAATTGTTGACTATCTGCAAGATTTTCTTTTACAACATAAATTAAGGAGTTTCTAACGAACTTAATTAATAATAAAATAAATTAGGTGGCGCAACAACCCGTTGACACCTAGGGCCTAGTGACTTACAACTCTGAACCATCCCTGTGTGCGAGTAATGTTGTCAGGGATGGAGGGGACCTACAGTTTAAGGCCGATTTCGAACGGCTAATTTGAGAAAACACTTTTCATGACAAGACTTACTCTTGGAAGATTTGTCAATTCCTCGCAAGAGGCAATACCCGCGAAAATAACTTTAGATGGCACAGGCAGGGTTTGAACCCAAGACCTCTGGCATGACAGTCCAACGAACTTTTTTTTATTTTTTTGAATTTATTTTTATTTATTCATTCTTAAAATCTATCTTAAAGCTAGACAAAAATTCATAAAACTAGCTTAAATAACTATAACTTACAACTAACTTACTGGTCCCATACGGACACTATAAGTTAAACTATAATACTTAATATCAATGCCTTTAGGCCCTAAGATCTATTTTTCTTCAATTCAATTTTATTTATTTTTTTATTTATTAGAAAATTAGAAAAAAAAACTAATTTCAATATATTCTTTTTTTTAATTTACTTAAACACTACTTAAAATTAGGCCCTTAAAATAAAACTTAAATCTAACTTAAACTACCTATTCTACCTATAAACTACTTAAAACTAGAACAACTACAGCAGCAAATCTAACTATCTAACATTTTTTGTTTTTAACTTTTAGTTTTCCTTTTTTCGTATTTTTTTTTTGGTTTCATTTTTTTTTTGTGCCACCATGCCTATTCTACTTCAAACTAAAATCTTAAAACCCCATCCCGACTACCCCCTATCAAGTGCCGATTGAAGCCACCAAAACTGGTTCTCCAGCTTCACCCTATCCATTCGGTCCCGTTCGGACACAGCCCTACTGAACCGAAGGAGCTCTGCTCCGCCTTGTGACATGACATGACGTCCCGATTGTACAGGAGTCGCCTATCCACGGTTCTTTGTCTGACGTGGTAGATTAGCGGAACTGCCAATATATCCTGTATCAAACCGCAACGGCTATATCTTAAGTTTTACGAGACTAAGTCAATTTGCTATTTTGGTGCAACAAATTTTAGGTTTAAAAATGTTTGTCTCAAAAACTGCAAGGTGAATTTAACAAAAAAAATAATGTCTCATAGGGAAGTCCACCTAGTTGTTTCTTTTTATGTCATAGGTTATTTAGCACTGAAATCTGTTTCCTGTTTGAAATCTTGACAAAAAGAATCAAAACTTTTCGAAATTAGGCGTTAACGCTTTAACATTGTTAGGAAATGTTTAAACCAACATTTTTTAAGTGATTGCCATGTAGCTGGAACAGTGCGTTTTTTAAAAAGAAGAAGAAGGCCCAAATGAAGAACCCACCAAGCCTGCCTTACTTAAGTTAGTATACAAAGGTTGTGAGACTGTTAAGTGTAACTTAGATAACACCGTCATCGTACCGCATGCAAGGAAGACAGTATAACTACTGCAGCTAGCAATGCGAGACTCAATTCACGAACATCAACTCGCTATCGATCTCAACATTTTGACTCAGAAATTAAAGAGGTACGTCTATCCGCTTCTTTATAACTATCCAATCTTAGAGCATCTTGAATTGGATAACGATTTTGGGTGAAAAATAATCTTTTCTTTAGAACCACATTTTCATGTTGGCGGTTACTTTAACATCTAAATGGGCCTCGGAAAAATGCACGTTATTGTCGAGAGCCGATTTAACCACAGAGAGTAACAATTTTGTGTCGTGAAGTGGTTCGCCATGCCATGACCATATAGACTATGCCTGAATCGATCTTTTGCGCACCAAATTCCCAAATCGTTTTGTAGAAAACCGAGAAGGACCGAACGATGGGACTATGTCCCGTTATATTATGTGTTCCATAATATGTGCAAAAATAGATAATAAATTAGGTGGTGCAACAGTCCGTTGAGAACTAGGCCCTAGTGACTTATAACTCTGATGGAGCGGACTTAAAGCTTTAAGCCAAATACGAACGGCTAATTTGAGAAAGCATGGCAAGAATAACTCTTGGAGTATTTGTAAAATCCTTGCAAGAGTCAGTACCCGTGAAAAAAACTTAAGATGGCACAGGAATGGATTAAACCCAAGACCTGTACAAAAAAGGGAAATGTTTGCTCTCACTAAATATACCATATTGCATATTGTTCATTTACTGTACTTCTAAACAAAAACACTTGTACTTGGACCGCCCTATTTTACATATACGTTTCAAAACGGACTAATATGATTCGATTATACATCTAATAGATACTACTGAGTTTACTTTAATACTTCCCTATAAGATAAATAAATAAAAATAAGAATAAGAATGAAATCATGATTTTTTAAATGTTTTAAAATTGGATCTAAGGGTTCGTTTACGAGAAGGACTCCTAATGAACATTTTTTTTTTATCAAAAACCCTAGTTTAACTTTTGGCACAATTGTCAATTATAAGTTCATTATCTATATCAATACCTATAAGATATAAAATAAAATATCTATATTTATATTTATATAGACTTAGTAATCCCTTCAATTAGAATACCGAACAATTTCTAAAATGGAAAATTACAGGCTAATTGTTTGAAACAAAATTTAAAATTGTCGGAAAGTTAATTAACGTCTGATGGTTGTTCCAAAATGCGAGAAAATTTGCATTTTTCGTTCATCCTTAAAAAGTTTTTCAAAGTTGTTACAAGTATAAAATTGTGAGGACTTCAAACGATGCGGAATATAAGTTTTCTAATTTGCTATCCACGGTTTCAAAACTCCTCTCTTAATATATTGTATGTATTTTATAATGTATAGAAGTAGGTATACAAATATATTTTAGCATGGTACTTTGGTTGGTTTGGCTTGTTGGTGTATAACTTGTTCAAAATGTTTTGCCACGAAACATGCGGCTTTTTGTGTGTAGGGGTTGCGTTTAGCTGTTGTCTATACACAATTGTATATAAATATATTCCCAAGGATATTCTCTAAAGTCTCCATTATTATTGCAATAAAACGAAACGATTGTGTTTTCATAAAGTTTTAATAGACTTGTACTTGCTCCCTATTTCTTCGGTTTCAATTGGTGCCAATTATCTTCTTTATCCTTATGTAAGTGAAATAAAATAAGTGTTTTGGGACTAAGACCTCTCTTTCCGCTACTGATGACGACGACTGGTATATTGGTGGAGAAGAAGTATAAATTTAAGGGTTTTAAAAGATTGTGATGTGATATTGTTCATAATGCGCATACAAATTATCTTTCTTTATAGATAAAGTTTGACTCTAAAGATAATGTTTTTATTTAAGTTTTGGTAAATAACCCACATTTTTATTTCATTCACAAATATGGGGGTTAAGGATTTTCAAGTTTCTATATATTTAAGCGTGATAAACCAAAAGCGTCTGCTTACATCATAAATACCTAAGGATAATCTAAACTTACCACAACAATTTACTTTATGTAGATAAGTACAATCAATTTTCTCAAAGCATCCTCATAAGCTCACTATTTATCAAACACACAATAATATCCGCAGGGAAACAACCCTCAGAAATATGGTGCAAAATTTTAAATGTTTTCACAAGTCTCGCAGATAATCCAGTGTTTATTATTTCAAGGGATTTTTGTAGAAACGGAAAAAAAGTGTAATGATAAGACGATAAAAGCCCCTACTCTAACTCTTAACCACAGTGCTTAGCTCGCATATTTGTAAAAGCAAAATAAACGACAAATCTTTTGAGGCGGATTAATTTTTACTGTAGATAATAATGTATCTTATATCAATGCAACCCTTTACCCTTAAGCAATGAAAACAACCAGATGTGAATTTCATGCATCGATTGGTGAAGCTGGGTGGAGAAAACAAGGTTTTAAATAATAGGTTAGCAGAGGTATGTGCATACAAAAGTACAGTAAATGTGTTAGGACTTTTTTGTGTGCTAAAGTTAAATGCTTTTAATAAATGGTACAGAGGAAAGCATTCTTTTGGAGATTAGAGATAATGGAATAGAGAAGCCGTATGGTGGACACTCCCAAGATTGATAAAATGTGTACTTTACAAAACTTAAACGCATAGTAGTTACAAATGTTGACAGTTATGTGTACCACTAGTTAAATTTTGTTGGGCATTTTGTTTTTGTTTTTGGAAAGCTGTTGAACGTCGATTCATTTATTTAATCATGATATGAGCTTCTTTCGGAAGGATTTTCAATCAAAGGATTTATCGCCAGCACTTTGCACTAAAGTCATTTAACACTTTGACTGCTGACGTCGACAAATCGTATTTGTTCTATGCGGCGGACATCGACGCATCCGTCGCGTCGACAACATGTTTATTACTGACCACTTCCAATGCCTCGCACACCCCGCATCTGGGAAAAACGCCATACTATGATGCTGACGTCGACTACGCGACAATCCGTTTTATAGTCAAAAAACTAAATATTAGTAAAATTAAGCAATGATATAAGTAAAGTAGAGTAAAAGGAACTTTTTTGACAAAAAAAAATTCAGCATAGAGGATTCGCTCAGGTCAAACCATGCCGCAGTCAAAGTGTTAAAGTTAAAATGGGTGTTAAATCAAAGATAAAATTGGACTAAGTGCTAGTGTAGACTCAAGTAGAATTAAAAAATTAAACGAAAAACAGCTTTTATTCTTCTTGAATATTAAGAGGGCACAGAATCAAAAGTTAATAAAACGTATCTATTATCTAAAAATATGAATTGTCGGAAAAAACGGATTAGGCATTTATTGATTAATCATTGATTATCGTTAGACCTCTTCAAAACCTTGAATAGGGTCTTGATAGGACATTGTCACTCGGCTATGATGGTATTTCAGCCAAAAAAAAGATATTTTTGATAATTTGATGGAATGTTTAAATAAGACAGTTAAGGAATTTGAACTAAATGACAAATAAGTCCTGAGTAGGGAACCTTTGTTTTTAAATAGTTAAAAGTATAATTAACTAATAATGCACACCTCACTATATAGTATCTAAAAATATATATGTATGTGTCGGGAGTTTATTGGGCGAATATTTATAAAGTAAATTTATTTAAGATTTTTTAAAACCGACATTTACACAATTTGGACACGTCCACTATAAATTGAAACAAAGGCAATTATTATTTAGATAACTTCACTTTCCTAATTTAAAAGAATAATAAGTTTAGGCATTTGAGAAATAATCTTTTGGTTGGAGCAATAAGAGAGTGTTATCATCACCACCACCCTCTTGCGACGAATGTTTTGCACTTATTCCCAAATAACTAATCTTCAGCAATCCCAAAATAAAGGGTTTTTCAACTGGCGCGGATAGATTTTGACGCCCCGTGGTGGCCATTTTGTTTTGATGACATTCAGTTGCTATGCCACATCATCATGACAAGCTACACGATTAAACATCACGTTCAAATGATAAAACTTTATTATCAAAATGAGTGTTCGTTAACGTAAACGTTGCGCACATTGCGCCCATTTTACGGTAGACGTGGTGGCCCTTCACAGTCGACTCCTCAACGTTTGGTGGCCAAATTTGTGACGACCGGTTCAGTAAACAATCAGCCAACACCCGTACGTTCAAGGAACGCAAGATCGGCCGAGAACATCGCCGCGGTCCCTGAAAGTGTACAGTTTAAGATAATCGCCCGCAACAGCAACACCTAGCGTGAAGCCCATATATGCTGGCAAGCTTTTAAACTTGCTGTCCCTTGACATTGCTTTGACGCTTAGTTTTTGAAACCCACTAAAAGTGGATTCCGTAAGATTTACCCTCTCTTAAATCAAATACGCTTCGAGTGGGTTCCTCTTTCTAAGCTACCAAGACCTAACAAACGCCTTCCTATTTGTTAACCTTTGGTCATGGCTTTTTCCATCTAAGTATTGGTTTAACTGGGTAAACAATGAAAAACCAATACCCTATGCATTATAGGATAAACCACAGCCACCACAAAGCTCTCAAAAGGAGGCCTTCCCATATATGACCATGGCGTTAACCATGGGGCTGTGTCATATCCCGTGGTACCATTTTAGCAATGGTCGGCTATTATTTAAGTCTTTGATAGGAGGCATCTAGGAAAGATAACCCTAGAAGTGGACGCTGCGGTTTCATGTTGGGACCTAATCCACCATGCTTTATCTTCATTTAAACATCATTCTATTATAAAATGATTTTTACTAATCCACTCCAGACTTTTTAAATTTATATAAAATACCGACGACCGTAGTCATTGTCGATTTGTATATTTACTGATTTGTGTGGTTTTTTAAAATTTATATCAGTAAGTCTAGCCTCCAGCCCTAGGCAGGACGACAATCCAACGCTAGCGTTAGAGATATTACTTCGTACAAAGACCGTTTCCATTTGTCAGCATTCATGTCCAAGAAATTAATCGTCATACCGCAGTTGGCAGCAAGATTAATCCAATCCTTACAAAATAGCTTTTTGTTAAGAACTGCATACTGAAGAATAAGCTTGGGCAGCCTAGTGTCCTCCATTTTTAAAACTTTTAACCAATAATCTACATTTAATTTCAGTGTTGTAATGAAAAGCGTTGGGAGTCCTGTTTCCAGGTAGTACATATACTTTGGGGTACTTATAGGCAGGTAGAAAATTTTTCTGAGAAAAAATCTCAATAGATATTCCACTGGTTCAAATTTATGCACTCCCTAAACCTGGGGTGGAATCGGCTAAGGTGATTGTTGATTGTTGACAGTCAAAATAATCGAATTTGATCTGTGTAAGGTGATAGTCAAATTGATACATAAAAAGCTGTCGCTAGAAAAATTTGATAGTCGTTTTCCTACAAACATGTCGTTTCTGAGTAGAGCTACCAGACGCTTACAAAAAACGAATGGACATTTTTTTCAGTTACCTTTTTTAGGTACAAAAACACATTCTTGTGACGGACAAAGCTTACGACATTCGAAAAAGCATAGTACGAATGTTATTAAAACACAGACAATTTAATACTTTTATTTAGATATTTTATTGAAATCATTTTAAAATTTCACCATAGCAACAATGAATTGTGACAATTATATTCAGAAATTGTTCAATCGAATTGAATTGAATTGAATCAGCTTACACAGACGGGAAACTCGGTGATAGTCGATTTGCCTATCAAAAATTTGATAGTCAATTATCACCTTAGACGATTCCACCCCTGGGCACCGTAAAATAAGACAGCACTAATAAATCATTAAATATGCGTGTTTGGTCAATTTTATTTAAATTAAAATACATTTACAACATTTATTTGGATTAAAATTAAAAGGCTATACAAATCATCCAATTTAAGACCATGTCAGCACTTCAAATTCTGTTGGCTAGGTAGGATTGTTTCATTTTTGAACGAAGGCCAAAATGAAGCATTTAGATGTGCCTGAGGACTAAAGTGAAGCATTTTGATGGGCCTGAACACTAAATGTGAGAATGTTTTTGGTTTTTGCATCATTTCACGCACACTTTCTCACATTTAGTCTGCAGTTAGCTTGTAGGCAAACCGAAATGTCAGTCTGAGATTCCCATCGTCTTAAATGGAGTATTTTTGGTTATAACCTACAACTTCATTGAGTGTACAGTATTACGGTGCAGTGGTGCAGTTGCAGTTACGTGTTATAAACTTTTAGGCTAACAGTTTAGCCAGTTTTAATTCAGGTTTGTGTTTAGTGAACTGTAAAGCTATGTAGTGTAAAGCCATGAAAAGGTTTTTAGTAAAACTTGAAAAGAATACTAGTACTAGTACAAGCAGTACAAGCCACGAACAGCAGACGAATATCAATGCAGCTTCTACGTCTAGTGTCAACGACATCGACTTAGAAGGTAATAATAATCCTAAAAAGCTGAAAGGAGAAGTACCCTCAACATCACTTCGGCGGATATCACCAGTAACTGTTGATCTTAGCATTAGTATTAAAGATGGACAAAAACAACCAAAAGTTAATTACCCCAGGCGAAATATTGGTGGGAAACAACGTTCTTTTCAAAGTCCTTGGTACGATAAGTATTCCTGGATGGAATATTCAGTCAAAAATGACGCGATATTTTGTTTTTTCTGCCGTCATTTCTCTGCAACAGAGAAAAAAACCAACCACAACAGGGAAAGCCTTACTAATACAGGTTTTAATGATTGGAAAAATATAAGTAAAATGGCAGAAAAACATGAAAACTCAAACTTCCACAAAAATTGTTTGACAAAATACAAGGGATGGTTGGAAATACTACTCAGAAAAAGGATATATATATATATATATATATTGTGCCTACCCTAAAAATAAATCCTGGAGCCGCCCCTGCCTTTCGCAGACTTCAAATTCGCGAGTTTTACATCGGGACTTAAGCCTACACCCGTACAAGATCCAACTGACCTAGTAGCTCAAAGTTCATGACCATAGATAACGCCGTTTGTTCGCTGACTGGGCTTTGAATCGTTTGGAAGAGGACCCCAATTTTGGCCAAATAATGATCTTTAGTGACGAGGCGCATTTTTGGATAAATGGCTGTGTTAACAAGCAAAATAGCCGTATATGGGACGGCGGCGTAATTGGTCCGTACTTTTTTGAAAACGACGTTAGTGAGGCGGTCACCGTCAACAGCGAGCGCTACATGATGATAAATAATTTCTTTTGGCCCAAATTGAACCATATCTACCTAGACGACATGTAGTTTCAGCAGGACGGCGCGGCGGCGGCGCTACGTGCCACACAGCAAACGCCACGATTGACATCTTGCATGAACGATTTGAGGGTAAGGTTATCTCTCGCAGGTGAGATGTGAATTGGCCACCAAGGTCATGTGATTTGACCCGCCAGACTTTTTCCTGTGGGGTTTCTTGAAGTCGAAGGTCTATGCAAATAAACCAAAATCGACCGTTGCCATAAAGGTGAACATAACTCAGGCCATTGCACAAATTCAGTCGGATCAATGCGGAAGATTCATTGAAAATTGGACCACTCGAATCCGTGCCACCGTAAGAAGCCGAGGCGGCCATTTGAATGATGTCGTATTCCACACTTAATGGCATACCTGCGCCTTTCAAATAAAAATGTGGCACAATTGTTGCTTTAGTCTTATACTTGTACGACTAAAATTTAACTGACTTAATTGATAATTCCAACCAACAAAATTGCAAATACTTTCTATGACTGATGAGTTTTGGAAGGCTAATAATTAAAGCGAGACTTGAATTGCTTCAAGTCTTCTACTCATTACGAAATACAACACTATAAATTCTATTTTTTAAATACGATGAGATCCAATTTGATAAAATCAGTAATTATACACAATCGACTTGCCCACGTTTTTCAAAAACATCTAAAAAAAGGAACGTGAAGTTAAATAAATTAGTAACTGTAGATGTCTTTTTTACGAAACCAGTACAGTAAAAGAAGTACAACGAAAGGAAAGTCCATTACATACAATAGGCTGGAACTGTTTCGGTATCACAGATTATTTAGCTATAGGTCTGTAGTTCATTACTTCATTGTAAGGACCTTTCTTGTGAACTTAATGAATGCACATTTCCAGATATTGGGAAAAAGCGAAGTTTTTAAGGACTCATTAAGGAGAACTTATAACGGAAATGATAAATAAGCAACACATTTTTTTAAGATTGAGGATGGTTCGCCATTAGGGCCTGGACTTAAGAACGCATCCAATTTCAGAATACATACTCTGTGCCACAAAATATATTCGTTTATTTCAAAAATAATTGAATTTAAGTGAGAAAAATTTACTTCAGAAGAAGAAGATTAAGAACTGTTGTCATCGTTTGTATCTATGAAAGCTTATTCTCATGACTAGTTGACGATGAATTTGACAAAGAGTTTAGGTAGGCACTAGTTTACACTTTCTATTTTAGAAATATAATATTCATATAAAGAATTAGAATACTCTGTAAATAGTCGTTTTAGAATTAAAAAAGTTTCATAATCTTCTTCAACTTTTGTCCTATTACATTTTACACAGGCTTTGTTTCTTTTGTGTCAATCTTCATTTATTAGTTTAACAACTGAGGCTAATACTGCAGATTCAGTATCAGATGCGGTATCAGATAAGAATACTATATCCAGTGTTCGCCCTATACGATTTTTCACTCCGTTGAACTGGCTCAATCCACATGAAGACATACCATCAATTAATGGAAGCTCAATATTACTTGTCGCATTAACAGGATTGTAAAAGTTATCGTCATCAATTTTAACCCAATTCAGGTATTTCAACAAAACTTATAGTGGAACAATCTTATACGAATAAAGAAAATAGATGCTTCGGGTTCAGACCATATTGACAAGCAGAAAGAAAACATTCTTCTTCAAATTACTGCCATACCGCTTAAAATGCTAGAAAATTTTTGAAATTTTAATCAGGTTGAAATTGATCCATTGAATTAATTAGTTGGTCTTCAAGGCAGTCGTTGCACCTAATTTCAGAACATAATTTGCATTCAAACAATTGAGTATTGAGTATTGAGTATTTCCTTTTTTCAAATTTCAATAGTAGATTCATGAAACGTTAAAAAAATATTTATATCCCCTAATATTAACGTTTCTTAGTTCTTAAGAGAGTAAAAGTAAAACTTAAAACTAAAATATTTACGACTTAGTATTATTCATTTAGTCGGACGCCTCCTTCCTTATCACTTTAAAGTCAACTTATCAAAATACTCCCGAAGGTACATAATCTCAATTGCATTATGCACGTTCACTAAATCAATTTTGAACCAATATTTTAAATAAAAGTTCACCATATTATAAATGGAATTCCATAAGGACAGCAACATACACCTAATAGGTATATAATGGCAATACAAGAAGATCAAATTACTCTTGCAATATTGAGTTTATCAAGACAAAACCCGAACGTGTTTCGAATACTATCATAATCATGACATTTGAAAAAAAAATGTATTTAAATGACAATGTCCTCGCTCGGGGGTGGTATCAGTAAGGCATGGTGAGTTCTTTGAATTTTAAGCACTTAATATTGACGTTATTGGAATTTAAATTCTTGAACGTTTTACTGGAAAGAGGTTTCAATATACTTACCTAAACTTATGTTGGATGTTGTTTTTTTCTGTTATTGAGTGTCTTATTTTACGTGTGACAAATAGAAGTGTTAATAGCTTTTTTCGTGTTTAGAATGTGCAAGTTTTTAAATTTCAAAAAAAAAAATGAGGATTTTAAGATTTTTTAAAGGCAAAATGAACTTTGTGCGTACATACATACATATTAAGATGTACAATGAGCATTGAACACACTTAAATATTTAAACTAATTTTAAGTACTTTACTTTGGTACCTATATTAAAACATTCAAAAGTGAACTCAAGTCATGTCCAAAGTTAAGTTAATTCTCACAGAGAAGCAGGGAAGGTAAGTTTACTTGCAAAGTTTTCAGTTTTTTTTTAACTTAATTTATTAAGTATAATGTATGTATGTACATTGTACATATATAAAACATAACCTTCTGTTATAATTATTTCACAGTATATTCATTCATATTTAATCTTTTAAAAGTCAGATCATCAGAAGCATGATATTGAAAGAGTTAGTGATAGTCCAACATATTGATGAAAATTGGTACAGAAGACGTTGGGACATTTTTGTATTTATTTAAATACCGTTTTTTGTTGATATTTTTCGTCTTTAGGTTATAAAGGTAGGTTGAACAAAATGCAGCGAAAAACTTTTTCAGCTAAACTTAAAACACCATTAGATATAGAAAAATGGTTTCGTAACTTTCTTCTGTGAAAAAATCGATTTTTCGCATATTGCGGTAATATTTAATTGTGAACTTACGGTTATTCTATTCGGAAACATATTTTTTCTAAAGTTATTTTGTTTTTTTTTTTATAATCTGGTAAAAAATACTTGTATTGTCAAATGGCAATGCTGTTGAAAAATATTATATGTATTTGTATTGTTTGTGATTGTTTAATAAAAGTAGTTTAAACCCTTTTCCAATTAAACAACACAAAACAAAATATTGCGACAAGAAAATAGAGTTTTTTCGCATAAAATTCGTTAATTATTCATTTCCCAGAAATTTTGTCTATGCAATTGTGTAAGATTAGGTATATATTAATTTTTCACAAATCAACGGTTTTTGTTTTAATTTATTGGTCAAAATTTCTTACTTACTTTATCGGCCTGGCCAATGACTCCTTCGTCACTACCACAGCCGAGAACGTGTCTGGGTCCCGTTCAACATTGTTCCTCACCTAACCCGGTTGTTGGCCTACGCCATCTAGTTTTGCACCCCAAGGCTTCGGGCTTCCTGTTCTACGCCATTCTTTCAGCGCCCGTAAGCATGGTCTTGTCAGATGCTTTCTCCCATAAGTTTTGCAGCAAAGGACTTTCCGGGCGTATTTTCCTTTGCCCATGCGTGTTACTTGAACAGCATTTTTATACCCCCTCTGAAATTTTCCTTCTTCACAAATGGGACCAAATAGCAATGAACGTTTAATTCTGACAAAAACCCTTTACTGGGCGAGTTTGCACTACGAAAGGTCGTTGAACTATTTTTTTACACTATCAGATCTTTACCTAAGAAAGCTTAATACAAGCTTTATCTTACGACCAAATAATTGCCAACACAAAACATGTGCTCATCTGGCTCAACACTTAGCACTGTGTACTAGTTAGTAACAATTCTAAAAGAAAATTGATAGGGATTCCAAATACAATGTTTTTCAGAGGTGTTGAATCGTCAGATTTAGACTCCATAGTTGAATTGTTTGCTATAATTATTTCAAATCCGTTTATTCTCAATCAGGATTTAATAATAGTTCACTGAACAACATAATAAGTAGGTTTGATATTGGCTCGATCCAGTTAAGTATTGAAGAAATTAATGCCGGACTGAAATCACTTCAGTCTAATTATAGTTCTGGATCTGGACCAGACGGCATTCCTTCGACAGTGTTAAAAAATTGTTGTGATTCCATCTGTGCTCCTTTACTATGCATATTCAATAAGTCCCTCAAAGAAGGTATTTTTATTGATGAATGGAAACTTTCTTACTTGGTCCCTATACACAAATCAGGTTCTAAAAATTATGTAGAAAATTATAGGGGTATTTGTAAACTCTCCGCAATTCCCAAAGTGTTTGAAAGCATGGTGAAAATAAAGCTTGATTTTCTTACAAGTGAATATTTATCAGAAGTACAGCATGGTTTTGTATCCGGTCGATCATCTGTTACCAATTTAACTTATTTCACTTCGTATGTCTCTAATGCTATGACTTTAGTAAAGCCTTTGATTCTGTGAACCACCAAACACTTCTGAAAAACTTGAGATTTTTGGTTTTCATTCTCACTTTTTTCGTTGGTTATCGTCATATTTATCTTGTAGAACACAACAAGTTAAGATTGGAGATACATACTCAAAGGAAATTCAGTGTACATCAGGTGTCCCGCAAGGTAGCCACCTAGGTCCGCTCCTTTTCATAATGTTCGTTAACGATATTGTCTCGGTCTTTAATTATTGTGAATGTTTATTATATGCTGACGATCTGAAAATATTTTCAAAAGTTTCGAGTTTGGGCGTTTGTCAACTTTTTCAATCTGACATTGATTCTTTATCAAATTGGTGTCACATCAATAGCCTTAAATTGAATATCAAAAAGTGTAACACGATTTCTTTTTCCAGAAAATCTCATATTTTGTTATTCAACTATGCAATTGAATCTGTGGATTTAGATAGAGTTTCAAGTATTAAAGACTTAGGAGTTATTCTTGATTCCCAACTTTCTTTTAAAGGTCATTTCGATTATTTGGTTCCTAAGGCCAACTCGCTGGTAGGTTTCATAAAACGAAATGGAAAAGACTTTAAAGATGCTTTCGTGTTATTATCTTTGTATATATCTCTCGTAAGATCAATTTTGGAATACGCAGATGTTATTTGGAGTCCTATTTACATATATAGTTCATTCTGATCGGATTGAAAAGATTCAAAGACGATTTACAAAATATACATTTAAGAAAATTGGTTGGAACTTTAGTCCTAGTTATGAGGCTAGATGCCAATTACTTGGA
Source organism: Eupeodes latifasciatus (assembly GCA_920104205.1). Lineage (NCBI taxonomy): Eukaryota > Metazoa > Arthropoda > Insecta > Diptera > Syrphidae > Eupeodes > Eupeodes latifasciatus. Next base: position 67,725,629 of record OV049925.1, read on the forward strand.
ATAAAGTCGTTACAATCAAGAAGAAAAATTCATAGTGTAATGCTTATTAGAAACTTACTATGCTACCATATTAAATGTCCATCTCTTCTTGTCTTGGTACCAATCTATGTTCCCGCTAGGTCTATGAGAGCTAGATTCTTCTTATTCCAAAGAATTCACATGACAAATTATGGTAGTAATGAAACTTTATCAAGATCTATTGTATATTTCACTGAAGTGTCTTCAAATATTCGGCCCTATCGAGGTAACCGTCGGAGCGGAACTCTCCGCAGCGCATCCTTTTTCAGAAATTGAATTCCGGTTTGAGGTAGCTGTCATCGGAAGAAATTTTACAGACATGAGACGACGCAATGCGATGGATATAAATTTCAGGCAGAGATGTGCAAATTAACCGATATATCGAAAATGCGATATATTTTCGATAATATTTTATAAAATAAAGACAATAAGCGTTTTAAACTATGAAAAATTGGTGGCAGAACGTAATTTATTGCTTATAAAAAGTAATTTTTTCAATTATAATGCGCTAGCATTTTTAAAACATGTAATTAGATGCAACGATTTTTAAATCAAAACTATCGAATAAAGTCCCCGCCCTATTTCAAACATATGTTTTTGTTTCCATTTGAAATGTCAAAGAAAAAGAATAAATTGAAAAAAAAAACTGTTGAAACATAAGTTTTATTTATTTATTTGACTTTATACAAGCAACTATAATAAGAAATGGATAGTGTTGGTTTATTTTTGGACGCTGAATCCAATGAGCTAAGGGCGCAAAATAAAGAAAATAGGAGAACATTGCGAAATGAAAGCAATATACGTGAACTATCTGACGCGGCGTAAGTAAACTTATCTTCTAATCTAATTCTTATCTTCTAATAATTCTACGATTCTCTTCCAGATTCCAGAAAAACTTTCGCCTGAATAAAAATGCGTTTGCTTTTGTTTTGGAGCAGATTCAACACAAATACAAAAAAAACCTTCGATCTGATTGTGTCACCCCGGAACATAAATTAGCAGCTTATAAATAAAACAAATTAGGTGGCGCAACAGTCCATGGAGAACCAGGGCCTAGTGACTTACAACTCTCAACCATCCCTGTGTGCGAGTAATGTTGTCAGAGATGGAAGGGACCTACAGTTTATATGCCGAATCCGAACGGCTAGTTTGAGAAAGCACTTTTCATGACAAGCATTACTCTTGGAGAATTTGTCAATTCCTCGCAAGAGGCAGTACCCGTGAAAAAAGTTAGGTGGCACAGGCAGGGATTGAATCCAAGACCACTTGCATGACAGTCCAACGCACTAACCATCACGCTACGGGTACTACTAATTAGCAGCTTGCCTCAGATTTTTTGCCGAGGGAAACTACCAACATGGTGTTGGAAAAGATTTTCAATGTTCAGTTGGCCAGTCGACTTTTTCCAGTATTTTATTTGCCTAAAAACAAACAGTCCATTATTAATAACACAAGATAACGAAAATAAAGTTAATTTTTTTATTACTTACATTTTAATTAACTATTTTTAAAAAAAAGAAAACACTTTCCGCAACAAGAACTTGTCGGAGGACTTCGGAAAATTATTGTGTTTGTATCTGCCAAGAATAAAACCAAACAAGTACTTCATCGCGAAGCATCGCATGCAAATTGCATGCGTTGAATTTTGTCGGAGAGAATGTCCGATCAGCTGATCGGACAACTACCTTAAAGCAAAATGTCTCCGATTCGGAGGAAATCGGAGAGAATTCCGCTCCGACGGTTACCTCGATAGGGCCGATTGACTTTTTTAATCTTAATCGTATTAAATTTAAAACTGAAGTATTATATTTATTCACTTTTTAATTTGCTCTTGGAGTGCTTATATCTGTTAGCTGTAATATTGCTTGTAGATTAAATAAATAAATAAACAATGTACAATAACGTTAAATATATACATATACATACATAATTAAATACAAATGAAATACAAATTAAATGAAAGACAAATTAATTTTTAAACATTAAAGTTCCTGATACACTGATCTTTAGTGTATTTTTAATAATACTTTTTGCTATAAACATTTAAATAAAAATCAAAGTACCTAATAGTATATTTTGTATGGGGAATCGTAAAATGCCGAGGACGATATTAGTATTTAGGGCTGATATTTTCAGAGAATAATATGTTTTTGACATTTCTAACAATTCTTTAGTATGAGAACGAAAAAACAACAATAGTCGCTAAAAACACCTTAATTGTTAAATCAAAATAAAATGCATGACTGGATCGCACGAACTTGCTCCAGTATTCAAGGGTCTATTAAATTTAAAAATGTTCCTGCAAAATAAGTTTATCTTCAAAAATGTAAGTGTTAGAGCGGTTTTTTAATTGTGTATATGTTATGTTTTTAAATTTTTGTTAAAAAATATTTTTGGTATGCAGTTACTTAGAATATATTAATATATATTTTATGTCTGATTTTCGTAAAAAAATGTTGATCCATTTTTGAAATATTGAATTTTGAAAAAAAATATATTTTTTCAAAAATCAAAAAAAAGTGTTGACATTTTCGATCATCAAATATTATTAAGACAAAATAGTAACTTGTGCAGAAAAAAAAATATTGAAATCGGTTTATGAGTTCTTACGAAAATTTAAAAACAAAATAACGGTTCTATGGGGGGTACCCTCCTGGAGCAATACAGAAATATACTTCTTTAAAGAAGCACAGTTAAGAAAAAAAATTAGAGAAAATTTAATACAAATCTATGGGTTCGTTTTTGAGAAAATTGAAATTTTCGATTTTTGTGGTCTACTGTTATTCTTGACCTTAAGACAAATAAAAAAAAACGCAAATCTGCTTAAAACCTTAGTTTCCAATTTTGAACTCAATTGACTCAAAGTTTGGGCTGCAAGGACAAGGTCAGGCAGACAGGCGGACGGATTAAGGGACCCACTCTTTTCGAATTCCCTACCATTGTTATGTCATGTTTGATTAAAATCTCGAGTCCGAAATTGTTCACGAATGCAAAACTAGCATATATGTAGTTCATACATGTCGCAAATAAAAAAAAGTATACGCCTGTGTCTACCATACGTGTATGAATTGACCTTGATCACTATTAGAAGCTTTAACAAATCCTTAAGAAAATATTACTACTGTTTTTGGGTTGAATCAACATTGATGGAATACCTAACTGACATGGGGTATTTAAAGCTTTTTTCTTAAAATCTGTTAGCTGGATTGTGTTGGGTTCTTACAATTGATTTTCAATTAATTGATTTTCGTATTAACTAATTGGCACTTCCGAAATTTGACAACGAAGTACATACATATGTTTTATTACTCTTTTTTTTTTGTTAAATAAGGAAACGACCTATTTTTGCAAAATGGTTTTGGGGAGGTAGAAAGTTTTTTCTTCCAAATTACTCGAAAACTTGTATTCGGAATATTAGTTCAAAAAATGTATAAATAATAATAATGAGTTTGATATTTTTGTTGGTCAGAATAAAAAGCCTAAGAGTGGTACTGAAAGGAAATACTGCCATTCCGATTCCTTAAAATATTTGTATTTATTCTGTTTCATAACTTTCTACATTTTACTTATTAACTTATGTATCCTCATAATACAATTAGCAACGAAATGACACATGGATGTAGTCCGTAGGTGAATTGAATTCGTTGTTTTGTTATTGGTCCAAAGTTGAAAGACCTGCACCCCTATAAATAAACACAAAATAACCCTAACACAAGACTAACACGTATTTAAAATCAGAATTCGTAATAATAAACGTGTGTTAGAGTTAAGTGGCATTTGTTAACAAACGGATAACTTATTTCACGGATTGTTGCGTGATTTAAATTTAAATGAACAAACAAATTTTTAATTCACTGGGTGAAATTGAGATCGAAACTAGAAAAATATAATATAAAGCACGAACTAATCCGTTCCAAGAACTAGACGAACGGTGTTTAAGATCGAGGTTCCGATTCTTAAAAGCAAATATGCTCAAGTTGATTGACATTAAACATCAATAGTGATGCTATGGATGGGCACATCCCACCAAATAGCATCAGGAAAAAATATTTAAATTGATGAACTTATTTATCAAACGAATAATTTCACTATCCGTGTGTTATCCAATATAACGTGTATTATCCACTTGATAGGGTGTTTTCATGCTGAAAATTACATATAATGGATTTGGAATATCGGTCCAACACCCGGTGAAGAAAAGCAATCCCACATTATGGTGCTGCCGCCTCCGTGTTTTAACTTTATTTTTTGCATGTATACTTCGAGTTAAACTGCTTTTCTTGAAGACTCCTAACATTTTTTCCGCAATTAGACCTAAATAGGTTTAGTTTTTCCATCACTAAAAAGAATATTGCGAAACATCGTTTACCTATTATTATAACGATAAACGTTGTTGTTCTGAATAACTTTACTCGGCTTAAATCTTCTTAGGTTTCATCTTATTCTTATTCTTGTTCTTAGCTTATGGAATATACATAGTTAATACCTTAAGACAATATAAACACAAATTGTCAAACTTGCTTAAATTTTTAATCATCAAACTTTCTATCGACACTTCACACAATAATAATTAATTCAAAGCAATATTATTAAACAAAAGCGCTAGTGTGTAGATTTACCAAATACCAAATTTAAATAAAACTATTTTCTGCTTTTTATACATAGAAAAATTCTATTATTTATTGCATTTCCTAAGATTGAACAGATTATAGGAATTTAAATCCCATATTTAGGGACTATTAAAGTAAGTTCAAAATTTCAGTTAGTTATCACTTATCACATTTATTAACACGTTGGTTGGTTCAAAAAAAAAATACAAAAACATCAAGTTAATATTTAAAAAGAGAGCACACACCATTTCCATTTTCTGCTTAAATCTAAACGGCCAATCCATCTTAGTCTAAATACGGGAGAATCACTTCACGAATAACCCTGGGAGAAATGTGCCAAACTAAATGATGCACATGCGGTCGTGTTATAACAACTAGCTTGTTATTGTCTTTAAGCGTCTTGAGGCCGATTTCATCCTTTAAGTAAATATCGCGTTGATCGAACGGAATTACATCAAGACTTTTGTTATAGTATCCAAAGTGACTGTAAAATAAAAATGTTTTAATATTAAAGTTTAATTCTTTAGAAATAAAAAAAAATTCAATTCACAATGTCTATTGCTGGTTAAATATGTTTGCCCAACTTTGATAAACTCTAATAAGGCATCGTTATCGTATTATTAATATACAGTGGTGATCAAAATAATAAGAGCACAATCCTTTGTCTTTGATATAAACATTATACAAATTGCAATGTTTTAACGGTTAATCCCCTGACAAGGTTCTAAAATTAGTTTAAACTCGAAATTATAACTCTGGGTTTATCTTTAAAATTTTGTTTTTAAAATATTTAGAACTCGACCATTTCTTCACTTTCTACCTATACTTCTTAAGAACTCGATGTAAATTTTTAAATGAGTTTTAAGGAGTTAAATCTCGGTTTGATAAAACAAAGCTTTGATGGATAATTTACTACCTTCATTTAAATGCTGAAAATCTATAGATTAATAATATTGAATGGTTTGATTTTTCAGTAAAAAATTGGTCATTCATTTTGTTTTTTTTTTATTATTTTGTATTGTTTTTTTTTACATGTTTATTTGTTTTTAATTAATTTTCTTTGAAGTGCTTATTGTGATAAGATTTTAGGTGTTTTTGGGTTACATAATGTCCGCGGTTACAATGTCCATGAAAATTAATGTTGCAAAAATTGACATAGAGTCAATTTTCTTCGGTGGCGTAATAGACTTGGGATAGCATAGAATATGACCAAATGACATTTATTTAATTTTAATGTTCAGTGACTGTTTGAGATTTTAAGCTTTTGGACGACATAAAGATTTAATTGCTTTTCTTGTTCAGTCTTAAGGTTCATGGTCATTATGACAGAAAATATTAAGCCTTATAACGTGCAAAAAGACAACAAAAAGTTTTAATACATGAAGGCCACTTTCTCTTAAGTCAAAAATTATATTTTTTTATCTGAAGTGTTGCGAACTGAACTTGTCTGTGTAAATGAATGTCAAAACAATAATATATTATTATTGCACAATAAAAATTCTGGTGGTATCAATTTAAATAAATAAATATTACCTGATTATTAAGTCCTTTAGTAAAGGAGTAAAAACATTTCTTAGTCAAATTCTAATTTCCTAGAGACCCAAATTGAGAGTCTAAAAAATCGAAGTGCTACCTCAAGCTGAGATCTAAGTCAGAGTTCGACATAAGTGAACTTGATGAAGAAATGTATTTGAATTCATTCTAATTCTTATTTAACAAGAGACTAGAACTTTGTTAAAAAAATTAATTAAGTAGTAATTTTGATTTTTCTAATATAGTTTATAACAGAAAATATAATAAACACAATTTCCGGGTATGTAAGTAATTAAGTTTTAGGTAGAAGCACAAAGAAAATTTCAATTTATACTAAGCACTAACTAAGTTATGTGATGTTAATAATGACCAAAGTATTTTACTGTACAAAGAAAAATTACCTTGACTGCCATGGGGTTATAACGCCATCATTTGGCCCACCAACCAGTATCATTTTATTTAATTTTGTCAAAGAACTCTTGAACTGTGTTGAATTCGTAGTCTGTATTTCATTATTAACCAAAGGCAGAAAAACACTGTACTTTATATACAGTTCAAATTTGTTTGGGTCATTCCAATAATTTCCAACAGATGTATGTTGTCCAACTCTCGAATAAAACAATTCAAACGCAGTCCGTGCAGTCAAATTAGGAAAAATCAAATGCAGAAATTTTGCTACAAAAAATAAAAGAGATATAATTAGTACAACAAGAAGAAACAGGTGAATTTATTATTATATAAACTCTAAATAAAACTTACTTCCATATTGTCCAGCTTGTGGTGATGACAATGATATAAAATTATGAATGTTGTGCTCTGGGAAGGATTGAATAACGGCTCGTGCTATGAGCCCACCTTGGGAGTAACCTAAAATAAATCGCAATGAATATAAAATTATTTAAAAAAAAATACATTTCATCATATTTTTCTATAGTACTTAAATGGCATATGTAAGTCGAAACTCTAGAGTTCCTAAAAATTCAATTAAAATGTGAACAAATATTGAATAATTTAAATAAACGGATCTCTAACAGCAAATTGAAAAAATATGCAAAAAGTTTCGTTGGATTGATACAAAATCCGATATTTATAGAAGAAATCTACTTCAACACCCAATCAGTCTTGTAAGTTTGCTTTCAAACACAGTGGATGTCTCAACGAATTTAATTTTTGACACCATCAAAAAAAAACTAATTATTTGACCTCTCAATTCTTATATCTTCAAGCAAATAAATTGAACAGAAAACTGTGTTGCCTCAAAAAACACATTATTCGAAAAAATGTGGCGTTAAATCTCATACATTGTAATGATTCTAGATCATTTTAGTCAAGTGAACGCATGTTAACTGGCCAAAATAATAAGTCAACGGTCTCTGCTATTGATGTTGCAATAGCTGCTTATTTCGAAATGATAAGGCTTAGGGTTAAGATGGCATATCGGACGAGTTGCAGCCAGTTCATAATTTCTGAAACAAATTTTACTTTTACTAAATAAGATGTCTTTTTAAGAGGCAATTTCAAATAGCTTCCGAACTTCATACATTTGTGCGATCTTTAAAAAGGGATATTTTAACATACCGGAAAGGTACAGTTTAATCCAAGTTTACTTTAAAAACCTTAAATATAACGCAGACTATATTGTTAAAGCCATGCTGAGACCTAACAACAATAATTAGAATATGATTATTTTGAGAGCTCTAATGGCAAGCTACCTTCCTTTTAAAAACTGCTATGATTTGACATCAGAATATAACTTTCCGTTGTCGCTATTTATTGATAATTTAAAAGCACTGAGCACCTTTCTTTGGACATTGTTACGGGCGCATGTGGCAGTTCTGGTATTGGAATGCATGCGAAACCGTTTCCCTGCCAGTAACGATACTCTTAATAACAAAAATGAATTCTATTGTTTGTACCTATTAAGGCAAAAATTGATTAATTACCAATGAGATCAACACAAAGTATATAAGCTGTCGGCCGGCGGCGCCCTAACATCTCGCACGGTGTTATGAAAGCCATTGAGTCTCTTTTTTATATGTAGATGAATCTCTTTGTGTATTTTATGATCCCGAAAATATAGGAAAGTGAACTCTACGAGTTATACAAAAAGACGCCGGTATATCCAAAAAGTTCAAGCCAACGACTAAGGTTGCTGGCACTACAAATATATTCCATAGCCATCCGAGATGTCCTGCACTGTATAAGAATACGTAGACTTGTATGTCGCGCAATATAAAACTATTTTAACTAACTTAGCAGGGGCAACCATCATATGATTAAAATGCCTAGAAGTTGTTTGTTAGTTGACGCTCTGGTCCACTTCGAACATAAGCGGCAGCTTATGCAAGTAATCTAGTTCTTAATCTCCAAGTTGATTTTTTTTTTCAATATTATCAATTTTTCAATATACACAAACTTACCTAGAAGATGTATTCCTTCCGGGTGCAAGTCGCTGATTTCTTTTACATATTCACGAATTTGTTGGACTTGTCTCCAAGCGGCTTCTAAGCTCGACCATCCACTAAATTTATCACAATTGTAGACCTTTGTACCAGGATGATTCTAATATATTGTTGATTCCATATAAAATAAAGAAAAACTTACATAAACTTATCGAAAATTCAATTCAAAGCTTAAATATTACAAATTGGATTTCCTTTTCAAGAATAATCATACTATCGGAGCCAGACATTATGCCATGCAACAGCACTACAGGTTTGTAGGCTTTTGCAATTTCGAGAAATAAAAAACAAATAAGTAGTATTTGAATTTTTGTATGCAGCCACATTTTATTAATATTAATGTTTTAATTAATAAAAACTCAAAATAAGTCGACCCCTAAAAATGTCTTTGTTTTCTTTTAGTATTTTTTTTTTTAATGCAAGCAATACGCAAAAAAATCACCTCATAACAAATGTCAGATGTCAACTCTGTATTACGTTACGTTCGTTAACATTACGTGCTTGCATAGGGATGGGATTTTGGTTTTGTCGGAGAGATTAAAAAAATGTAGTAGATCTGCTTTTATTCTGAATGCATTTACACTGAAGCAAAAAATACCTACATACTCTAATCTAAAGCATAGTACGCAGCTGAAGTGCAACGAATTTTTTCGGCGGTCTCCAAGTGCAGAGCGAAATGAAAACGAAAACCACAGCGGACAAATATTTGTGGAGAGTTCTGTCTGGAAGTTGAAGTTCACTGCTTGTCTTCATCACTTCTTGCTCATCACCAATAACATCCTGAGTTTCCGATTCAGAAATGCAATATTGGAACACATTAGAAAAATCCATTTTATTTTAAATTTTAAATGAAAGATAAATCCAAATCAAAACACCGAAAGTCACGAGTAAACAATTTTTCAATTTTAATTTGTAAACAATTTTTTTCAATTTTAATTTGTAAACAATTTTTTTCAATAAATAATTCAAACGTCAAAATTTCGCAAGCAATTAATATACCGCGCAATTAAGTTGAGGACGAAAATGACACATTTCGTCGTTCAGCAGCGTACTGAAAAATGAAAAGCACAGCGAAATTTTTCGTTTATGATTTCGTCATGTCATTTTTGTATGGGAAATTTCGTTTCGTATCAAGCCTAGTACGCTGCTGATGCGAAACGAAATTTCCCATACAAAAATGACATGACGAAATCATAAACGAAAAATTTCGCTGTGCTTTTCGTTTTTCAGTACGCTGCTGAACGACGAAATGTGTCATTTTAGTGGATAGCTGTACTAGATTTCGTAGTACAATTCTCCACTCTTTTCGTTCTCAATTTAATTGCCCGGCATATTAATTGCTTGCGAAATTTTGACGTTTTATTTATTTATTGAAAAATTTTTCGAATATTTTCGTTTATGATTTCGTCATGTCATTTTTGTATGGGAATTTTCGTTTCGCATCAGCAGCGTACTAGGCTTAAAATTGAACTTCAACTTCCAGACAGAACTCTCCACAAATATTTTTCCGCTGTGGTTTTCGTTTTAATTTCGCTCTGCACTTGGAGACTGCCGAAAAATTTCGTTTCGCATCAGCAGCGTACTAGGCTTCAGCAGCGTACTAGGTTTAAGGCTAGGCGCGCACATGCAACTTTTAGTTTCGAAACTGTTTGGTTTCTAAACTGAGCACTATAGACTTATATGAGTATCCGCGTACAGAAACCATTCTGTCGCCCATTCGAGCAACTTTTTAGTTTGTGTTTTGACACAAACTAAATACTTTTTCGTATAGAAATAACTCCCTTATTTCCTCCGGTTAATTCAGTGTTGTTACTGCCCTCTATCTTTGTATGGTGTCAACTTATTACTATGAATGAATTCAGCTACACAATTTCATTATCTTAGCTGTCTGATGTTTTCAAAGCTTAGCGATTTTTCTTTCCGTTGAAAATGGTAATATTTTTGAAACTTCAATAATTTTAAATTTATATATGCTATCGACTATACAAGTTTGAAACAATTTAGCCCTTTCATCATCTTACGTCGTTTTCAATTGGCAATCTGGAATAGTTCTTCGATTCGGAATCCCAATTGAACAATTTTTTTTTATTCCGAAGAATCTAAAGTTTGGTGAGAATGTATTGGTTGAGTATGACATGTGTCACATATATGTGTATTCAGGCTAAATTTCATTTTGTTTTTGTGCTGCAAACATGGAGGAAGTGAATTTGGATTGCTGTGATATTATTTTAGCTGAAAATTGTTTTCCATTTTAATTATATTTTTTTATAATTTGTATATCAATTTCAAGAAATCACTTCACTGCTGGTATAATTTATGCAAACAAATGTGTTACAAAAAAATGTCATTTGTCAAGTGTGACATCTGACATTTAAAATGTATGAATGTGTGAGTGATTCTGCTTCTGATTCTGTTTTTAAACCCAGAAGGGAAATTCTCTTCTTTTCAGAATCAGAACTGTCACTTTTGCCCAATTGAACACATTCAGAATGCTTTTTTTCACTTCCAGATTGCCAATTGAAAACGACGTTAGTATTTTTGGGACGGTTTTTCTGTTAGTAGTTTTAAATTTTTGATACTCAAAAATGTTAATTTTCAGTTTTATTTTTAAAATTCAATTAAAAAGTCACAAAAAGTCTATACATACGATAAGCATGGGTTTTTTATTCTTGATGAAAACTAATACGACTTTTTTTAATGTTCTTTATTTTCTAAAAAATCACTGTTTAGTTGAAATTTGACAATTTAAATAAGTTTTCAATTTTATTATATTTTAAATGAAGTGAACAAAGATCCTAAAATGAATGCAATAAAATTGGCCAAAGGGCTCGGAACAAGATCAGAAATAAAAGTACATCGGCGAATCATATAAAGAACCGAGAATATTGATGACGGGCTTTAGGTCAATAAAAAAACACAATGATTTATATTGTCACGAACGTTTCGTTCATGTCTATGAACATCATCAGGTGTGGCAATTAATCTATATTTGCATTAATAAATTGATTACAATTTTGATAACATTGAAAAAACTATGAAAACTTATACTTGTTACATGAATATTGCACTTAAGAATAAAATCATTTGATTCACAACAATTTTTACAAAAATTAAAGAATTAAAAATTAGACCTAACTACTTTCTTTTATTTTTTGTAAAAATTGTTGTGAATCAAATGATTTGATCTGTGATAGTCAAATTGATACTTAAAAAGCTGTCACAACAAAAATGTGATAGTCATTTTCCTACAAATATGTCGTTTCTGAATAGAGCTACCAGACTCTTACAAAAAACGAATGAAAAATTTTGCTGTTACCTTTTTTAGGTAACACATTCAAAGCGTACGATATTCGAAAAACACAAGAAAAGTAAGAATGTTATTTAAACATAGCCAATTTGATACTTTTATTTAGATATTTTATAGGAATCATTTTAAAATTTCACCATAGCAACAATGAATTGTGACAATTATAATATGAAATTTTTCAATCGAATTGAATTGAGTTTTTTGGTAGCTCTGTTCAGAAACGACATGTTTGTAGGAAAATGACTATCAAATTTTTCTAGTGACAGCTTTTTAGGTATCAATTTGACTATCACCTTGCATAGATCAAATTCGATTAATTTGACTGTCAACAATCAACAATCACCTTAACCGATTCCACCCCTGCTTATGTTATAATATTTGAATTCTAGGCCTTATTGAAATTTTGCTAATTCCATCCTATGGAGAATCCAATTGTTTAAATTAAAGGTTTTAAGCAGTTTTTATGAATACCTACTTCCGTCTGAACCTGAGGGATAGAAGAATACATATTTTTATATACATAGACGTATAAGAAGAATAAATAATAAGCTTGACTTCTGAATAACGAATAGAACGTTTGACTAAAAGCAAACACTTTTGAAATCACTCATTTCTCGGATTCTATTCAATGTTCACTTCAAAAGACAAATTTATTGGCAAAGGAGTTGTTACTCTATTTGAATGTCGAAGTTCACCCATCTTAATTTTAATTGGACAATTAAAATAACCATTTGCTTTGAATAGAAAAATAGTTACTTACAAATTTAAAAAATTATTTTGCAGCTAACCGTTTAAGTAAACTTTACGAATTTGGTTTACACACTGATCCAACCCCAATAGCAGCGTGGAACAGGTACAAAATTACATCTATATCAACAGGATTCTTCTGTTGCATTCTATGCATTTTATTTAATTTACTTAACAAAACACAATTTATTTTTTTAGCATGATGTATGCAGGTATTACCTACATATTTATGTATCTGACCTGAACATTTGCGAGATTGCGATGCAAAGCTTCCAGCTTACTTTTATAAGAAAATTATAGAAAAGGTCATTTTTTTTCAAATTCTAAGAAAATGCTTTTTATTGTATGCAGCATGTATTGTTTTGTATCATCAATTGATTTGGTTTATTTAACAAATTCAATAAATAAGTCATTCAATAACAGTTCCGAAAGGCACACAAAATAATTCTACACTTTAAATTTTGTTTATTGCTCATTGTTTCTAAATCAAACCAAAGCTAACAACAAATATTTCTATGCCACATTTTAGAACTTAAACAAAATTAATTACATACATATATGTATGTAGATTCAAACAAAATGTATGCTTTAAAAAATTTAATATTAATTAACAGTATCAATAATTGGTCTTTTCAAAGGAAGCTAATAAAATCATAATTAATATTATGTATGTATATTCTTTATGTGGAATTAATAGTTCAAATATTTAAATTGGTTCGGTGGTTTATATGGGCAAGGTGCAAAACGTAAACAACAAGGAGCTCTAGTTTTAAATAAGTTATCATATTATATATGTACATGTATAATTTCTTTTGCAAGAAAAAAAATAAAATTTAACGAAAATTCTTTTTTACTGATATGCAATTACATATTTGTTATTTTTTATGTTTGTTTTATTATTTTACATTTTAAAACCCTAAATAATGTTTGTATACAAAGAAAAATATTCAACTTGCTTGTGTGCATAGGTTTTTTTTCTGTTTTATAAATTGAAAATTAAATAGAAAGAACATAAAATGTGTGGTAATATTATTTTAAGAATTGATATACATTGTATAAAAAATCCAGCCATCTTGTGCGAGTAAACTTTTCTTTAAATACTAAAATGCACATGTTTTTAGAATTTACATCTGATTGTGTGTTTTTTATTCGAATGTTGCTTCTTCCCAGTTGAGTCCCGCCCATTCGGGTAGTTCAGTTTCATATTCCCAACCGGGACCCTGAAAATGAAGAAAGGTATTAATATTTATACATCTACGAATGTTTTTAGATGCTAAACTTTGAAATGAATTAATTTAGACTAGACTTTAAGAAGACTTAGAAGATTAGTAAAATAAGTGTTCGTACTAATGACGTTTTGACACATCTATGATATGTGTAATATATGTAAGTATATGTAGATATTTGTGCGTGCTTCATACACTTCGCGTCAACGGAAATCTCATAAACATTTTTAATGATACTTGTTTATTTTTTTCAAACATATGTTGATGCTAACTAATCCCTTAAGATGTTAAGAACATAATTTTACAACAATAATTTTCTTTCGACCACTTGCAAAGCTTTTAAGTAGCAATGTTTTTTAGTTAACTTAATGGGTACTCAAATTAAAATTGTTTTTGGATAAGAATAAAAGAAGTTTAGTAGTGGGTACATCTACCTTTACTTTTAATCGTATCGTAAATTAGTACCGACATGAATCATGCAGCCTATAAAAATAGGTCAACGAATTCTTCATGTTAACGACGGCCCTTATGAGTATTAACTAACATCGAATCATCGAAACTGTATTTCGTCTGGAAAAAAAACGCGTGATATCATTGTTTTTCCAATTTATTATAGTTTTGAAAAACTCAAAACTCATAACTTTCATCAACAGCGGTTTATTTGTTAAATTAAATTTATTTAAGATGGCTCTTATTTTTGATAACTCTTAAAACAGTTGAGCGCCTTGCAATTGCAAGCGCTTAAACTTCTACTTTGCATATGAAAACTTTGCAAGTGGAAGAATAAAACCTCACAGTTTTATTTGGACATTTTTTTTTTTAATTATTTCTTTAACATCTTAAGGGACTAGTTAGCATCAACAGATGGCGCAATAACCATTACTATTTGGAAAAAAATGTACAAAGTATTTTCAAACATTTGTGTGCGTATGCAATTGGCGCGGTGAATTAGTCATCTTTTAAAAATTTGTATATTATTCGAATTCTTGATTTTAATTTTTATTGAAGGTAGCGGCAGTGATAAGTTTATAGTTATAATATTATTTGGGTCGACATATCAATATTATGTACTTTATATTTTATATTTTTCTTACTTTGTATTTCCAAGCGTGCAGATACATCACTAAATCCTTTGGTTTAGGGTCCCTATAGCGTACCTTACATTCATAACAATGTTTGTCTGTAGTCATTTTTTCAGCATTAAATGCCATATCTGGGCATTCATGTCCTGTTTGAGTTGCAACTGTCACCTTAACAAAAAAAACAAGGGCTTAAATTAAAAGAAATGTCACAATAATAAATTCCAATCATACCTTTTCTTGTGATTCGACTGCTATGTCATCATTGGTTGTTGTGGTAACATGAATGTTACTGGAAATATTTATTGTTGTATTGTCGTTAATGCTTTCAACTTCTGCTACAACCGGTCTTGGACTTTCCGAGCAAGGCGATGTTTCTCGAGACACAATTTCTGAATCATCATCACTCATCAAAATACCTTTTGGTATGAAAAGAAATGCATACAATATTGTGTTTACTTTGACGTTATTTTTTAAAACTGTATTTCATTGCTTACTTTTTGATCCACCAGATAATATATCTACATCGCCGTCTGCTTTGATTGATTTAAACAATGATAGTTCAGAGTCACCATCAATGCCTAGCCAGTTCTCTGCATTATGGATATTAATAAGATCTCGAACCAACTGTTCATCAGTTTTTCCTCCTATGTCACCACCACGACCTTTCAAGGGTCCAAACACCTCATGGTTATATAGAGGGTCGTTAACGACGGGATATCCTGTTAAAAAAAACGAATGAAATCTGAGTGATTGCAGCATTTTTTAAACTTTGTGGATTCTTTAGATTTATTTTCATACACGATAAAAGTCGATTCATTTTTCCAACGTCTTACATCAGCATTGCGCTTATAGTAAAAACTTCTTTTCTCTTGTTAGTTCTATCTTAATTATTACAGATCTTTAAATATATATATTATTAAAATATGTTTTTGATTTGACTTCGGTATGTACGTAGATTAAGTCAAATCGGTTTTACCGAGAATCACATTGAAAGGAATACACAGTTTTTTTTAAATACATTCAAATTTCCTCAAGGAAACAAAGAAAGGGTTTGAAAGAAGATGTCGACGTTCACTGGAGAGTTCAGAGTATAATAGAGCATTCCACATTCGAGAACGCGGTAAAAGAAGGGATCTCTGTACTTGAAATTACGACCGAAGCTAGGCCCGAGCATTCCTGGTGGCGTGAGTATAACGGTTGAATTGTAAAATGGAAGGAATGCAACTGAAAGGAATGTTCGAGCGACTTACATGAATCAATGACGTCATTTTCACCAATCGTTTTTAAAGTTTAAATTTTTTTTTTAAATACTACTCAAGATTCTTAATGAGTTTCAGTAGGACAGATGCTTCAGAAAACCCAAACAACTTTACTAATTTTTAGGGACATCGTGACATCACAAGAAGAAGTGGTTAGTGATATGCATACCGAGAGTTTGGCGTCGTTTTAATTCTTTGACCCAAGTGCAACTCATGATAGTGGCAAATTCAGATTTAACTACAACTAATAAAGTTCGATTATTTTGTATTTTTTTTTCTAAGAGTACAAACTTAGGATTTTAGATAACTACTTTTTATCTAATTTAGCATTTCAATTTTAACAATAGAAATTCAAAGATCAAGTTTCAAGTACTTTTTTGGTTATTAAATAATTGACAAGGTAAAATTTATTTTCACTTTTCATCTAAATTTAGTTAGAATACCACCTGGTGAAATAACTTTATGTTAATTTTATTTAAGAGGTTTTTTTTTTAAAAATAGTCGATTTTTCTATTGTCTCTGAGTTTCTCTCCAGGTAAATCACAGACAAACTTCGTGTGTGATCACATTAAATGTCATAAATTGTTTTTTAATTTATTATATTTGCTTATATATCTTCAGTTTTAATTTTAAATGCCAGAATATTATATTTTACATGATATGAACTTATGCACTTACTAGATCGGTTTTTTTTTGGTACTAGTTAATATTTATACTAACCCAGATATTGCAGATGAACTCGGATTTGATGCATTCTCCCAGTTAGAGGTTTGCAAAGGACAACACTTGTTTTGCCATTATGAGCGATCTTCTGAAAAGTTGTAGTACAATCTTTACCCTTTGGTGATACTTTGCATACACCAATTTTATAACTAACAACTTCAATTGGTTCTTTGCACTCGATAACTCCTCTGAAAAAGATAAAACACCAATTTAAAAAAAAAACATCTTAAATCTTTAAAAAATACTCACTCAGGAAATTCGCCTTCTACTCGACAGATGTATTCTTTTTGTACTTGCCGGTTACGTATTTGATGTTCCATTTGTCTGGCTTTCTTCGGGCTTCTTCCGAATAATAGAAGACCAGAGGTTAGCCGATCTAATCTATGAATTGTCCTTAGATTCTTTAAATTATATTCTTTTGCTAGTATGAAAACAACGGTGTTGTGTCTATATCTTCCACATGGATGAACCTTAATAAAGTAAAACAGAACAAAATATTAAAAATGTTTATTTAAATTATATGTTAGATTTTGTGACTATTTATACAAAATTTATTTAAGCATTTATATAACTTAAAGTATAACATTTTTCAATGTAAGGTTAATACTTACAAAAACTCAATTAATGTTGTATCCCTCTTTAGAGGGAGGAAAATGCAACCAGAAGTAATTTCGGTAATACAAATAATTTTCGTATATTGTGATACTAGATTTTACTAACCCCTAATCCCTTAATAATTTTCAATTCATCTCTAAAGACAAAACAGGTTTTTGGGATTACAAGTTTTCGTATAAGTTCAGTTTGAGTTTTGTTCAAGTCGCCTCTTAATTTTCCGAATAAGTTAAAATTTGTAAAACTGTCAATACAAATTAACCTAAGTTACCACGGATTATTTTCTAGTTTTTTCTTCAATTTTTATGCACAGAGTGGCACATAACTTTGCTCAGAACTGTAATGTTTTCAAATTGATGGTGTTTGGCCGTTATAATTGCGGTTTTGCGATTTTTTTAAAATTTTTTTTTAGCAATATTGGATTAAGACTTTTAAAAAATCAAGAAAAAAAAATGGAACCACATAATCGCACAACATTATTTTCTTTAGAGAATCTAAAATGCCACTTTCTTCTTTTCAAAATTTAATTACGGAAGTAACTCAAATTTACCTCTTTTGCAGTATTTAAGAGAATGCTCAACATTTTTTTTTAAATATCAATATATTAGCATTTTACTTTATTTTTTGGCTAAATATTAGAGTGCGTAAAATTCATGAATTGGTCAATTATTGCAATGTCAAATTTGTCAAAATTGTGTTTGTGAATAAAGGGTTTTGTTGTTTCATTCCAATTCGGTTCAATTGTACATATTAAATTTAAAACTCAATAATTTATTTACTCATATATGCCGGCGATTGGAAAATAAAATATCTTTTGAAGTCTTTTATTTTGCGAATGCTAAATAAAAGTCATTAATGACTTTAAAAGAAAAACAAACTTTTATAAATATAATTTATATCTTATTTGAATCATATCTAAATAATGAATAAATTCCATTTAAAACAAAATGCATATACATAAGTACATTTGTTCGGAATTTCTTTTACTCTTTTGATTTCCCTTGATTTTACTTTTGACGTTGCCGCAATTCACTGCCTTTTAAAACTATATATGTATGTACTCATTTTCGTTCTGTACAATGAACCAAATAAAAGCGACGATGGATGCATTGAAATGCGTCCTATCGCTGTTGACTGTTTAATTATTAATCGAAGAGTTAAAGAATTGGGTAATGAGTTTTCGTAGCAATTCTGTATGATTTCAACGGGGCGGGAGTGCATTGGCCTTTCAGTATGAGTTAATATATGTATGTATATTGTATATCTTATATAACTTATATATATAACTAGACCTAGACAAGAATCAAGCAAAGTTTATAAGCCAAGAAGTCTGCGAAAATCAACTGCATCTACTTATTTATTTATGTCCTTTCTTCAACATAGGTACCATTTTCAATCACGAGAAAGCAATGCACATTTAGAGAATTAGAAATTTGTTTGCGAAGCTAATGCACTTAACTGGTTTGAAGAGCGTTTAAGTTGAGTGTTCAACTTATGAACAAGTAATACTAGATTCCCGCTTGTCTGCAACAACTGCAGAAAGATTTACTTTGATAAGACAGGGAGCCGATATATGCATATACAATATATTTCGAATCTTATATTTGCTTATTTTTTTTGTCTTAAGCAATCACACTTGTAAACGTTGGATTTTGATGCAAATACCAAGGACTTATCGACTTTTCGGTATGTGATTGAAAATTCTGAAAACGTTCTCTTTGCAACCGGAATTACATTTTGGCTATAGAAATGAAAACGGAAAATGGGATCGGCTTATAGACGATTATTTAAGTGACTATCTCATTTTTGATAGTCAAATTTTATAACAGAAAACAATGCTTGTTGTGCTGAAAAATATAGGCCCAAAAAAAAACCCAGTTGAACTTATTTGTTATAATATCCACATTATAATTTTTTTCTTACGTAGACACAAGATTTTCAGATCATAAAAACATTTGTTTTGGAATGAAATAAAAGAAAACGTCCCTTTTCAAAATTTGATTCCACATTCCAATAAAAAGCCTTTTTTATTAATGAAGTCAATTTTTATTTCTATTTGTAAATAAAATTTTCAAAATTGATTGAGTTTTTTATCACTATCACTTGACTTCTAAAAATTGTGTTGGTATTGCTTTATTTTTGATTTTGAAGTTTAATTTATACTCAAAAATAAATCAATTTATTTGGCCAAAGGAACGTTCAAGAGAAAAATTGATGTTTTGATTTAAACAGAATACGGATTTTTTTAAGATTGGTAAATAAAAAAAAAAAAAACAATCTTAACTTTGTGGTGGTCTTGTTATTTAGTTTTTTTTTGTTTAATATTAAATGTCAGTAATTATTAATCATTAATTACTTTTAAGATAATCATGAAAGAGTATTACATACATCGAAAACAGTAACATGTGACAAAACAATTGACATTTGACAAATTAATGCGAGACACTGGAAACAAAACTGAACACGGATCAAATCTATAATATCAAATCTATAATATTACCTAAATGTTTCGCAATATAAAGAAGATACATTGCAGTAAATTGTTGTAAATATGTTGCACTTGTGCATCAAAGACAAAGATATCATCAAAGAGATGAGATTTAAGGGATACTCAAGTATTGGAAGACAATTTCTTATTAAATCTAATTATTAGATATGTATTTATTTGTTACAAACATTTTTATACAAAATAATTGATTTAAAAATGAAGAACTATTTAATAATTATATTATATTTTATGTTTTATGTATAGCATATGACTAGAATAGTTTTGTTAGTTTTTTCTTAAAACAGACAAACAAAATAATTATAACGTAAGTACAAATAAAACTTTGATTACAAGTACGAGTTTTCGAATACTATGTATGAATGTTATAAGTTACAAGGCATACTTATGGCAGTCTTTTAAGCCACTTACAGGTATTGATGCCGGCTTATTCACAACCACAATATCTTCGTCCATGTGTACTATTGTGATTGGTTGACTAGTGACGGGAACTTCATGTCTGTAAAATACATTTATAATTATAGTAATAATACAATCAAATTTATGATATAACACAAAAAAATTATTAACTAATTTAAGAATGATATTAATTATTATTGTAATATTTTGATATTAATATTAATTTTAAGAAAAAAACAATATCAAAAGAGAAAGTTTAGCTGTAAGAAAAAATTATTATCATTCACACAAACATACGTATAATACAAAATAATTAAACGAAAAATTATGTCTTATAGTTATTTGAATTTTTTTCAAAGAAGAAATTTGTTTCCAAGCCTAAAGGAAGATCGAACAATTTGATGATTTGCAGAATACTTTTAACTGTAGGAAATATTTTGAAACACTGAATTATCGTATTAAAGTACAAATACAGTTTTAGCATCGTTTTAAAATAATAAATTGAGCGCACTATTTTCAGAATTATTGCAATATATTTGGAATTTTTTTTATAAATATTTAAGTAAAAAAGCATCAATTTTCTAGTAATCAACCATAAATTTAATATTTTTGATGAAATTAAGTTTACTTTTGATATTTAAAAAAACACTAGTAAATAGATTGATGTTTATGATAAAGACCTTATCTTTCACGTAAACTCAAAGAAAAAAAGTTAAAGGTTTTAAATCAACAGATCTCGGTGATCACCTCTTCGAGATAATAAGGTCAGCAAACTTTTCTGGTAGATTCAATTTTAGCATTTTAAAAAGAATTTTAATAACGTTTAAGGGTGTAAATAAATAAATTAGGTGGCACAACATTCCTTGAGAACTAAGGCCTAGTGACTTACAACTTTCAACCATTGCTGTGTGCGAGTAATGTTGTCAGGGATAAAGGGGACCAACAGTTTTAAGTGGAGTCTGAACGGCTAATTTGAGAAAGCACTTTTTAGGACAAGAATTACTCTTGAGGGACAGTACCCCCAAAACGAACTTTAGACAGCGCAGGCAGAGATTGAACCCAAGACCTCTGATATGTCAGTCCTACGCTCTAACCATCACGCCACGGGTAGAACCTGTTAAAGCCATTAACGTATCTCAAAAGATATAAAGCCTATATGTTTTAAGATTATAACAAAAACTGAGCTTTGTATAATTTGTTTGTGTATTCTTTTTAACCATATTTGAATTAAATCTTAATAAATTGCCATACATCTTAAATTCAATAATTACAAATAAACCCAATTATGCGTTGCAACCCTTTTATTGAGTATATTGAGAGTAATAAAACGTAGCTAATATGACATTACGTTTACCCCGCCATTCACTTAGTTTACTATTACTCGTAGTATAATTTTGTGTACAATAAAACCGCTTAATTAATAATACTTTCAAGTACTCATTAGGAATTTTCTTATGAACATTCTTAAGCATTCAAAATTAACTTAAGTAAAATCTTTTTTCTTTTCAAGAGAAACAAGAAAGAATACGTTGCATTCGCTATAGAAACCAATATTTAAAAAAAATCGGATGAAAATGAATATGTGAGGTAAAACATACTCTTAATTAAAACCGTTTCAATTTTTTATTTTATTTTTATTGTTTCAAGTCCGCATACACAAAATCCTATTTATGTAGAGCGTAGATGATATATTCAGTGAATTTTATATTAATGTTTTCATGGGGTTCATTTCAAGTGCATTGTTTTATTTTTGTCCTTTTTGTGCCCTATGAATATTTAACTTAATTACGAAAAAGAAAATTTCTTAGGTTAAGAGTGAGCAATGCAGCATTGGGACTTGAAAGATTCATCAGCTGTATGTTTTTATATGCATCAAAAACCACAATGTAGTGTTTTTGTATTAATTAAATTAAGGTTGGTCATGTAGGCATCTGTAAAATTAAAGTACAAAAAATAATATGTACAATATACTATACATGTATGACAAAATGACAGAGAAGTCTTCAACTTTCAAAACTAAAGTGAGTTTAATAAGTTAAAATTAAAAAAATTTAATATTGAGCTTTACAAAATGTATGAATTAAGAATTTACTGGTTTATACTCGTACATAGTGGCTTAGCGAAACACTTCGATCAACAAAAGGGTCAAAAGAGTTAAGTCTGGCTCTAAATAATTATAAAATATTTGTGTTTGTGTGTTTGTTGTTTCATAATGTTTATTAATTTTTATTAACCTTTGACTCCTGTCTCAGCACAAAAATGTACTGTTCTTTTAATACGATCTCTGTCTTTACTTTACATTTTCTTCGCATTGTATACAAATCTTTTCGATAGTATTTACTTTTAACTTGGTATTAATTTTAAATAATTGTAACTAAAAGAATTTGAAATCAAGGAATATACATGCAGATTAAAAAATTGTAATAAATGTATACAAAGGCAATAATACCAGGTAAAGAAACAAAAACTCGGTTAAGAAATACAACTGCTAAAAATAAAACAAACGAACTTACCTATGAACAATATTTGCCAGCAAGTCATTATGTTTTAATCTATAATCAATTGGCACTTTATCATAGTTAACTGTCAAGGTACCAGCATTAATACAACGTTCATATTCTTCGGCGGGATGAGCTCTAAATTCTCTAGCGAATACGTCAAGTATTTTTTCGCCAACCCATCTGCCTTTGGTGAATGTGGTAAAAGTAAAGTAATACGGATATACCTTTCGAAGACCTGTACAAATATAGTAAAACAAAACAAAATTATCCAAATGCAAACCAACACGAATTTTAAACATTGTAGAAAAAATGTTGTATATTTACCATTTTCAATAAAATATGAAGTCTCGTGGTAGCGTTCGTCCGTGAATCCTGGTCTTTTAGCCTTCAGTGCCTTTGTTTCAAGTTTTGCCTAAAAGAAAACAGTTTTAGAATTTAACTTGCTTTAAAACATTTTGTATGCAGAGCAATTAGTTTGATAAACCTTTAAATTATGATGGAAAGAAAAGTCTGATAGGCAATGCAAAGTAAAAATAAGTTAAGCAGTCTTAATTAATTGAGAAAATCGTGTGTTTCCATTCTTTAAAATTGTTTGCATCGAAAGCAAGAGTACGATAACTCAGGCGACAAGATATTAAAACGGATTTTTTAAGAACAGTTAAAAACAAGCATTTTTTACTATGGGAGGGGGTCTATCTCCCCCCGTTTAGGCAGGAGGGGCAATTTAAAAAAATTATTATTTAAAATGGAACAAAATAGTTAAAAAATAACGGTTATACCTTCAATTAAGTATTTTAATTTTTTTTAAGGTAACATTCTGTCCTATTAGCCATTTTTAAATCAAGTCAAAACTATGCGTTTTTGAATCTAAACTCAAAATTGTATTAAAAAAAAGTTAAAAAAAGGTTTAAAGTGTAATTTTTCAATACTTCAAGATTATCTACTATTGTTTTTATTTTAGAATTTATTGCTCTTATTTGTTTTTGATCAAAAACTAGATGATTTTATGTCTTTTAGTTTTTAAGAAAATTGAAAATAAGCACAATTACTATTTTAATTTAATTCTTTTTTTTTGCTTGAGTGGTCTTATTTTGATAGTTATAATGGTAGGTGCGAGTTTGGGTGTATGCAAACAGTGAGGTGTGTGCGAGTTTGGGTGTATGCAACAGTGAGTGGGTGCAAGATGGGGTGCATGCAGTTTCTTTTGCATTTAAATAAGCTGGATTTAAGAAAAAACTATTTATCCTAGGTATATCTTAATCCAAATTCGATTACTACTATCAAAATAAGCCTACGTAAATACTGAAGCAAGGAAAAAGTAATTTAATTAAAAGATTTTTTTGGTAATTTTCAATTTTCTCAAGAAGTAGAAGACATAGAATCATCTAGTTTTCAGTTTTTGATCAAAAACAAATAAGAGCAATGAATTCTAAAAAAAAACAATAGTAGATAATCTTAAAGTCTTATCTTGCATAAATTTTGAGTTTAAAACAATTTTTTTCAAAAACTATGCATACTTTTGACTTGATTTAAAAACAAGCTAATAGAGAAAATTGTTGGTTTTAAAAAAATGTATAAAACTTAGTTGTAAGTATTACCAATATTGTTAAATTATTTTTTTCCATTCAACGTACATATTTTTTTAAATTGCCACTACCGCCTAAACGGGGGGAGATACACCCTCCCCTCTCATAGTAAAAAATGTTTGTTTTTAACTGTTCTACACAAATCCGTCATTAAACTTTGTCGCCTGAGTTATCGTACTCTCTCCGCATCGAATGAATTCTAAGAATGCACGAAAGAGATAGATTATATTTATTGAATTAGTAAAAAAAGGTTATAATCCTTTCAATGTCAAATAAATGGAATTATTATTTGAAGTCATAACTAAATCCCAAAGACTGCATTCACAGCACTGCAATTTTTAATAGCCCAGCTTTGAAATATAAGAGTAACGAATAGTATATAATTTTTTAATTATCTTTTCTTTTCTACTTTTTAACATCTTGCCTACATTGCAATCAAAAAGGAAGTGTAGGATGTGGTTTTCGTTATGATTTTATGAATTAAGACTAAAGTATATACATATGTATATAATTAGATTGTATAATTTATCATATTTCGAAACAAAGTAATTAACTAACTAAACCAAAAACTAACTACAGGGTTTTCCAATATTATTTCATATCCATATACTGTTTAAGAAATTTTACATGAACATGACCAATTTGCACGTTGTGTATGTTCCATCTTTAAGTGCTTGAATGATTGTCTTAGACTATATCTATCACATGGCTCCAAAAATAATACAAGTTCTCGGTGGCCAATTGCGATAGTCTTCGAGAAACAATACGATCTTGCAATCTTGCGATTGTACAGTTGCTTTTGTTACAATTAGCAACAATTTTAATATGCTGTCAAAACGTCAAAAGATGACAGTTGCCAAAATAGCGGACCATTTAAAATGAAATCTGTAATTGGAGAAAACTCTAAATGTAAAATTAGAATTTAAACATTTTTTTAAGGCAAACATTTTAGGGGTTTACTCGACAAGTAAAACAAACAAAATTAATAACAACGTATACGCCTAAGTGTACGTAGATACACTTAACTATTAAAATAGAAAATTCTGTAATTTTTAGCTGATTACTACGTAATTTTTGAAATTATTTGCTATGCACTATACCTGCGTGCGTCCATAAGTATTTCTACTTTTCAAATACAATAATATATTCATTTGAACTATCTAGAATTAATTCATCACATTTCACAAACCATAGTCTTTTTTTTTTGATTGAGTGCACAGGCGGACAAGCCAATTTTACACTTACACTAAAAACTAAACTTGCAACCAAGTTTGTTGAAATAAAATGATTAGTATTATTGGTATAATAGTGCAACAGCCCGTGATGGAGTACCATGGCCTAGTAACACATAACATTTAAGTGTAGTCTTCTGTGCGTGTTTTGGGTAACAGCTTTGGTTACAATCAATAGCAGCATGTAATGACAAAACTTAAATTATAATAATTTTGTATTATACCAATTTGATGTGAATATTTTTTTTTTTGAAATTGAAATTGCATGTAAGCAAAAAACATTTTTTGTTAAAAATCGCATGTAAAAACAATAATTGTAAAATTATTTGAAGGCTCACTTGATACCAATATGATGGTTTATTGAAAGTTTTCATTCACCTTATTTTTAATCTTTCGATATACTCAATTTGTTGTGTATATAAAATTAAAACATTGACACAAGCTTTTAAAAATTAGTATATCTCCAAAACATTGTACTATGGTGATTTTCATTTAAGATATCTTTTTACTAGAAACACCAAACTGAACTTTTATTATTGAGTGAAACCAAAGGTAAATAAAGGGTGATTTTTTAAAAGCTATAGGAAGGTTTTCCAAAAAAAAACACATAAAATTCAGAAAAATGAATGAAATCTTTATTTGAATCGATAGTCAAGTCCAATAGTCGATAGTCAAGCTCTCGCATTTTGGGCCAAACAAGTTGGATATCCTCTCACGGTAGCGCTCACCATTCACAGTTACGTTACGATTCGCATCATCTTTGAAGAAGTATACAGTCAAATGATGCCACCAGCCCATAAACCACACCAAACTGTGACTTTTTCTGGATGCATTGATAGCTCTTGCAATGCTTCTGGCTGATATTCACTTCAAAATCGAAAATTGTGCTATTTTACGTACCCATTGAGACAAAAATGAGCTTCGTCGCTGTACCCAATTTTTCGGTAAAAAAGTGGATCTTGGGCCAACTTTCCAAGAGACCATTCACCAAAAATTTTACGTTGCAGTAGGTCGTTCGGCTTCAATTCTTGCACCAGCTGTATTTTGAAAGGCATCACACCTAAATCCTTCCGCAAAATTTTCCACGTTGTTGAATAACAGAGGCCCAATTGCTGCGAACGGCGACGAATCGATAATTGATGGTCATCATTAACACTGGCCGATATAGCTGCGATATTTTCTTCAGTTCGCACTCTACGTAAGCGTGTTGGTGGTTTAATGTCCAACAATGTAAATTTGGTGCGAAATTTAGTCACAATAGCCTGATAGCCGCTTCAGTAGTTCGATTAACCTGACCATAAAATGGAAGAAGCGCGTGATAAACTTTCTTAACAGAACACGCATTTTGATAAATAAAATTCAATAATTTGCAAGCGTTGTTCGTTTGTAAGACGATTCATGGTTAAATTATAGACCAAACTGAAGATGCTTGACAGTGAAACAAAACACGAAAGTTGCGTCAGCTGTTTAAACCAGTGTTGCCAAAAAGATAATAACTAAAAAATCACCCTTTAGAAAGCAAATGGAATTAAAAAAAATATAAACTTTTGAGTTCACATAACAGACACGGTGGAGTGCCATAACCCCCGCGGCATTAACCCCCGCGGGGGTTAGTTCCCATTCAATTGGGAATTAACCCCCGTGGGGGTTAATTCCTTTTTCAAATGGCATTAATCCCCGCGGGGGTTAATTCCCTTTTTATGTGGGGGTTAATGCCCAATTATAACTGGAAATAAGCCCCACGTTAATAAAAAAACAACAAATATAAAGGAACAAAATTATTTCTTCATTTATTTTTCAAAATAAAACAAAAATTTAAAAAATAAAATAACAACTTCAACAATAAAAAAAATGTATCTTAATCATTTTGAATTGATAACACGGCGGCGTACTAACAGCTTGGTATGTAAGGGGGGGCATGCTGCCCCCCTGCAACCCCCCTGCTTGGGATCACTATAGGATTTGGGGTGGGTGCGAGTTTGGGTATATGCAAAAAACTCTTGCTTTTGAGCACTAAAATCAAAGAAATTCACAACAAAAAAAAAGCAAGTATGGCTCACAGTTATGAAAGAATCACAACGCATTCGTGTTCTTTGCATATACCCAAACTCGCACTCACCCCAAATCCTATAGTGATCCCAAGCAGGGGGGTTGCAGGGGGGCAGCATGCCCCCCCTTACATACCAAGCTGTTAGTACGCCGCCTTCGTGCTATCAATTCAAAAAAACTTTTTAGCAAAAGTAGCTATTCTAGACAATAAATCAACCATTTTTGCGTGTTTTGTATGTAAAAAAGTGAACTTTAAATTTATTTTATTAAAGTTTACGAATTTTAAAATATTCGGCGTTGTTTCCTTTATTTTTTGGCCTTATTTCTTTTTATAAATCGAAATAAAGCCAAATTGGTTTTATTTCGTTTTGAACAACGAAATAAGGCCAAATTTGAAATTTGGTGTTATTTAATTTGGTACTATTTCACGTCACTCGTATTTTTTGTTTATTTGTTATAGGAAGGTATGTCATAGCTTTCTCAATTCCATTTTGAAAACTCACCATTTCTAAAAAGAATAGATATGTACTTTATTTCTGTTTAAGTTAAAGGTTTAAGTACATTTAAAAATGCGTAAAACAAAATAAGAATTATTTTCCAAAAATATTTAAATACATTATTTTAAACTTCAACTCAAGGAACAAGATCGCAACTTTGTTGTGCATTTTATACCTATATAATTATTTATTTTTCCTTTATTTGTTTACTATTGTACAGCAAAGCTAAAACAAAAGAAAAAATGGGGGTTAAAGCCATTTCTGAATGGGAATTAATACCCGCGGGGGTTATTTCCTTTCTCTTGTGGGGATTAATGCCACTTGAAAAAGGAATTAACCCCCGCGGGTGTTAATTCCCATTCATTTGGGAATTAACCCCCGCGGGGGTTAATGCCGCGGGGGTTATGGCACTCCACCAACAGACACATCATTTTAAACGTAAACCACTCATCCTTTGTAAAGGTAGTCTTTTTAGAACACTGTGTAGTATCAAATATAAATCACTTGATCTACAAGTGATAGAAATCCGACATAATGTTGAACTATTGACATAAGTTTGTTAAAAATTTAAGTCGGCTTTATTGGAAAGTTAAGTTTTTGTTTAATTAAACAAACATTACAATTATAGAACTTAAGAATTTTTTTTAGAAAAACCCAAATTGATTTAATGATGCAAAATAATATGAAAACAGATATTTTTTCTATTGGTAAATGACAAGTTGCCGTATGTAGAACTCGTGATACATAAACACACAACAAATCACTTGCTAAGACTTAAAAATCTTTTATCTTAAGCTTATACCAAAACAAGTCTAAATATATTGAAAGTTTTTAATTGAGATACTAACCTTTTTCAAGTCTTTAACTTGGTCGTTTTCATCCGCTTTTCTCTTTTCTGGATTTGGTAATCTTAGTTTCTCCTTGTCACATTGAGTTATTATCTGAAATAAAAAAAAAATATATTAATTTTCATTATTTTATTTCTTTTAGATATTTTATCTAACATCAGCAATGTAAAGTTATGTATTTATTTTATTAATAAAGCTACATATACAGAAAATGAAATTGAAAGCCAACATCACATTTGTAAAATCACTCAGTCATAAGGACACATTTTATAGTACGGCATCAGTTTTCTATGACATGTTATATCTTTTGTATACAATTGCTGACATCAAATTATGCAAACATTGCTTACCAGTCTCTAAGGACAACCAATTCAATCACAACAAATACAAACAAACAAAAATGCACAAAACGTAAGCATATGCATATTGGCCTACTAAAAAAGCATACCTACCTGTTTTTAGTTTTTTTGGCAATGTTTCAATATTCTTAAGGATTGCTTTTTCTGGTCATAATATCAAGGAGATTTGGGTGTTGCGCTGAATAACCTATAACCACAACTGCTTGATATGTTTTGCTGCATTTTAAGCTGACATTAAATTCAAATTAATGCAACGAAAACCTGGCTTTCAATTTAGAATGCATAAATAACCCTAAACTGCTTTATCCTTAAAAAGGAAAAATCACAAACAAAACAAAAACAAAAACAAGTTACACAAAACTTGAGTATCTACGTGTAGGTAAAATAAAACAAATAATGCTTTGATGTTGTTTGTATGCCTACACTCAGAAGTCAGAAGCTACTTCAAAGATGCAGTAGCAGTAGCAGAAGGAGGTATGGTCTGTGCATGGAGAAGTGACTACTATGCTATCGTAAAATGTCACTTTGTGTGTACTTCAAGGTAGAATTTATTTTAAAACTATTTACGATTGCTGAATTTACTTTAAAGGAATTTCTGTCATTCATGAAAAAGCAAAACAGCACCAAGCCTCCTACAATTTTTTTTCGTTTGCTCATACAAAGATATTATTTTTCATATAATTTATTATTTTTTTTTTTGCAATTAGTTTGTAAGGAAACTTTTGTAGGGTGGTCGTTTTTTGTTTTAATTATAAATAGTTTCCATTGCAACTTTAACTTTTAGAACTGTTTTTTTTTGTTTTATTTTATTTTTGCATACTAAGGCATTTAGCTTTGGTATATTTATTAAAAGACCGAAGCAAATTTTTGACAGAAGATGATTATTAGTTGGCAGGGTAAACTTTATAATGTTAAGGGGTCCGATCTTACAAAAATGAGAACTGTTTTAGAGCAGTGGCCAAATTTTGTATCCATACACGTGTTGGGTGGTAAATTATAATAGGTATACCATACCCGTCGTACAGTGGTTCAAGCTTCATAAAGACTTAAATCTATAAAATTTTGAACCAGTTAACAGACACCCCTATAATTTGTGTCAATTATCACTTTATTGTTAATGTTTTTTGAACTTAAATGATTGCCCTCGAGACTATAACTGCGTAGCTTGTTATTGAAAATCGGCCTATTAAAACTTCATTTATTTAAAAATTGAGCAACTTTATTTTAATAATTATAAATCTTCAGGAACATTCTCAATTATCAAAACCCATATAAAATGGCTGGTTAATGTTAGAATTTTGTGTTTATCAACTATCATTTTATTATTAACATTAAAAATAGCGGCAATTAAAATATAAAAGGTTATCCACTTTAAGTTGTTAAATCATTTTTTTTTTCAGTTGAAAGTCTGACACATAATCATCTAACTACGCAAGCAATTGGCAAAATTGTGAAGAAATTTGAAGAGACTGGATTGGGAATCATCGTTTCGCTCGTACCACTAAAAATATAGCTGCTGTAAGTTTGATGCCTTCTTTGGTCCGGAGGTGTGATTGGACCTTACTTCTTCGAAAACGACGATGAAATGACAGTCACCGTCAGTTCGGAGCGTTATGTTCATATGATAACCGACTTTTGTTTGCCTACTATTGAAGAATATGGTTTCAACAAGGCGTTGTCACGTAATTTCTCGTCGTGGCGATATCACCTGGCCACCTAGATCATGCGATTTGATACCGCTGGACTTTATTATGTGCGGCTATGCGAAAGACAGTGTTTCTTTAAACCTTTAACTTTTGAGCACTTCAAAATTAACATCCTTCAAGTTATGGCTGAGAAGCCGCCCAATATGTGTCAAAAAGTGGTCGCAAACTACCTCAAAAGAATCGATGCTTGCAACAATGCGCGTGGTGGTCATTTAAATGATGAAGTGTTTCACACACAATGTCCAATTTTATAATAAAAGAAATATGAACAAGAATATTTTATATGTGTTTTATTTACATTTACTTTTGAAACCGCAAAATGGATAACCCTTTACATTCAAACTCTAGTAACCAAACAGACTGTATTTGCTGTTGTTTATATCGACCGCTTTGGGATATTGTAGTATAGTCAAATGCAGGCTTTCGATTAATAGACCTCCGTACTAACCAGTAACCCAAGGCGCATACGTTATGGAAAAATAACAAATAAACTGAACCCAAATAGAAATTATCTGCTTACTTTTCAGTTTCAAAGGTGATATATTTCCCTTTGGCAATTCTGTTTGTCCTAACATGCAGCAACATTCATTTGATTAAATAAATTTTCCTTACAAGCTACGCATTATTTAAGTTTTAGTCTCGGGGGCGAGTATTTAAGTTCAAAAAGCATAAACACAGCTGTGGCATACTTAGATACAAAAAAAAAAGAAAAAAGCATCACAGACCCATACTAATTATATTGCATATTGTGCATATTGCAAACAGCAAAAACAACAAACAGATAGTTTCAGTTTCCAGCTTCCAGCTTCAGGAAAATATACGCAAGTGCTCTTCTTTAATAAACAAGACTAGATATATAGTTAAATGTCAATAGAGTGCGGATACTTGAGAAATGAAAATGCAGTCGGGTGTTTTTCAACCAATAAAGCCTCATTAATACACCACCATGAAGGTACTTAGTATATATGTATTTCTCTTTTTCATTTCAATTACTTATTTTAATTATAATGAAACTCATTGCTCTGCAATAAGTCAAGTTATATAAATAGAGAGACTAACTTAATATCAGATTTCTATACTACATATATACCGGGCGAACAGTTTATTTCTTTTCTTTTCTTTCATTCTTTTTTGCTTCTCTCTTTCGCTCAAGTCTTAATGATATGCCAGGAAATCAAAATCAGGTCAGTCCGTCAGGCTGGCAGGAAGGCAAGAAATAAATTTCCACCTATATTGGTCATTTGACTCCCGCACCCAGTAACTGCCATTAACTTAAAAGCCTGGAATACTTTCTACATCAAATTTAGCATATTTGGAAACTTGGACGTTTATTTTACGCCCTCACACATTTCGATACCTAGGTAAACTAACACGCAATCTATTTCACCCCAAGGATAAAGCATAAAATATAGAGCAGAACTAAAGGAAAAAAAAATAGAAATTGAAAGAATTCTTTCCGCCTTTCATCACCATGGCAGTCAGTTCCTACTCGTACATATACAGCGAATGTCAAATGTAGTTCCATTTCCATTAAGAAATAGAACGTGTGCATTTGTCAGTCTCACGAGAAATATTTTTTATATTTATGAAACTGATGATTGAGCCCTTAAAGAAAAGGGTACTTTTACTTGGAAGTAAATATTGGATTCATATTTTTATGATTCATCATCATCACATTGTGGATTGGAGTCGAGGTGTTTTTTACATCACTTAAATAAAATAAGTAAACCCTCCAATGAATGAGTTTTAAAATTCAAAATATAATGTTCCTCGTGTTTATATCCTTTTGCCAAAAAGCTACCAACATAGAATACGAAAAATATTCAAAAAAGAAATTGACATTAGGTTTATTCCCTGGGGAGAAGAGTAAAATGTTAAAAAAAAGCGTTCTAACAGAATACTCGTATGTATTAAAAAAAAAGAAGGAAAATGAAAAAAGTAAAATACTATAAATTATTACAAAATTTCAAATAAATGAATGTGCTTTTGGTGGTTGTATAATCTTTCTACTAAAAAGATTTGTGTTTAACTTAAATTCAAAATTATTTTTAATAATTACTAGAATTCTGTTAAATGTCATTAACTATGTATATTAACCAAACATTGTCTATTGAAAATAGACATAAAATTCATCAAACTTAGTTAACAAGAAACAAAAGGTTCCCATAAATTTAAAGTTACCATAAAAAGTTATTAAACGTTTGTTGTCAATTTTTAATAATATACGCTTGCATTCAATGAGACCGCGGTAGACAGGTCTTAGAAAGGCGTCCCAGTCAGTATTTTTTGTTATCCAACAAGAAGGGAATAACATGTCTATTTATTTATACTAAAATCAATTATCAATTAATTAAAATTTAAGTTATCAAAACTATATGAAAACGCAAAACATTTCAGAAACTAGATGTAAAAAAAAAACAATTCCAAATGTAGATACTAAATTAATGTTGATTAAATCAAGAAACCATTCTATT
Organism: Eupeodes latifasciatus; assembly: GCA_920104205.1. Lineage (NCBI taxonomy): Eukaryota > Metazoa > Arthropoda > Insecta > Diptera > Syrphidae > Eupeodes > Eupeodes latifasciatus. Next base: position 67,759,365 of record OV049925.1, read on the forward strand.
TTGTTAAGGATCTGCTTAAACTTCTAACGGTGTTCACGGTCACTTTATATAAGGAAAAAATGCCTATGGTTTACTCAGGCGTATATGTACGTGCCTCTTTAGTTTAACAAACTCATTTAACATCACAATTTTATCAGGTATGAATTAATTGATTTGAGAAATTTAAACTTAGTTTTGTTAAATAACCAAAAATACGACAAATTTTTCAATGAGTTTTAATAAATGAAACAATACAATCTTACTAGCACAGCCTAATTAAAATAGAAATTTTGCTAATATTGAAAAAAGTTTTAGTCTTCATGGCTTAGTAGTACTTAAAATATAAATTTTAATTTATTATTATATTTTTTTTTTGTTGTTCAAATGGTAGACATGTGCATTCAAGAGGACACAAGCGTCCACAGGTTTTTTCTCAAAACCCACCTCTGTCTATCAACTCCTACTCTCACCTCCCCGTGGTGAACATCGGGTGCCTAGTACCTCAACTGGAGATTAGGTTCTAACCCCAGTGGAAAGTTGTTGGTGGCAGCAAACGAGAGAGGGGGAGAGGTGTTTCCACTAATGCACCTCTCCTTATCCAGACGGCAGCGGACGAATTCTCGAGATGGAATCAACGCTGGCGTCTACAGTTCCAGTAAGGCTGAACTACTTAGTGAACACCTTATAGGGCTTCTACGACTTATTCGGAGCCCAGGCCTATAAGGAGCGGTTTATTCGGCTCCCCGTCCTTGGAGTTATACTAAGGATCTGGCCCTCCAGGTTGGGGGTTGTGCCGTCAGGGTGACTTCCTGACCACGTAAAAATTTTCTAGTTGCGAAGCACCAACAAGCCTCGGATACGGACGGATTCACTGTTGACAACCCAAGCAAACGAAATAAGGACAACGAACTTCGGATCTGTACGTCGAATGTTAGGTCCCTTAACAGACCACGTGCAGCCGAACAATTAGCGGAAGCCCTAAACTGCTGCAAGGCAGATATTACCGCCATCCAAGAAGTGCGATGGGATGGACCGGGCAAACGCAAACTAAAAGACTGCGATATATACTACGGCGACTGCTACCGAGAACAAAGGCAGCGCCTATTTGGGTGTGGATTTGTTGTTGGAACTAGACTCAGGCAAAAAGTCTTGAGTTTCAACAGTGTGAGCGAGCGCATCACGAAAATCCGCATCAAGGCTAAATTCGCCAACATAAGCCTAATATGCGCGCATGCCCCAACAGAGGAGAAAGATGAAGACACCAAAGACATATTCTTCGAGCTCTTGGACAAGACATATGAGCAGTGCCCTGGCTATGACATTAAAATTGTCTTAGGAGATTTTAATGCCAAGCTAGGAAGAGAAGACATCTTTGGTGGCACAATCGGAAGATACAGCCTGCACGACACCACCTCCGACAACGGATTCAGGCTGATCGATTTCGCTGCGGGGCGAGACGTTCTGGTAGCTAGTACGCAGTTCACACATCTCAATATCCACAAGGGGACATGGAAATCTCCTGATCAATCAACCGTCAACCAGATTGACCACATTGCGATCGACGCACGACACTTCTCCAGTATACAGGATATCCGAACATTCCGAGGGGCCAACATTGACTCGGACCACTACCTCGTTGTAGCCAAGGTACGGCTACGGATATCCCGGTCCAAGCCAAACCAAGGAAGTACTTTGAGAAGTTTCGACGTTAGACGGCTACAATCGCAAGAGACTGCCATGTCCTTTTCCGATCGAGTCTCTAGTAACCTCTTAAGGAGTCCTATGCTGCATGCATTAAGCATTGAAAACCAGTGGCAACATTGCCTTGCAGCCATCAGAGATGCCGCCTCTGAAGTGCTAGGTTTCACACGTCCACAACAGCGAAACCCCTGGTTTGACGACGAATGAAGCAAGAAGCGAAGCAAGAGGCATACAAAACGGCCCTGCACAGAAGGACCAGAGCTGCTCGCGAGCTCTACGAGCAGAGGAGGAGAGAGGAACACCGGCTTCTTAGATGGAAAAAAAGAGAGCACGAGAAGCGCGCGATCGAGGAGATAGAGGGATGTTACAACAGGAATGAGGTTCGTAAATTTTACCAAAAGGTAAAAAAAAACTCCCAAGGGTACCAGCCACGAACCGAAGCCTGTAAAGACGATCAGGGGAACATCGTAGTAGAACCGCAGTCTATGTTGAGAATATGGAAAGACCACTTCTCCAAATTATATAACGGCGATGACGAACCGAATCCCGCTGTAAGGGAGGTAGAACCACTCAACTTAGGCGACGCAGATCAACAATTCCGCCTACCCGACCTAGACGAAGTGAAGATAGCTATATCTAAACTGAAGTCAAACAAAGCTGCTGGAGCTGACGGCATAGCTGCCGAACTATTTAAAGCAGCAGGCGATGACTTGGTAGGGAGCATGCACCAATCATCTGCAAAATATGGTCGGAAGAAAGCATGCCCGATGAGTGGAATCTCAGCATAGTTTGTCCGATACATAAAAAAGGAGACCCTTTAAATTGCGCCAACTACAGAGGGATCAGTCTCCTTAACATTGCATATAAGATCCTTTCTGCCGTACTATGTGAACGTCTGAAGCCGTTCGTCAACAACCTGATAGGTCCTTATCAGTGTGGCTTCAGACCAGGAAAGTCCACTATCGACCAAATATTCACATTACGGCAGATCTTGGAAAAAACCCAGGAGCTTCAAATCGATACCCACCATCTCTTTATCGATTTTAAAGCCGCGTATGACAGCATCCATAGGGAAGAGCTCTACAGAGCAATGTCTAGTTTTGGCATCCCTGTCAAACTTATCCGTTTGTGCAGAATGACGATGGAGAATGCACGCTGCTCCATCAAGGTCGGAAAAGATCTCACCGATGCATTTGATGTCAAAAAAGGTTTTAGACAAGGCGATGCACTGTCATGCGACTTCTTCAACATCGTTCTGGAAAGAATTGTGCAAAACTCAACCGTCAACACTAGAGGCACAATCTTCCAAAGGTCCATCCAATTACTCGGATACGCAGATGATATTGACATAATTGGAAGATCAAAGCGTGATGTCAGTGGAGCGTTTTTGAGCATTGCGACGGAAGCGAAGAAGATGGGTTTAGTGGTCAATGAGGGCAAGACCAAGTATATGCTGTCATCAAAAAAGGACATTGAACAACGACGTCTTGGACAAAACGTCACCATGGACAGCTATAACTTCGAGGTAGTTAAGGACTTTGTCTACCTAGGCACCGCTATAAACACAGGCAACGACACCAGCGCTGAAATCAAACGAAGAATAACTCTTGCAAATCGCTGCTTCTTTGGACTTAGAAGGCAATTGAGAAGTAAAGTCCTCTCTCGAGCATCTAAAATCACCATCTATAAGACACTCATCATCCCGGTTCTCATTTATGGCGCTGAGGCCTGGACCCTGTCAAAGAAGGATGAGAACGTCTTAGGATGCTTCGAGAGAAAAATTCTTCGGGTGATTTTTGGTCCCGTACGTATAGATGGAGAATGGAGGAGAAGATATAACGACGAACTGTACGGGCTGTACAGCGACACTGACCTAGTAAGCAGAATAAAAGTCCAACGGCTTAGATGGCTGGGTCATGTAGAGCGAATGGACATCAACGCTCCAGCCCGGAAGGTCTTCGAATCCAATCCCGAGGGACGGCGCAGTAGAGGAAGACCGCGACTCAGGTGGCGCACTCAGGTGGGTGAGGACCTCAACCAACTTGGCGTGCGAAACTGGAGACAGCTAGCTAGGGACCGAGCTGGCTGGAGACGCATGTTGGTTGATGCCCAGGTCCGCCCCGGACTGTAGCGCCACCTTAAGTAAGTAAGTAAGTAAGTATTATATTTTTTTATTTGGATGTGTTTATATTGATATTTTTTTTATTTATATGTATCCTATCATACATACATACATACATACATATGTATATTTAATCAGGAGTTTAAAGTCAACATATTTCACAATTCTCGAACTTTATTTTTGTTCAAAATCGTTAAATTTGTGTGTGGTTTATGTAGCGTTGTATATCTATACTGTTATTTTGAATCCTAGATTTTTATAAAGTTTAACAACCTTACAAAAAAATCATTAAGTACCAAAATTAAACTTTTAAAAATCGAAAAAAGGTCAAATGTTATAAATATTGAAAAATGCAAAAGAAGGGCTTGGGCAAAAGAAGAATGGCCACTTTCTGTACATGTGTGATCCCAGTTCGTACACCCATGATTTTGGTATCTAATAAAAGTTGTTGTTTCGCTTAATACACTGTATTAATATTTTTAAAATCGATTTGGGAGATTTCGAGATGTTTGAGCTTGAAGTTGGAGTAGTAAAAATTAAGAAAATCGTTGTTTTTCTGACATATTAGCTTATAACTTTCGACTACAATATACTTTCAGATATGTCCTAAAGGATAAAATTGTACGCCCATATTGATCATTAGACTATTTGTTTCTTAAGGAACATATTTCAATCTGTCTCATAGCACAATTGGCAGGTATATATCATCACCGATTAATTCGAGATATCAGCATGTAAGAAATAGCTGAAATATTTATTTTCTAGCAAAGTCTGAGCCAATTATATGAAAATATACTGAGTGTATATCAAAATTATTGATAATATCTAGATAGAAGATGTTTGTGATCTTTAATTTGGTACCAATATCGTTTTAATGCAGTCTATAATTCGAGAGTTATAAGCTGATAACTATTTTCTTGATTTTTACTTTTCCAACTGATTTTCAAAATATTAATAAAGTATAAGCAAAACATTAGCTTTCCTTTATTGCCAATCTCATGGGTTTACGTTTACGCACTGGGCTCAAAAATTGGCCATTCTTATTTGATAAACACGAACAAAAGATAATCATGATATTTAAAGCCGATAGTTTGCGTTGCTGTTGAATAACTAATCTTTGTAACCATATTTTTGTCCATAATCGTATTATTTCTGAAGGAATAAAGGTATACATGTGCTTAATTTATTTATTTATGTTGTCGAGTACATACTAGGTGTGTTCAAAAAGTACCCGGAATTTTCAAATTTCGCGGGTCTGGAGAGTCCGAAGGGCAAAATTTTGTTGTATTGTGTTTGTATACATGCCCCTAAAGTATGATGCAATTTTCAGCTATATTCACTGTTTACTTCTTATGATGTCGAAACCAAAGCACAATCGTCCACCTGGAAGCATCCAACGTCACCAAGAGCGAAAAAAGCACGTCAAGTTCGATCTGTTTTCTTCTAATGGCATAGTGCATCAAGTACCACAAGTACGGTTAATAAGGAGTATTACCTTAAAGTTATGCGACGTTTGCGTGAAGCAATCCGAAAAAAACGCTCAGATTTATGGAAAAACAATTCATGGCTTTTGCACCACGATAACGCACCTGCTCACTCACACTTTGCTTGTTCGTAATTTTTTGGCCAAAACAATACCGTAGTCATGCCCCAACCTCCATATTCACCAGATATGGCTCCGTGTGACTTTTTCCTGTTTCCAAAGTTGAAGAGACCCATGAAAGGACGGCGCGCGATTTTTCTCGATTGAAGAAATAAGGCCGAATCGCTGAGAATACTCAAGGACATATCAAAAAGTGAATATCAAGAGTGCTTCGAAGATTGGGAAAAACGCTGGCATAAGTGTATTATATCTGGGGGGGACTACTTTACTTCTTTGAAGGGGACATTGATGTAAACGAATAAATAAATATTTTTTTTGAAAAAAAAAAAAACAAAAATTCCGGGTACTTTTTGAACACACCTCGTATAGTACAACAATAAGCACTCCGCAGTCAAGATATTAAGAAATTATCTGAATGTTACATATTTTTAATTGAATCTCAAAAGACCTCTAATCTATTAATTTTATAGCAACAAACATTTTTTTTAAAGTCAAATGCTAAGAAAAGAATGTTGGAGCATGGACTGTGTGGATTTCGAATCGCAATGCGATGTTCATCCCGATCAATATTTTCGGGAACTTGTCAACTAAGTGCCACGTAGAAATGCACTAGTAATTAAAACTCGTCGTTTTTTTTACTTTTTAATTACCTCGTATTTTTCATTTCCTTGTTTTTATTTTTCATTTACTTTTAAAATACTTCTATTATTTTGATCAGTAAGTTGACGCAGCAAAAGTTGTTCGGGTACTCACTGTTGAAACCCCGATAATGTATTTGCTCTTTTAGTATTTTTCCGACCTTTAGCAGTCACAAAGCATGTATGTATCTATATTTTTTGTAAATGAAGATATACATATCTTGCAAAATTAATACCAAGTTCAGACTGAAATGTCAAAATGACGCGACACTCCACCTCAATGACTTCCACTTGCGAGATCCAATTTTTTCAAGTTCCATTAACTTAACATTATATTAAGAGGTCTTTCGACATTATTTTATCTGCATCATTACTCTGTGTATGTTATAACTTTTTTATGAATTTTTCCCTTTTTATTTTAAAATAAAAATGTGTGTGGGGGAGGAAGGTTTAGGGGACTTTGAACTACAGTCCCTGGCCATATTATTAGACGAACTGCAGAATTTTTATAACTATTAGGTTATACGCAATGTTCTTAAATATTATAAAAAGAAATCTATAAATCTGTTGTTTTATTTTTATAAAAAAGTAGGAAATAGTTTATATTCTGCATACGAAATTTTTAAATGCGTTACAATATTCGAAAACCTGATTAAAATAAAGTGCGTCTAATAATATGGCCAGGGACTGTAGTAATTTAGGGTTAGGGGCCGTTCATAAAATACGTCACGCTAAAATCAGCTTTTTCTGACCCCCTCCCCCCCCATTGTCACGCTGTGTCACGCTTTCTGTGACCCCCCTAGAAATATTTCGTCACAAAAACGAAGACCATCCCCCCCCCCTGAATATGATAAATTGCAAATGATACTACACAAATTTTGAGAAAAAACATCCAACGGGACACCCAAAAACATCATCACCAAGTGAAAATTCTATTGCACATCAACCATACATAGTGTGCAGAGCAACGGCGGCGGCGGCGCGGCGCTGACAAGAAATTATTCTTTGTCCAGCTGATTTTTGGGCACAAGCGCAACAACAACCACATTAACGTTGCGCATCCTCATCATCGACGACGTTGACGATCGAATCGAAATCAGACCATCAACATACACGTGCGCAGGCCACACCCTTTTTCTTAGTGTCGTGATAAGCGGTACTTGCGACCGAGAACGACGTCATCGAAGGAAAATAAATATCAACGGGCAACTGCAGCGGGCCAGCTGCAGCGGGCCAGCTGCAGCGGGCCAGCTGGCAGCAAAATAAAAAAATAGTCAAAAGAAATACTAATTGAAAATGTTTTAATGAATGGCGAACGTCACGTTACCATAGACCCCCCCGTCCCCCCTTGTCACACCTTGTCACACTCAGCAAGAGCCCTCCCCCTACCTTGTGTGCGAACGTATTTTATGAACGGCCCCTTAATCGTTGTGTCGATCCCAAACATAAATTTCATAAATAAATCATTTGAACCTTAAACCCTATCTTTCTTAGCATATATGTTTTTTTTTTAAGTAAAAATCTTATTAGAACACGTCTTGTCTCTTTTAGTTAAAATTGAATAAATGAAATTCAATTTTTTTTATAATATGATGTTCTTTCGTTTCAGCAATGATCACTTCTGCTTTTTTAACACAGCTGTACTTATCATTCAAGAAGGTTAAGAATCACACATGCAAAATTAATTAATTATTGGATTGGCAAGTGATAGATGTGTCTACCTATTTTTGATTTCAATATTCAAAAACGGTCTCATTATCATTTATTTTCATGTTCCAAATGGGCCCTTATAGGTTCGTGCACGGCTAGACATTTATGCGAAAAGCGATGTCTTTGATTTATTTGTATTAATTTTGTTTTCATATTTTAATAAAAACAATATCAACACACATCAAGGAGCGCATCGACACTGCTTCAGACATAGTAGGTACCTATATAATCGTATAAAACGTATTTTCATTCATTCTTAAACTGGCATGCAGGGCAGAAAGATATAGACGCAGGCTAATGTGGCGGCCAGTCGATATGGCAGACTGCCAAATTACTGTTTTGCGTTCGACTTCATTTGTTCGGTAAATTGCAAACGTCAGCAAACAATATATTAGCATTCATTTGAGATATTTTTTTGAGATATTAAAAAGAAAATCATTTGATTAAAAGATCTTTTTCTTTTCGGTTTTTGTTTTATTCGTATGCGGATGTATACCATGTGTAGATAACGCTAAACGCAAGCCAATTAAATGTTTGACACTTTGGTACAAGGAATGAAAATCAATAAATTTAAATTTTAATTGATGGATTTTATGGATCATTATTTGTGGAGTCGGTGGTTCTGAGATTTTGTTTTGTATGTAAAAACAAATCTGTCATCGTACGGGTATTTAACAAATAATTTAAATGTCAATCCAATTATTATCGTCATTTGTCAAAAAATCAAACAAACGCCAACTTCACGTTCGTCGTTGGCGGGAAGCGCAAAGAATATATTTGTATGTTTCGACAAGATCATCATGTATAGTTTAAGATTTATAATGTGAATTTATGATTGAAGTAAGCTACTAATGGTGTGAAGTATCAGTAGTTGGAATCATGTTTAGTGTGAAGAAATTGTCTATCAATAACAAAAGAGATGTTTTAAATTTTCCGAGCTTTGTGATATCATTGAAATCCAGTTAAAAGAGCAGTAGATTTTCTGCAATTGCAATGAATTGGATGTGGAAAAACTACCTGGTTGTTC